>JASCYN010000149.1:24046888-24487435 GCA_030408155.1 Lophura swinhoii | reverse complement strand
GAGATATTTGTGGGTGAAAAGGTCCTATTTGAAGGGGAAACGTGTTATTTCTTGGAGAAGATGTGGTATATTTGGGAGAAATGTGGCATTTCTGGAAGAATATGTCCAATTTGAGGGATAGAACAGGTATGTGTGGTTGAAAAGGTCCTAGTTGAAGGGGGAAACCTGGTATTTCTTGGAGAAGATGTGATATATTTGGGAGAAATGTGGCATTTCTGGAAGAAACTGTCCTCTTTTGCGGATAAAGAGGTATTTGTGGGTGAAAAGGTCCTATTTGAAGGGGGAAACCTGGTATTTCTTGGAGAAGATGTGATCTATTTGGGAGAAATCGGGCATTTCTGGAAGAAGCTGTCCTCTTTTGGGGATAAAACAGGTATTTGTGGGTGATAACGTGTATTTGAAGGGGGAAACCTGTTATTTCTTGGAGAAGATGTGATATATTTGGGAGAAATGTGGAATTTCTGGAAGAAACTGTCCTCTTTTGGGGATAAAACAGGTACTTGTGCGTGAAAAGGTCTATTTGAAGGGGAAACGTGGTAATTCTATGAGAAGATGTGATATATTTGGGAGACATCGGGCATTTCTGGCAAGAAACTGTCCTCTTTTGGGGATAAAACAGGTATTTGTGGGTGAAAAGGTCCTATTTGAAGGGGGAAACGTGGTATTTCTTGGAGAAGATGTGATATATTTGGGAGAAATGTGGCATTTCTGGAAGAAACTGTCCTCTTTTGGGGATAAAACAGGTATTTGTGGGTGAAAAGGTCCTATTGAAGGGGAAAGCTGGTATTTCTTGGAGAAGATGTGATATATTTGGGAGAAATGTGGCATTTCTGGAAGAAACTGTCCTCTTCTGGGGATAAAAGAGGTATTTGTGGGTGAAAAGGTCTTATTACAAGGGGGAAACCTGGCATTTCTTGGAGAAGATGTGATATATTTGGAGAAAGTTGGCATGTCAGGAAGAAACTGTCCTCTTTTGGGGATTCAAGAGGTATTTGTGGGTGAAAAGTTCCTATTTCAAGGGGGAAACCTGGTATTTCTTGGAGAAGATGTGGTATGTTGGGAGAAATGTGGGATTTCTGGACGTAACTTTTCTATTTTGGGGACAAAAGAGGTATTTGTGGGTGATAAGGTCCTATTTGAAGTGGGAAAGCTGGTATTTCTTGGAGAAGATGTGATATATTTGGGGGATATCTGGCATTTCTGGAAGAAACTGTCCTATTTGGGGGAGAAGGCTGGTATTTGTGGGTGATAAGGTCCTCTTTCAGGAGGAATCCTGGTATTTCTTGGAGAAGATGTGATGTATTGGAGAAATGTGGCATTTCTGGAAGAAACTGTCCTATTTGAGGGATAAAAGAGGTATTTGTGGGTGAAAAGGTCGTATTTCAGGAGGAATCCTGGTATTTCTTGGAGAAGATGTGAACTATTTGGGAGAAATGTGGCCTTTCTGGAAGAAACTGTCCTCTTTTGGGATAAAACAGGTATTTGTGGGTGAAAAGGTCCTATTTGAAGGAGGAAACCTGGTATTTCTTGGAGAAGATATGATCTATTTGGAGAAATGTGGCATTTCTGAAAGAAACTGTCCTCTTTTGGGGATAAAAGAGTTTTTTGGGGGGAAAAGGTCCAATTTGAAGGGGGAAACCTGGTATTTCTTGGAGAAGATGTGATATGTTTGGGAGTAATGTGGCCATTCTGGAAGAAACTGTCCTCTTTTGGGGATAAAAGAGGTATTTGTGGGTGAAAAGGTCGTATTTCCAGGGAAAACCTGGTATTTCTTGGAGAAGATGTGATATATTTGGGAGAAATGTGGCATTTCTGGAAGAAACTGTCCTATTTTGGGGATAAAAGAGGTATTGTGGGTGAAAAGGTCGTATTTCAGGAGGAATCCTGGTATTTCTTGGAGAAGATGTGATATATTTGGGAGAAATGTGGCCTTCCTTGAAGAAACTGTCCTCTTTTGGGGATAAAACAGATATTTGTGGGTGAAAAGGTCCTATTTGAAGGGGGAACCCTGGTATTTCTTGAGAAGATGTGATCTATTTGGGAGAAATGTGGCATTTCTGGAAGAATATGTCCAATTTGAGGATAAAAGAGGTATTTGTGGTTGAAAAGGTCCTATTTGAAGGGGGAAACGTGGTATTTCTTGGAGAAGATGTGATATGTTTGGGGGAAATCTGGCATTTCTGGAAGAAACTGTCCTATTTGGGGGGAGAAGGCTGGTATTTGTGGGAGAAAAGGTCCTATTTCAGGAGGAATCCTGGTATTTCTTGGAGAAGATGTGATATATTTGGGAGAAATCTGGCATTCCTGGAAGAAACTGTCCTCTTTTGGGGATAAAAGAGGTTTTTTTGGGCAAAATGTCCTATTTGAAAGGGGAAGCGTGGTATTTCTTGGAGAAGATGTGATATATTGGGAGAAATGTGGCATGTCTGGAAGAAACTGTCCTCTTATGGGGATAGAACAGGTATTTGTGGAGTGAAAAGGTCTTATTTGAAGGGGGAAACGTGGTATTTCTTGGAGAAGATGTGGTCTATTTTGGAGAAATCTGGCATGTCTGGAAGAAACTGTCCTATTTGGGGGAGAAGGTTTGTATTTGTGGGAGAAAAGTTCCTATTTCAGGAGGAATCCTGGTATTTCTTGGAGAAGATGTGATATGTTTGGGAGAAATGTGGCATTTCTGGAAGAAACTGTCCTCTTTTGGGGATAAAACAGGTATTTGTGGGTGAAAAGGTCCTATTTGAAGGGGAAAGCAGGTATTTCTTGGAGAAGATGTGATATATTTGGGAGAAATGTGGCATGTCTGGAAGAAAATGTCTCTTTTGGGGATAAAACAGGTATTTGTGGGTGAAAAGGTCCTATTTGAAGGGGGAAACCTGCTATTTCTTGGAGAAGATGTGGTATATTTGGAGAAATCGGGGCATTTCTGGAAGAAACTGTCCTCTTTTGGGGATAAAACTGGTATTTGTGGGTGAAAACGTTGTATTGAAGGGGGAAAACCTGTTATTTCTTGGAGAAGATGTGATATATTTGGGAGAAATGTGGCATTTCTGGAAGAAACTGTTCTATTTTGGGGATAAAACAGGTATTTGTGGGTGAAAAGGTCCTATTTGAAGGGGGAAACGTGTATATCTTGGAGAAGATGTGATCTATTTGGGAGAAATGTGGCATTTCTGGAAGAAACTGTCCTCTTTTGGGGATAAAAGAAGTATTTGTGGTTGAAAAGGTCCTATTTGAAGGGGGAAACCTGGTATTTCTTGAGAAGATGTGATATATTTGGGAGAAAATGTGGCCTTCTGGAAGAAACTGTCGTATTTGGGGATTTAAGAGTATTTGTGGGTGAAAAGTTCCTATTTCAAGGAGGAAACCTGGTATTTCTTGGAGAAGATGAGATATGTTTGGGAGAAATGTGGGATTTCTGGACGTAACTGTTCTATTTTGGGGACAAAAGAGGTATTTGTGGGTGATAAGGTCCTATTTGAAGGGGGAAAGCTGGTATTTCTTGGAGAAGATGTGATATATTTGGGGGAAATCTGGCATTTCTGGAAGAAACTGTCCTATTTTGGGGAGAAGGCTGGTATTTGTGGGTGAAAAGGTCCTCTTCAGGAGGAATCCTGGTATTTCTTGGTGAAGATGTGATGTATTGTGGAGAAATGTGGCATTTCTGGAAGAAACTGTACTATTTTGGGGATAAAAGAGGTATTTGTGGGTGAAAAGGTCGTATTTCAGGAGGAATCCTGGTATTTCTTGGAGAAGATGTGATCTATTTGGGAGAAATGTGGCCTTTCTGGCAGAAACTGTTCTATTTTGGGGACAAAAGAGGTATTTGTGGGTGAAAAGGTCCTATTTGAAGGAGGAAACCTGGTATTTCTTGGAGAAGATATGATCTATTTGGGAGAAATGTGGCATTTCTGAAAGAAACTGTCCTCTTTTGGGGATAAAAGAGTTTTTTGGGGGGAAAAGGTCCAATTTGAAGGGGGAAACCTGGTATTTCTTGGAGAAGATGTGATATGTTTGGGAGTAATGTGGCCTTTCTGGAAGAAACTGTCCTCTTTTGGGGATAAAAGAGGTATTTCTGGGTGAAAAGGTCGTATTTCCAGGGGAAAACCTGGTATTTCTTGGAGAAGATTTGATCTATTTGGGAGAAATATGGCATTTCTGGAAGAAACTGTCCTCTTCTGGGGGAAAAGGCTGGTATTTGTGGGAGAAAAGGTCCTATTTCAGGAGGAATCCTGCTATTTCTTGGAGGAGATGTGATATGTTTGGAGAAATGTGGCATGTCTGGAAGAAACTGTTCTATTTTGGGGATAAAACAGGTACTTGTGGGTGAAAAGGTCCTATTTGAAGGGGGAAACGTGGTATTTCTTGGAGAAGATGTGATCTATTGGGAGAATGTGGCATGTCTGGAAGAAACTGTCCTATTTGGGGGGAGAAGGCTGGTATTTGTGGGAGAAAAGTTCCTATTTCAGGAGGAATCCTGGTATTTCTTGGAGGAGATGTGATATGTTTGGGAGAAATGTGGCATTTCTGGCTGATACTGCCCTATTTTGGGGATAAAAGAGGTATTTGTGGGTGAAAAGGTCCTATTTCCAGAGGAAAACCTGTATTTCTTGGAGAAAATGTGATCTATTTGGGAGAAATGAGGCATTTCTGGAAGAAAATGTCCTATTTGGGGGGAGAAGCCTGGTATAAGTGGGTGAAAAGGTCCTATTTGAAGTGGGAAACCTGTTATTTCTTGTAGAAGAAGTGATATATTAGGGAGAAATGTGGCATATCTGGAAGAAACTGTCCTCTTTTGGGGATAAAAGAGGTACTTGTGGGTGAAAATTTCCTATTTGAAGGGGGAAACCTGGCATTTCTTGGAGAAGATGTGATATATTTGGGAGAAATGTGGCATTTCTGGAAGAAAATGTCCTATTTGGGGGGAGAAGCCTGGTATAAGTGGGTGAAAAGGTCCTATTGAAGTGGGAAACCTGGTATTTCTTGGAGAAGATGTGATATATTTGGGAGAAATGTGGCATGTCTGGAAGAAACTGTCCTCTTTTGGGATAAAACAGGTATTTGTGGGTGAAAAGGTCCTATTTGAAGGGGAAACGTGGTATTTCTTGGAGAAGATGTGATATATTTGGGAGAAATGTGGCATTTCTGAAGAATATGTCCAATTTGAGGGATAAAACAGGTATTTGTGGTTGAAAAGGTCCTATTTGAAGGGGGAAACCTGGTATTTCTTGGAGAAGATGTGATATATTTGGAGAAATGTGGCATTTCTGGAAGAAACTGTCCTCTTTTGGGGATAAAAGAGGTATTTGTGGGTGAAAATTTCCTATTTGTAGGGGGAACCCTGGTATTTCTTGGAGAAGATGTGATCTATTTGGGAGAAATGTGGCATTTCTGGAAGAAACGGTCCTCTTTTGGGGATAAAACAGGTATTTGTGGGTGAAAATTTTCTATTTGAAGGGGGAAACCTGGTATTTTTGGAGAAGATATGATATATTTGGGAGAAATGTGGCATTTCTGGAAGGAAATGTCCAATTTGGGGGGAGAAGCCTGGTATTAGTGGTTGAAAAGGTCCTATTTGAAGGGGAAAGCTGGTTTTTCTTAGAGAAGATGTGATCTATTTGGGAGAAATGTGGCATTTCTGGAAGAAACTGTCGTATTTGGGGGAAGAAGGCAGGTATTTCGTGGGAGAAAAGGTCCTATTTCAGGAGGAATCCTGGTATTTCTTGGAGAAGATGCGATATATTTGGGAGAAATGTGGCATTTCTGGAAGAAACTGTCCTATTTGAGGGATAAAAGAGGTATTTGTGGGTGAAAAGGTCCTATTTGAAGGGGAAAACCTGGTATTTCTTGGAGAAGATGTGATCTAATTGGGAGAAATATGGCATTTCTGAAAGAAACTGTCCTCTTATGGGGGAAAAGGCAGGTATTTGTGGGAGAAAAGGTCCTATTACAGGAGAAATCCTGCTATTTCTTGGAGGAGATGTGATATATTTGGGAGAAATGTGGCATGTCTGGAAGAAACTGTTGTATTTTGGGGATAAAGCAGGTACTTGTGGGTGAAAAGGTCCTATTTGAAGGGGGAACCCTGGTATTTCTTGAAGAAGATGTGATATGTTTGGGTGAAATGTGGCATTTCTGGAAGAAACTGTTCTATTTTGGGGATAAAAGAGGTATTTGTGGGTGAAAAGTTCGTATTTGAAGGGGGAACCCTGGTATTTCTTGGAGAAGATGTGGTATATTTGGGTGATATGTGGCATGTCTGGAAGAAAATGTCCTATTTGGGGGGAGAAGGCTGGAATTTGTGGGAGAAAAGGTCCTATCTCAGGAGGAATCCTGGAATTTCTTGGAGGAGATGTGATCTATTTGGGAGAAATGTGGCATTTCTGTAAGAAACTGTCCTATTTTGGGGATAAAAGAGGTATTTGTGGGTGAAAAGGTCGTATTTGAAGGGGGAACCCTGGTATTTCTTGGAGAAGATGTGATATATTTGGGAGAAATGTGGCATTTCTGGAAGAAACTGTCCTCTTTTGGGGATAAAAAAGGTACTAGTGGGTGAAAATTTCCTATTTGAAGGGGGAAACCTGGCATTTCTTGGAGAAGATGTGATATATTTGGGAGAAATGTAGCATTTCTGGAAGAAACTGTCCTATTTTGGGGGAGAAGGGTGGTATTAGTGGGTGAAAAGGTCCTATTTGAAGTGGGAAACCTGGTATTTCTTGGAGAAGATGTGATATATTTGGGAGAAATGTGGCATTTCTGGAAGAAACTGTTCTATTTTGGGGTTAAAAGAGGTATTTGTGGGTGAAAAGGTCCTATTTGAAGTTGGAAACCTGGTATTTCTTTGAGAAGATGTGATATATTCGGGAGAAATCTGGCATTTCCGGAAGAATATGTCCAATTTGAGGGATAAAACAGGTATTTGTGGTTGAAAAGGTCCTAGTTGAAGGGGGAAACCTGGTATTTCTTGGAGAAGATGTGATCTATTTGGGAGAAATGTGGCATTTCTTGAAGAAACTGTCCTATTTTGGGGATAAAAGAGGTATTTGTGGGTGAAAATTTCCTATTTGAAGGGGGAACCCTGGTATTTCTTGGAGAAGATGTGATCTATTTGGGAGAAATGTGGCATTTCTGGAAGAAACTGTCCTCTTTTGTGGATAAAACAGGCATTTGTGGGTGAAAATTTCCTATTTGAAGGGGGAAACGTGGTATTTCTTGGAGAAGATGTGATATATTTGGGAGAAATGTGGCATTTCTGGAAGAAAATGTCCTATTTGGGGGGAGAAGCCTGGTATTAGTGGGTGAAAAGGTCCTATTTGAAGGGGGAAACCTGGTATTTCTTGGAGAAGATGTGATACATTTGGGAGAAATGTGGCATTTCTGGAAGAAACTGTCCTCTTTTGGGGATAAAAGAGGTATTTGTGGGTGAAAAGGTCCTATTTGAAGGGGGAAACCTGGTATTTCTTGGAGAAGATGTGATCTATTTGGCAGAAATGTGGCCTTTCTGGAAGAAAATGTCCTCTCTTGGGGATAAAAGAGGTATTTGTGGGTGAAAAGGTCCTATTTGAAGGGGGAAACCTGGTATTTCTTGGAGAAGATGTGATATATTTGGGAGAAATGTGGCATGTCTGGAAGAAACTGTCCTCTTTTGGGGATAAAAGAGGCATTTGTGGGTGAAATGGTCCTATTTCAAGGACAAACCTGGTATTTCTTGGAGAAGATGTGATATGTTTGGGAGAAATGTGGCATTTCTGGACGTAACTGTTCTATTTTGGGGACAAAAGAGGTATTTGTGGGTGAAAAGGTCCTATTTGAAGGGGGAAAGCTGGTATTTCTTGGAGAAGATGTGATCTATTTGGGAGAAATCTGGCATTTCTGGAAGAAACTGTCCTATTTTGGGGGGAGAAGGCTGGTATTTGTGGGAGAAAAGGTCCTATTTCAGGAGGAATCCTGGTATTTCTTGGAGAAGATGTGATGTATTTGGGAGAAATGTGGCATTTCTGGAAGAAACTGTCCTCTTTTGGGGATAAAAGAGGTATTTGTGGGTGAAAAGGTCGTATTTCAGGAGGAATCCTGGTATTTCTTGGAGAAGATGTGATATATTTGGGAGATATCTGGCCTTTCTGGAAGAAGCTGTCCTATTTTGGGGATAAAACAGGTATTTGTGGGTGAAAAGGTCCTATTTGAAGGGGGAAACGTGGTATTTCTTGGAGAAGATGTGATGTATTTGGGAGAAATGTGGCATGTCTGGAAGAAACTGTCCTCTTTTGGGGGTAAAAGAGTTTTTTTGGGGGAAAAGGTCCTATTTGAAGGGGGAAAGCTGGTATTTCTTGGAGAAGATGTGATATGTTTGGGAGAAATGTGGCATTTCCGGAAGAAACTGTCCTCTTTTGGGGATAAAGGAGGTATTTGTGGGTGAAAAGGTCCTATTTGAAGGAGGTATCCTGGTATTTCTGGGAGAAGATGTGATATGTTTGTGTGAAATGTGGCATTTCTGGAAGAAACTGTTCTATTTTGGGGATAAAAGAGGTATTTGTAGCTGAAAAGGTCCTATTTGAAGGGGGAAAGCTGGTATTTCTTGGAGAAGATGTGATATATTTGGGTGATATGTGGCATGTCTGGAAGAAAATGTCCAATTTGGGGGGAGAAGGCTGGTATTTGTGGGTGAAAAGGTCCTATTTCAGGAGGAATCCTGGTATTTCTTGGAGAAGATGTGATCTATTTGGGAGAAATGTGGCCTTTCTGGAAGAAACTGTCCTCTTTTGGGGATAAAAGAGGTATTTGTGGGTGAAAAGGTCCTATTTGAAGGGGGAACCCTGGTATTGCTTGGAGAAGATGTGATATATTTGGGAGAAATGTGGCATTTCTGGAAGAAACTGTCCTCTTTTGGGGATAAAACAGGTATTTGTGGGTGAAAATTTCCTAGTTGAAGGGGGAAACCTGGCATTTCTTGGAGAAGATGTGATATATTTGGGAGAAATGTGGCATTTCTGGAAGAAAATGTCCTATTTGGGGGGAGAAGCCTGGTATTAGTGGCTTAAAAGGTCCTATTTGAAGGGGGAAACCTGGTATTTCTTGGAGAAGATGTGATATATTTGGGAGAAATGTGGCATGTCTGGAAGAAACTGTCCTCTTCTGGGGATAAAAGATGTTTTTGTGGGTGAAATGGTCCTATTTGAAGGGGGAACCGTGGTATTTCTTGGAGAAGATGTGATATATTTGGGAGAAATGTGGCATTTCTGGAAGAAACTGTCCTCTTTTGGGGATAAAACAGGTATTTGTGGGTGAAAAGGTCCTATTTGAAGGGGGAAACGTGGTATTTCTTGGAGAAGATGTGATCTATTTGGGAGAAATGTGGCATGTCTGGAAGAAACTGTCCTCTTTTGGGGATAAAAGAGGTATCTGTGGGTGAAAAGTTCCTATTTGAAGGGGGAAAGCTGGTATTTCTTGGAGAAGATGTGGTATATTTGGGAGAAATGTGGCATGTCTGGAAGAAACTGTCCTCTTTTGGGGATAAAAGAGGTATTTGTGGGTGAAAAGGTCCTATTTGAAGGGGGAAACCTGGTATTTCTTGGAGAAGATGTGATCTATTTGGGAGAAATGTGGCATTTCTGGAAGAAACTGTCCTATTTTGGGGATAAAAGAGGTATTTGTGGGTGAGGAGGTCCTATTTGAAGGGGGAAAGCTGGTAATTCTATGAGAAGATGTGATATATTTGGGAGAAATGTGGCATTCCTGGAAGAAACTGTCCTCTTTTGGGGATAAAAGAGGTTTTTTTGGGGAAAAGGTCCTATTTGAAGGGGGAAACGTGGTATTTCTTGGAGAAGATGTGATATATTTGGGAGAAATGTGGCATTTCTGGAAGAAACTGTCCTCTTATGGGGATAGAACTGGTATTTGTGGGTGAAAAGGTCCTATTTCCAGGGGAAAACCTGGTATTTCTTGGAGGAGATGTGATATGTTTGGGAGAAATGTGGCATGTCTGGAAGAAACTGTCCTCTTTTGGGGATAGAACAGGTATTTGTGGGTGAAAAGGTCCTATTTGAAGGGGGAAATCCGGTATTTCTTGGAGAAGATGTGATATATTTGGGAGAAATGTGGCCTTTCTGGCAGAAACTGTCCTATTTTGGGGATAAAAGTGGTATTTGTGGGTGAAAAGGTCCTATTTGAAGGGGGAAACCTGGTATTTCTTGGAGAAGATGTGATCTATTTGGGAGAAATGTGGCATTTCTTGAAGAAACTGTCCTCTTTTGGGGATAAAACAGGCATTTGTGGGTGAAAAGGTCCTATTTGAAGGGGGAAACCTGGTATTTCTTGGAGAAGATGTGGTATATTTGGGAGAAATGTGGCATTTCTGGAAGAAACTGTCCTATTTGGGGGGAGAAGGCTGGTATTTGAGGGAGAAAAGGTCCTCTTTCAGGAGGAATCCTGGTATTTCTTGGAGAAGATGTGATATATTTGGGAGAAATGTGGCATTTCTGGAAGAAACTGTCCTCTTTTGGGGATAAAACAGGTATTTGTGGGTGAAAAGGTCCTATTTGAAGGGGGAAAGCTGGTATTTCTTGGAGAAGATGTGATATATTTGGGAGAAATGTGGCATTTCTGGAAGAAACTGTCCTCTTCTGGGGATAAAAGAGGTATTTGTGGGTGATAAGGTCCTATTTGAAGGGGGAAACGTGGTATTTCTTGGAGAAGATGTGATATATTTGGGAGAAATGTGGCCTTTCTGGAAGAAACTGTCGTATTTTGGGGATAAAAGAGGTATTTGTGGGTGAAAAGGTCCTATTTGAAGGGGGAAATCTGGTAATTCTATGAGAAGAGGTGATATATTTGAGAGAAATGTGGCATGTCTGGAAGAAGCTGTCCTATTTTGGGGATAAAACAGGTATTTGTGGGAGAAAAGGTCCTATTTGAAGGGGGAAGCGTGGTATTTCTTGGAGAAGATGTGATCTATTTGGGAGAAATGTGGCCTTTCTGGAAGAAAATGTCCAATTTGGGGGGAGAAGGCTGGTAGTTTTGGGTGAGAAGGTCCTATTTCAGGAGGAATCCTGGTATTTCTTGGAGAAGATGTGATATATTTGGGAGAAATGTGGCCTTTCTGGAAGAAAATGTCCAATTTGAGGGGAGAAGGCTGGTAGTTTTGGGTGAGAAGGTCCTCTTTCAGGAGGAATCCTGGCATTTCTTGGAGAAGATGTGATATATTTGGGAGAAATGTGGCATTTCTGGAAGAAACTGTCCTGTTTTGGGGATAAAAGAGGTATTAGTGGTTGAAAAGGTCCTATTTGAAGGGGGAAACGTGGTATTTCTTGGAGAAGATGTGATCTATTTGGGAGATATGTGGCCTTTCTGGAAGAAACTGTCCACTTTTGGGGATAAAAGAGGTATTTCAAGGAGAAAAGGTCCTAATTGAAGGGGGAAACGTGGTATTTCTTGGCGGAGTTGTGATATATTTGGGAGAAATGTGGCATTTCTGGAAGAAACTGTCCTCTTATGGGGATAAAAGAGGTATTTGTGGGAGAAAAGGTCCTATTTGAAGGGGGAACCCTGGTATTTCTTGGAGAAGATGTGATATATTTGGGAGAAATGTGGCATGTCTGGAAAAAACTGTCCTATTTTGGGGATAAAAGAGGTATTTGTGGGTGAGAAGGTCCTATTTGAAGGGGGAAACGTGGTATTTCTTGGAGAAGATGTGATATATTTGGGAGAAATCTGGCATTTCTGGAGGAAACTGTCCTCTTTTGGGGATAAAAGAGGTTTTTTTGGGGAAAAGGTCCTATTTGCAGGGGGAAACGTGGTATTTCTTGGAGAAGATGTGATATATTTGGGAGAAATGTGGCATGTCTGGAAGAAAATGTCCTATTTGGGGGGGGAAGGGTGGTATTTGTGGGAGAAAAGTTCCTATTTCAGGAGGAATCCTGGTATTTCTTGGAGGAGATGTGATATGTTTGGGAGAAATCAGGCATTTCTGGAAGAAACTGTCCTCTTTTGGGGATAAAACAGGTATTTGTGGGTGAAAAGGTCCTATTTGAAGGGGGAAACCTGGTATTTCATGGAGAAGATGTGATATGTTTGGGAGAAATATGGCATTTCTGGTAGAAACTGTCCTCTTTTGGGGATAAAACAGGTATTTGTGGGTGAAAAGGTCGTATTTGAAGGGGGAAACGCGGTAATTCTATGAGAAGATGTGATATATTTGGGAGAAATGTGGCAGTTCTGGAAGAAACTGTCCTCTTTTGGAGATAAAACAGGTATTTGTGGTTGAAAAGGTCCTATTTGAAGGGGGAAAGCTGGTATTTCTTGAAGGAGATGTGATATATTTGGGAGAAATGTGGCCTTTCTGGAAGAAACTGTCCTATTTTGGGGATAAAAGAGGTATTTGTGGGTGAAAAGGTCCTATTTGAAGGGGGAAAGCTGTTATTTCTTGGAGAAGATGTGATCTATTCGGGAGAAATCTGGCATTTCTGGAAGATACTGTCCTCTTTTGGGGGGAGAAGTCTGGTATTTGTGGGAGAAAAGGTCCTATTTGAAGGGGGAAAGCAGGTATTTCTTGGAGAAGATGTGATCTATTTGGGAGAAATGTGGCATTTCTGGAAGAAACTTTCCTATCTTGGGGATAAAACAGGTATTTGTGGGTGAAAAGGTCCTATATGAAGGGGGAAACGTGGTATTTCTTGGAGAAGATGTGATATGTTTGGGAGAAATGTGCCATTTCGGGAAGAAACTGTCCTATTTGGGGGGAGAAGTCTGGTATTTGTGGGAGAAAAGGTCGTAATTGAAGGGGGAAACCTGGTATTTCTTGGAGAAGATGTGATCTATTTGGGAGAAATGTGGCCTTTCTGGAAGAAAATGTCCAATTTGGGGGGAGAAGGCTGGTAGTTGTGGGTGAGAAGGTCCTATTTCAGGAGGAATCCTGGTATTTCTTGGAGAAGATGTGATATATCTGGGAGAAATGTGGCCTTTCTGGAAGAAAATGTCCAATTTGGGGGGAGAAGGCTGGTAGTTTTGGGTGAGAAGGTCCTCTTTCAGGAGGAATCCTGGTATTTCTTGGAGAAGATGTGATATGTTTGGGAGAAATCTGGCATTCCTGGAAGAAACTGTCCTCTTTTGGGGATAAAAGAGGTATTTGTGGGAGAAAAGGTCCTATTTGAAGGGGGAAACGTGGTATTTCTTGGAGAAGATGTGATATATTTGGGAGAAATGTGGCATGTCTGGAAGAAAATGTCCTATTTGGGGGGGGAAGGGTGGTATTTGTGGGAGAAAAGTTCCTATTTCAGGAGGAATCCTGGTATTTCTTGGAGGAGATGTGATATGTTTGGGAGAAATGTGGCATGTCTGGAAGAAACTGTCCTCTTTTGGGGATAAAACAGGTATTTGTGGGTGAAAAGGTCCTATTTGAAGGGGGAAACGTGGTATTTCTTGGAGAAGATGTGACCTATTTGGGAGAAATGTGGCATTTCTGGAAGAAACTGTCCTATTTTGGGGATAAAAGAGGTATTTGTGGGTGAAAAGGTCCTATTTGAAGGGGGAAACCTGGTATTTCTTGGAGAAGATGTGATCTATTTGGGAGAAATGTGGCATTCCTGGAAGAAACTGTCCTGTTTTGGGGATAAAAGAGGTATTTGTGGGAGAAAAGTTCCTATTTGAAGGGGGAACCCTGTTATTTCTTGGAGAAGATGTGATATATTTGGGAGAAATGTGGCCTTTCTGGAAGAAACTGTCCTCTTTTGGGGATAAAAGAGGTTTTTTTGGGGAAAAGGTCCTATTTGAAGGGGGAAACGTTGTATTTCTTGGAGAAGAAGTGATATATTTGGGAGAAATGTGGCATTTCTGGAAGAAACTGTCCTCTTATGGGGATAGAACAGGTATTTGGGGGTGAAAAGGTCCTATTTCCAGGGGAAAACCTGGTATTTCTTGGAGAAGATGTGATATATTTGGGAGAAATGAGGCATGTCTGGAAGAAAATGTCCTATTTGGGGGAGAAGGCTGGTATTTGTGGGAGAAAAGTTCCTATTTCAGAAGGAATCCTGGTATTTCTTAGAGGAGATGTGATATGTTTGGGAGAAATGTGGCCTTTCTGGAAGAAACTGTCCTCTTTTGGGGATAGAACAGGTATTTGTGGGTGAAAAGGTCCTATTTGAAGGGGGAAACGTGGTATTTCTTGGAGAAGATGTGATATGTTTGGGAGAAATATGGCATTTCTGGAAGAAACTGTCCTCTTTTGGGGATAAAACAGGTATTTGTGGGTGAAAAGGTCCTATTTGAAGGGGGAAACCTGGTAATTCTTGGAGAAGATGTGATATATTTGGGAGAAATGTGCCATTTCCGGAAGAAACTGTCCTGTTTTGGGGATAAAAGAGGTATTTGTGGGTGAAAAGGTCCTATTTGAAGGGGGAAACCTGGTATTTCATGGAGAAGATGTGATATATTTGGGAGAAATGTGGCCTTTCTGGAAGAAACTGTCCTATTTTGGGGATTCAAGAGGTATTTGTGGGTGAAAAGGTCCTATTTGAAGGGGAAAACGTGGTATTTCTTGGAGAAGATGTGATCTATTTGGGAGAAATGTGGCATTTCTTGAAGAAACTGTCCTCTTTTGGGGATAAAACAGGTATTTGTGGGTGAAAAGGTCCTATTTGAAGGGGGAAACGTTGTATTTCTTGGAGAAGATGTGGTATACTTGGGAGAAATGTGGCATTTCTGGAAGAAACTGTCCTATTTGGGTGGAGAAGGCTGGTATTTGAGGGAGAAAAGGTCCTCTTTCAGGAGGAATCCTGGTATTTCTTGGAGAAGATGTGATCTATTTGGGAGAAATGTGGCATTTCTGGAAGAAACTGTCCTATTTTGGGGATAAAAGAGGTATTTGTGGGTGAAAAGGTCCTATTTGAAGGGGGAAACCTGGTATTTCTTGGAGAAGATGTGATATATTTGGGAGAAATGTGGCATGTCTGGAAGAAACTGTCCTCTTTTGGGGATAAAAGAGGTATTTGTGGGTGATAAGGTCCTATTTGAAGGGGGAAACGTGGTATTTCTTGGAGAAGATGTGATATATTTGGGAGAAATGTGGCCTTTCTGGAAGAAACTGTCGTATTTTGGGGATAAAAGAGGTATTTGTGGGTGAAAAGGTCCTATTTGAAGGGGGAAACCTGGTATTTCTTGGAGAAGAGGTGATATATTTGGGAGAAATGTGGCATGTCTGGAAGAAGCTGTCCTATTTTGGGGATAAAACAGGTATTTGTGGGAGAAAAGGTCCTATTTGAAGGGGGAAAGCTGGTATTTCTTGGAGAAGATGTGATCTATTTGGGAGAAATGTGGCCTTTCTGGAAGAAAATGTCCAATTTGGGGGGAGAAGGCTGGTAGTTTTGGGTGAGAAGGTCCTATTTGAAGGAGGAAAGCTGGTATTTCTTGGAGAAGATGTGATATATTTGGGAGAAATGTGGCCTTTCAGGAAGAAAATGTCCAATTTGGGGGGAGAAGGCTGGTAGTTTTGGGTGAGAAGGTCCTATTTCAGGAGGAATCCTGGCATTTCTTGGAGAAGATGTGATATATTTGGGAGAAATGTGGCCTTTCCGGAAGAAACTGTCCTGTTTTGGGGATAAAAGAGGTATTAGTGGGTGAGAAGGTCCTATTTCAGGAGGAATCCTGGTATTTCTTGGAGAAGATGTGATATATTTGGGAGAAATGTGACCTTTCTGGAAGAAACTGTCCACTTTTGGGGATAAAAGAGGTATTTCATGGAGAAAAGGTCCTATTTGAAGGGGGAAACCTGGTATTTCTTGGCGGAGTTGTGATATATTTGGGAGAAATGTGGCCTTTCTGGAAAAAACTGTCCTCTTTTGGGGATAAAAGAGGTATTTGTGGGTGAAAAGGTCCTATTTGAAGGGGGAAACGTGGTATTTCTTGGAGAAGATGTGATCTATTTGGGAGAAATGTGGCATGTCTGGAAAAAACTGTCCTCTTTTGGGGATAAAAGAGGTATTTGTGGGGAAAAGGTCCTATTTGAAGGGGGAAACGTGGTATTTCTTGGAGAAGATGTGATATATTTGGGAGAAATGTGGCATTTCTGGAAGAAACTGTCCTCTTATGGGGATAGAACAGGTATTTGTGGGTGAAAAGGTCCTATTTGAAGGGGAAAACCTGGTATTTCTTGGAGAAGATGTGATATATTTGGGAGAAATGTGGCATGTCTGGAAGAAAATGTCCTATTTTGGGGAAGAAGGCTGGTATTTGTGGGAGAAAAGTTCCTATTTCAGGAGGAATCCTGGTATTTCTTGGAGGAGATATGATATGTTTGGGAGAAATATGGCATTTCTGGAAGAAACTGTCCTCTTTTGGGGATAAAAGTGTTATTTGTGGGTGAAAAGGTCCTATTTGAAGGGGGAAAGCTGGTATTTCTTGGAGAAGATGTGATCTATTTTGGAGAAATATGGCATGTCTGGAAGAAACTGTCCTCTTTTGGGGATAAAACAGGTATTTGTGGGTGAAAAGGTCCTATTTGAAGGGGGAAACGCGGTAATTCTATGAGAAAATGTGATATATTTGGGAGAAATGTGGCATTTCTGGAAGAAAGTGTCCTGTTTTGGGGATAAAACAGGTATTTGTGGTTGAAAAGGCCCTACTTGAAGGGGGAAAGCTGGTATTTCTTGAAGGAGATGTGATATATTTGGGAGAAATGTGGCCTTTCTGGAAGAAACTGTCCTATTTTGTGGATAAAAGAGGTATTTGTGGGTGAAAAGGTCCTATTTCCAGGGGGAAACGTGGTATTTCTTGGAGAAGATGTGATCTATTTGGGAGAAATCTGGCCTATCTGGAAGAAACTGTCCTCTTTTGGGGGAGAAGCCTGCTAGTAGTGGGTGAACAGGTCCTATTTGAAGGTGGAAAGCTGGTATTTCTTGGAGAAGATGTGATCTATTCGGGAGAAATGTGGCATTTCTGGAAGAAACTGTCCTATTTTGGGGATAAAAGAGGTATTTGTGGGTGAAAAGGTCCTATTTGAAGGGGGAAACCTGGTATTTCTTGGAGAAGATGTGATATGTTTTGGAGAAATGTGCCATTTCTGGAAGAAACTGTCCTATTTGGGGGGAGAAGTCTGGTATTTGTGGCAGAAAAGGTCCTATTTGAAGGGGGAAAGCAGGTATTTCTTGGAGAAGATGTGATATATTTGGGAGAAATGTGGCATGTCTGGAAGAAACTGTCCTATTTGAGGGATAAAGAGGTATTTGTGGGTGAAAAGGTCCTATTTGAAGGGGGAATCCTGGTATTTCTTGGAGAAGATGTGATATATTTGGGAGAAATGAGGCCTTTCTGGAAGAAACTGTCCTATTTTGGGGATAAAAGAGGTATTTGTGGGTGAAAAGGTCCTATTTGAAGGGGGAAAGCTGGTATTTCATGGAGAAAATGTGATATATTTGGGAGAAATTTGGCATTTCTGGAAGAAAATGTCCAATTTGGGGGGAGAAGGCTGGTAGTTTTCGGTGAGAAGGTCCTATTTCAGGAGGAATCCTGGTATTTCTTGGAGAAGATGTGATATATTTGGGAGAAATGTGGCATTTCTGGAAGAAACTGTCCTCTTTTGGGGATAAAAGAGGTATTAGTGGTTGAAAAGGTCCTATTTGAAGGGGGAAAGCTGGTATTTCTTGGAGAAGATGTGATATATTTGGGAGAAATGTGGCATTTCTGGAAGAAACTGTCCTCTTTTGGGGATAAAAAAGGTTTTGCATGGAGAAAAGGTCCTAATTGAAGGCGGAAACCTGGTATTTCTTGGAGGAGTTGTGATATATTTGGGAGAAATGTGGCATTTCTGGAAGAAACTGTCCTCTTTTGGGGATAAAAGAGGTATTTGTGAGAGAAAAGGTCCTATTTGAAGGGGGAACCCTGGTATTTCTTGGAGAAGATGTGATCTATTTGGGAGAAATATGGCATTTCTGGAAGAAACTGTCCTCTTTTGGGGATGAAACAGGTATTTGTGGGTGAGAAGGTCCTATTTCCAGGGGAAAACCTGGTATTTCTTGGAGAAGATGTGATATATTTGGGAGAAATGTGGCATGTCTGGAAGAAACTGTCCTCTTTTGGGGATAAAAGAGGTTTTTTTGGGGAAAAGGTCCTATTTGAAGGGGGAAACGTGGTATTTCTTGGAGAAGATGTGATCTATTTGGGAGAAATGTGGCATTTCTGGAAGAAACTGTCCTCTTATGGGGATAGAACAGGTATTTGTGGGTGAAAAGGTCCTATTTCCAGGGGAAAACCTGGTATTTCTTGGAGAAGATGTGATATATTTGGGAGAAATGTGGCATGTCAGGAAGAAACTGTCCTATTTGGGGGGAGAAGGCTGGTATTTGTGGGAGAAAAGTTCCTATTTCAGGAGGAATCCTGGTATTTCTTGGAGGAGATGTGATATGTTTGGGAGAAATGTGGCATGTCTGGAAGAAACTGTCCTATTTTGGGGATAAAACAGGTATTTGTGGGTGAAAAGGTCCTATTTGAAGGGGGAAACGTGGTATTTCTTGGAGAAGATGTGATCTATTTAAGAGAAATGTGGCATTTCTGGAAGAAACTGTCCTATTTTGGGGATAAAAGAGGTATTTGTGGGTGAAAAGGTCCTATTTGAAGGGGGAAACCTGTTATTTCTTGGAGAAGATGTGATATATTTGGTAGAAATGTGGCCTTTCTGGAAGAAACTGTCCTCTTTTGGGGATAAAAGAGGTATTTGTGGGTGAAAAGTTCCTATTTGAAGGGGGAAACCTGTTATTTCTTGGAGAAGATGTGATATATTTGGGAGAAATGTGGCATTTCTGGAAGAAACTGTCCTATTTTGGGGATAAAAGAGGTATTTGTGGGTGAGAAGGTCCTATTTGAAGGGGGAAACGTGGTATTTCTTGGAGAAGATGTGATATATTTGGGAGAAATGTGGCATTCCTGGAAGAAACTGTCCTCTTTTGGGGATAAATGAGGATTTTTGGGGAAAAGGTCCTATTTGAAGGGGGAAACGTGGTATTTCTTGGAGAAGATGTGATCTATTTGGGAGAAATGTGGCATTTCTGGAAGAAACTGTCCTCTTATGGGGATAGAACAGGTATTTGTGGGTGAAAAGTTCCTATTTCCAGGGGAAAACCTGGTATTTCTTGGAGAAGATGTGATATATTTGGGAGAAATGTGGCATGTCTGGAAGAAAATGTCCTATTTGGGGGAGAGGGGTGGTATTTGTGGGAGAAAAGTTCCTATTTCAGGAGGAATCCTGGTATTTCTTGGAGAAGATGTGATATGTTTGGGAGAAATGTGCCATTTCTGGAAGAAACTGTCCTCTTTTGGGGATAAAAGTGTTATTTGTGGGTGAAAAGGTCCTATTTGAAGGGGGAAAGCTGGTATTTCTTGGAGAAGATGTGATATGTTTGGGAGAAATATGGCCTTTCTGGAAGAAACTGTCCTCTTTTGGGGATAAAAGAGGTATTTGTGGGTGAAAAGGTCCTATTTGAAGGGGGAAAGCTGGTATTTCTTGGAGAAGATGTGATCTATTTGGGAGAAATGTGGCATGTCTGGAAGAATCTGTCCTCTTTTGGGGATAAAAGAGGTATTTGTGGGTGAAAAGGTCCTATTTCCAGGGGAAAACCTGGTATTTCTTGGAGAAGATGTGATATATTTGGGAGAAATGTGGCATGTCAGGAAGAAACTGTCCTATTTGGGGGGAGAAGGCTGGTATTTGAGGGAGAAAATGTCCTCTTTCAGGAGGAATCCTGGTATTTCTTGGAGAAGATGTGATATATTTGGGAGAAATGTGGCATTTCTGGAAGAAACTGTCCTCTTCTGGGGATAAAAGAGGTATTTGTGGGTGAAAAGGTCCTATTTGAAGGGGGAAACGTGGTATTTCTTGGAGAAGATGTGATACATTTGGGAGAAATGTGGCATGTCTGGAAGAAACTGTCCTCTTTTGGGGATAAAAGAATTTTTTGTGGGTGAAAAGGTCCTATTTGAAGGGGGAAACCTGGTATTTCTTGGAGAAGATGTGATATGTTCGGGAGAAATGTGGCATTTATGGGAGAAACTGTCCTCTTTTGGGGATAAAAGAGGTATTTGTGGGTGAAAAGGTCCTATTTGAAGGGGGAAAGCTGTTAATTCTATGAGAAGATGTGAGATATTTGGGAGAAATGTGGCATGTCAGGAAGAAACTGTCCTCTTTTGGGGATAAAAGAGGTATTTGTGGGTGAAAAGGTCGTATTTGAAGGGGGAAACGTGGCATTTCTTGGAGAAGATGTGATATATTTGGGAGATATGTGGCCTTTCTGGCAGAAACGGTCCTATTTTGGGGATAAAAGAGGTATTTGTGGGTGAAAAGGTCTTATTTGAAGGGGGAAACGTGGCATTTCTTGGAGAAGATGTGATATATTTGGGAGAAATGTGGCCTTTCTGGAAGAAACTGTCCTCTTTTGGGGATAAAACAGGTACTTTTGGGTGAAAAGGTCCTATTTGAAGCGGGAAAGCTGGTATTTCTTGGAGAATATGTGGTATATTTGGGAGAAATGTGGCATTTCTGGAAGAAACTGTCCTCTTTTGGGGATAAAACAGGTATTTGTGGGTGAAAAGTTCCTATTTGAAGGGGGAAACCTGGTATTTCTTGGAGAAGAGGTGATATATTTTGGAGAAATGTGGCATGTCTGGAAGAAAATGTCCAATTTGGGGGGAGAAGGCTGGTAGTTGTGGGTGAGAAAGTCCTATTTCAGGAGGAATCCTGGTATTTCTTGGAGAAGATGTGATATATTTGGAAGAAATCTGGCGTTTCCGGCAGAAACTGTCCTCTTTTGGGGAGAAAAGAGGTATTAGTGGTTGAAAAGGTCCTATTTGAAGGGGGAACCCTGGTATTTCTTGGAGAAGATGTGATCTATTTGGGAGAAATGTGGCCTTTCTGGAAGAAACTGTCCTATTTTGGGGATAAAGGAGGTATTTTTGGGTGAGAAGGTCCTATTTGAAGGGGGAAACGTGGTATTTCTTGGAGAAGATGTGATATATTTGGGAGAAATCTGGCATGTCTGGAAGAAACTGTCCTCTTCTGGGGATAAAAGAGGTATTTATGAGTGAAAAGGTCCTATTTGAAGGGTGAAACGTGGTATTTCTTGGAGAAGATGTGATATATTTTGGAGAAATGTGGCATGTCTGGAAGAAAATGTCCTATTTGGGGGGGGAAGGGTGGTATTTGTGGGAGAAAAGTTCCTATTTCAGGAGGAATCCTGGTATTTCTTGGAGAAGATGTGATATATTTGGGAGAAATGTGGCATGTCAGGAAGATACTGTCCTATTTGAGGGATAAAAGAGGTATTTGTGGGTGAAAAGGTCCTATTTGAAGGGGGAAACGTGGTATTTCTTGGAGAAGATGTGATATGTTTGGGAGAAATGTGGCATGTCAGGAAGAAACTGTCCTCTTTTGGGGATAAAAGAGGTATTTGTGGGTGATAAGGTCCTATTTGAAGGGGGAAAGCTGGTATTTCTTGGAGAAGATGTGATCTATTTTGGAGAAATGTGGCATGTCTGGAAGAAACTGTCCTATTTTGGGGATAAAAGAGGTATTTGTGGGTGAAAAGGTCCTATTTGAAGGGGGAAACCTGGCATTTCTTGGAGAAGATGTGATCTATTTGGGAGAAATATGGCCTTTCTGGAAGAAACTGTCCTCTTTTGGGGATAAAAGAGGTATTTGTGGGTGAAAAGGTCCTATTTCAGGAGGAATCCTGGTATTTCTTGGAGAAGATGTGATATGTTTGGGAGAAATGTGGCATTTCTGGAAGAAAATGTCCTATCTGAGGGATAATACAGGTATTTGTGGGAGAAAAGGTCCTATTTGAAGGGGGAAACCTGGTATTTCTTGGAGAAGATGTGGTATATTTGGGAGAAATGTGGCATTTCTGGAAGAAACTGTCCTCTTTTGGGATGAAACAGGTATTTGTGGTTGAAAAGGTCCTATTTGAAGGGGGAAAGCGGGTATTTCTTGGAGAAGATGTGATATATTTGGGAGAAATGTAGCATGTCTGGAAGAGACTGTCCTATTTGGGGGATAAAACAGGTATTTGTGGGTGAAAAGGTCCTATTTGAAGGGGGAAACGTGGTATTTCTTGGAGAAGATGTGATATGTTTGGGAGAAATGTGGCATGTCTGGAAAAAACTGTCCTATTTTGGGGATAAAAGAGGTATTTGTGGGTGAAAAGGTCCTATTTGAAGGGGGAAACCTGGTATTTCCTGGAGAAGATGTGATATATTTGGGAGAAATGTGGCATGTCTGGAAGAAACTGTCCTCTTTTGGGGATAAAAGAATTTTTTGTGGGTGAAAAGGTCCTATTTGAAGGAGGAAACCAGGTATTTCTTGGAGAAGATGTGATATATTTGGGAGAAATGTGGCATGTCTGGAAGAAACTGTCCTATTTTGGGGATAAAACAGGTATTTGTGGGTGAAAAGGTCCTATTTGAAGGGGGAAACGTGGTATTTCTTGGAGAAGATGTGATCTATTTAAGAGAAATGTGGCATTTCTGGAAGAAACTGTCCTATTTTGGGGATAAAAGAGGTATTTGTGGGTGAAAAGGTCCTATTTGAAGGGGGAAACCTGTTATTTCTTGGAGAAGATGTGATCTATTTGGGAGAAATGTGGCCTTTCTGGAAGAAACTGTCCTCTTTTGGGGATAAAAGAGGTATTTGTGGGTGAAAAGTTCCTATTTGAAGGGGGAAACCTGGTATTTCTTGGAGAAGATGTGATATATTTGGGAGAAATGTGGCATTTCTGGAAGAAACTGTCCTATTTTGGGGATAAAAGAGGTATTTGTGGGTGAGAAGGTCCTATTTGAAGGGGGAAACGTGGTATTTCTTGGAGAAGATGTGATATATTTGGGAGAAATCTGGCATGTCTGGAAGAAAATGTCCTATTTGGGGGAGAAGGGTGGTATTTGTGGGAGAAAAGTTCCTATTTCAGGAGGAATCCTGGTATTTCTTGGAGGAGATGTGATATGTTTGGGAGAAATGTGCCATTTCTGGAAGAAACTGTCCTCTTTTGGGGATAAAAGTGTTATTTGTGGGTGAAAAGGTCCTATTTGAAGGGGGAAAGCTGGTATTTCTTGGAGAAGATGTGATATGTTTGGGAGAAATATGGCCTTTCTGGAAGAAACTGTCCTCTTTTGGGGATAAAAGAGGTATTTGTGGGTGAAAAGGTCCTATTTGAAGGGGGAAAGCTGGTATTTCTTGGAGAAGATGTGATCTATTTGGGAGAAATGTGACATGTCTGGAAGAATCTGTCCTCTTTTGGGGATAAAAGAGGTATTTGTGGGTGAAAAGGTCCTATTTCCAGGGGAAAACCTGGTATTTCTTGGAGAAGATGTGATATATTTGGGAGAAATGTGGCATGTCAGGAAGAAACTGTCCTATTTGGGGGGAGAAGGCTGGTATTTGAGGGAGAAAATGTCCTCTTTCAGGAGGAATCCTGGTATTTCTTGGAGAAGATGTGATCTATTTTGGAGAAATGTGGCATGTCTGGAAGAAACTGTCCTATTTTGGGGATAAAAGAGGTATTTGTGGGTGAAAAGGTCCTATTTGAAGGGGGAAACCTGGCATTTCTTGGAGAAGATGTGATCTATTTGGGAGAAATATGGCCTTTCTGGAAGAAACTGTCCTCTTTTGGGGATAAAAGAGGTATTTGTGGGTGAAAAGGTCCTATTTCAGGAGGAATCCTGGTATTTCTGGGAGAAGATGTGATATGTTTGGGAGAAATGTGGCATTTCTGGAAGAAAATGTCCTATCTGAGGGATAATACAGGTATTTGTGGGAGAAAAGGTCCTATTTGAAGGGGGAAACCTGGTATTTCTTGGAGAAGATGTGGTATATTTGGGAGAAATGTGGCATTTCTGGAAGAAACTGTCCTCTTTTGGGATGAAATAGGTATTTTTGGGTAAAAAGGTCCTATTTGAAGGGGGAAACCTGGTATTTCTTGGAGAAGATGTGATATATTTGGGAGAAATGTAGCATGTCTGGAAGAGACTGTCCTATTTGGGGGATAAAACAGGTATTTGTGGGTGAAAAGGTCCTATTTGAAGGGGGAAACGTGGTATTTCTTGGAGAAGATGTGATATGTTTGGGAGAAATGTGGCATGTCTGGAAAAAACTGTCCTCTTTTGGGGATAAAAGAGGTATTTGTGGGTGAAAAGGTCCTATTTGAAGGGGGAAACCTGGTATTTCCTGGAGAAGATGTGATATATTTGGGAGAAATGTGGCATTTCTGGAAGAAACTGTCCTCTTTTGGGGATAAAAGAATTTTTTGTGGGTGAAAAGGTCCTATTTGAAGGAGGAAACCTGGTATTTCTTGGAGAAGATGTGATATATTTGGGAGAAATGTGGCATTTCTGGAAGAAACTGTCCTCTTTTGGGGATAAAAGAATTTTTTGTGGGTGAAAAGGTCCTATTTGAAGGGGGAAACCTGGTATTTCTTGGAGAAGATGTGATATGTTTGGGAGAAATGTGGCCTTTCTGGCAGAAACGGTCCTATTTTGGGGATAAAATTGGTATTTGTGGGTGATAAGGTCCTATTTGAAGGGGGAAACGTGGTATTTCTTGTAGAAGATGTGATATATTTGGGAGAAATGTGGCATGTCAGGAAGAAACTGTCCTATTTGGGGGGAAAGGGCTGGTATTTGAGGGAGAAAAGGTCCTCTTTCAGGATGAATCCTGGTATTTCTTGGAGAAGATGTGATATATTAGGGAGAAATGTGGCATGTCTGGAAGAAACTGTCCTATTTGAGGGATAAAAGAGGTATTTGTGGGTTAAAGGGTCGTACTTGAAGGGGGAAACCTGGTATTTCTTGGAGAAGATGTGATATATTTGGGAGAAATCAGGTATTTCTGGCAGAAACTGTCCTATTTTGGGGATAAAAGAATTTTTTTTGGGTGAAAAGGTCCTATTTCAAGGGGGAAAGCTGGTTATTCTATGAGAAGATGTGATATGTTTGGGAGAAATGTGGCATTTCTGGGAGAAACTGTCCTCTTTTGGGGATAAAAGAGGTATTTGTGGGTGAAAAGGTCCTATTTGAAGGGGGAAACGTGGTATTTCTTGGAGAAGATGTGATATATTTGGGAGAAATGTGGCATTTCTGGAAGAAACTGTCCTCTTGTGGGGATAGAACAGGTATTTGTGGGTGAAAAGGTCCTATTTGAAGGGGGAAAGCTGGTATTTCTTGGAGAAGATGTGATATATTTGGGAGAAATGTGGCATGTCTGGAAGAAACTGTCCTATTTGGGGGGAGAAGGCTGGTATTTGTGGGAGAAAATTTCCTATTTCAGGAGGAATCCTGGTATTTCTTGGAGGAGATGTGATATGTTTGGGAGAAATGTGCCATTTCTGGAAGAAACTGTCCTATTTTGGGGATAAAAGAGGTATTTGTGGGTGAAAAGGTCCTATTTGAAGGGGGAAACCTGGCATTTCTTGGAGAAGATGTGATATGTTTGGGAGAAATATGGCATTTCTGGAAGAAACTGTCCTCTTTTGGGGATAAAACAGGTATTTGTGGGTGAAAAGGTCCTATTTGAAGGGGGAAAGCTGGTATTTCTTGGAGAAGAGGTGATCTATTTGGGAGAAATGTGGCATGTCTGGAAGAAACTGTCCTATTTTGGGGATAAAAGAATTTTTTGTGGGTGAAAAGGTCCTATTTGAAGGGGGAAACCTGGTATTTCTTGGAGAAGATGTGATATATTTGGGAGAAATGTGGCCTTTCTGGAAGAAACTGTCCTATTTTGGGGATAAAAGAATTTTTTATGGGTGAAAAGGTCCTATTTGAAGGGGGAAACCAGGTATTTCTTGGAGAAGATGTGATATATTTGGGAGAAATGTGGCCTTTCTGGCAGAAACAGTCCTATTTTGGGGATAAAAGTGGTATTTGTGGGTGATAAGGTCCTATTTGAAGGGGGAAACGTGGTATTTCTTGTAGAAGATGTGATATACTTGGGAGAAATGTGGCATGTCAGGAAGAAACTGTCCTATTTGGGGGGAAAGGGCTGGTATTTGAGGGAGAAAAGGTCCTCTTTCAGGAGGAATCCTGTTATTTCTTGGAGAAGATGTGATATATTAGGGAGAAATGTGGCATGTCTGGAAGAAACTGTCATATTTGAGGGATAAAAGAGGTATTTGTGGGTTAAAGGGTCGTATTTGAAGGGGGAAACCTGGTATTTCTTGGAGAAGATGTGATATATTTGGGAGAAATGTGGCATTTCTGGAAGAAACTGTCCTCTTCTGGGGATAAAAGAGGTATTAGTGGTTGAAAAGGTCCTATTTGAAGGGGGAAACCTGGTATTTCTTGGAGAAGATGTGATATATTTGGGAGAAATGTGGCATTTCTGGAAGAAAATGTCCTATTTTGGGGATAAAAGAGGTACTTGTGGGTGAAAAGGTCCTATTTGAAGGGGAAAACTGGTATTTCTTGGAGAAGATGTGATATGTTCGGGAGAAATGTGGCATTTCTGGAAGAAACTGTCCTATTTTGGGGATAAAACAGGTATTTGTGGGAGAAAACGTTGTATTTGAAGGGGGAAACCTGTTATTTCTTGGAGAAGATGTGATATATTTGGGAGAAATGTGGCCTTTCTGGAAGAAACTGTCCTCTTCTGGGGATAAAAGAGGTATTTGTGGGTGATAAGGTCCTATTTGAAGGGGGAACCCTGGTATTTCTTGGAGAAGATGTGATATATTTGGGAGAAATGTGGCATTTCTGGAAGAAACTGTCCTATTTTGGGGATAAAACAGGTCTTTGTGGGTGAAAAGGTCCTATTTGAAGGGGGAAACCTGGTAATTCTTGGAGAAGAGGTGATATATTTGGGAGAAATGTGGCATGTCTGGAAGAAAATGTCCAATTTGGGGGGAGAAGGCTGGTAGTTTTCGGTGAGAAGGTCCTATTTCAGGGGGAATCCTGGCGTTTCTTGGAGAAGATGTGATATATTTGGGAGAAATCTGGCCTTTCTGGAAGAAAATGTCCAATTTGGGGGAAGAAGGCTGGTAGGTTTGGGTGATAAGGTCCTATTTCAGGATGAATCCTGGCATTTCTTGGAGAAGATGTGATCTATTTGGGAGAAATGTGGCATGTCTGGAAGAAACTGTCCTCTTTTGGGGATAAAAGAGGTATTAGTGGTTGAAAAGGTCCTATTTGAAGGGGGAAACCTGGTATTTCTTGGAGAAGATGGTATATATTTGGGAGAAATGTGGCCTTTCTGGAAGAAACTGTCCACTTTTGGGGATAAAAGAGGTATTTCATGGAGAAAAGTTCCTAATTGAAGGGGGAAACCTGGTATTTCTTGGAGGAGTTGTGATATATTTGGGAGAAATGTGTCATTTCTGGAAGAAACTGTCCTCTTTTGGGGATAAAAGAGGTATTTGTGGGAGAAAAGGTCCTATTTGAAGGGGGAACCCTGGTATTTCTTGGAGAAGATGTGATATATTTGGGAGAAATGTGGCATGTCTGGAAGAAACTGTCCTATTTTGGGGATAAAAGAGGTATTTGTGGGTGAGAACGTCCTATTTGAAGGGGGAAAGCTGTTATTTCTTGGAGAAGATGTGATCTATTTGGGAGAAATGTGGCATGTCTGGAAGAAACTGTCCTCTTTTGGGGATAAAAGAGGTATTTGTGGGTGAAAAGGTCCTATTTGAAGGGGGAAAGCTGGTATTTCTTGGAGAAGATGTGATATATTTGGGAGAAATGTGGCCTTTCTGGAAGAAACTGTCCTCTTATGGGGATAGAACAGGTATTTGTGGGTGAAAAGGTCCTATTTCCTTGGGAAATCCTGGTATTTCTTGGAGAAGATGTGATATATTTGGTAGAAATGTGGCATTTCCGGAAGATACTGTCCTCTTTTGGGGATAAAAGAGGTATTAGTGGTTGAAAAGGTCCTATTTGAAGGGGGAAACCTGGTATTTCTTGGAGAAGATGTGATATATTTGGGAGAAATGTGGCATTTCTGGAAGAAAACGTCCTCTTTTGGGGATAAAAGAGGTATTTCATGGTGAAAAGGTCCTAATTCAAGGGGGAAACCTGGTATTTCTTGGAGGAGTTGTGATATATTTGGGAGAAATGTGGAATTTCTGGAAGAAAATGTCCAATTTGAGGGATAAAAGAGGTATTTGTGGGTGAAAAGGTCCTATTTGAAGGGGGAAAGCTGGTATTTCTTGGAGAAGATGTGATTTATTTGGGAGAAATCTGGCATTTCTGGAAGAAAGTGTCCTGTTTTGTACATAAAACAGGTATTTGTGGGAGAAAAGGTCCTAGTTGAAGGGGGAAAAGTGGTATTTCTTGGAGGAGATGTGATATATTTGGGAGAAATGTGGCATGTCTGGAAGAAACTGTCCTCTTTTGGGGATAAAAGAGGTATTTGTGGGTGAAAAGGTCCTATTTGAAGGGGGAAACGTGGTATTTCTTGGAGAAGATGTGATCTATTTGGGAGAAATGTGGCATTTCAGGAAGAAACTGTCCTATTTGGGGGGAAGAAGCCTGCTATTAGTGGGTGAAAAGGTCCTATTTGAAGGGGGAAAGCTGGTATTTCTTGGAGAAGATGTGATATATTTGGGAGAAATGTGGCCTTTCTGGATGAAACTGTCCTCTTTTGGGGATAAAAGAGGTATTTGTGGGTGAAAAGGTCCTATTTGAAGGGGGAAACCTGGTATTTCTTGGAGAAGATGTGATCTATTTGGGAGAAATCTGGCATTTCTGGAAGAAAATGTCCTGTTTGGGGGGAGAAGGCTGGTATTAGAGGGAGAAAAGGTCCTATTTCAGGAGGAATCCTGGTATTTCTTGGAGAAGATGTGATATATTTGGGAGAAATGTGGCATGTCTGGAAGAAACTGACCTATTTGAGGGATAAGAGAGGTATTTGTGGTTGAAAAGGTCCTATTTGAAGGGGGAAACGTGGTATTTCTTGGAGAAGATGTGATATATTTGGGAAAAATCAGGCATTTCTGGCAGAAACTGTCCTATTTTGGGGATAAAAGAATTTTTTGTGGGTGAAAAGGTCCTATTTGAAGGGGGAAACCTGGTATTTCTTGGAGAAGATGTGATATGTTTGGGAGAAATGTGGCCTTTCTGGAAGAAACTGTCCTCTTTTGGGGTTAAAACAGGTATTTGTGGGTGAAAAGGTCCTATTTGAAGGGGGAAACGTGGTATTTCTTGGAGAAGATGTGATATATTTGGGAGAAATGTGGCATGTCAGGAAGAAACTGTCCTCTTTTTGGGATGAAACAGGTATTTTTGGGTGAAAAGGTCCTATTTGAAGGGGGAAATCTGGTATTTCTTGGAGAAAATGTGGTATATTTGGGAGAAATATGGCATGTATGGCAGAAACTGTCCTATTTTGGGGATAAAAGAGGTATTTGTGGGTGAAACGGTCCTATTTGAAGGGGGAAAGCTGGTATTTCTTGGAGAAGAAGTGATATATTTGGGAGAAATGTGGCCTTACTGGAAGAAACTGTTCTATTTTGGGGAATAAAAGAGGTAAAACTACCAGCTTTCCCCCTTCAAATAGGACCTTTTCACCCACAAATACCTCTTTTATCACTCAAATAGGACATTTTCTTCCAGAAAGGCCACATTTCTCCCATATATATCACATCTTCTCCATGAAATACCAGGGTTCCTTCAAATAGGACCTTTTCGCCTAAAAATTCCTCATTTATCCCCAAAATAGGACAGTTTCTTCCAGACATGCCACATTTCTCCCAAATATATCACATCTTCTCCATGAAATACCAGGTTTCCCCCTTCGAATAGGACCTTTTCTCCCACAAATACCTCTTTTATCCCCAAAATAGGACAGTTTCTTCCAGAAAGGCCACATTTCTCCCAAATATATCACATCTTCTCCAAGAAATACCAGGAGTCCCCCTTCAAATAGGACCTTTTCACCCACAAATACCTCTTTTATCCCCAAAAGACGACAGTTTCTTCCAGAAATGCCACATTTCTCCCAAACATATCACATCTTCTCATAGAATTACCAGGTTTCCCCCTTCAAATAGGACCTTTTCACCCACAAATACCTCTTTTATCCCCAAAAGAGGACAGTTTCATCCAGAAAGGCCACAGAAATACCAGCTTTCCCCCTAGAAATAGGAACTTTTCTCCCAGAAATACCTCTTTTATCCCCAAAAGAGGACAGTTTCTTCCAGAAATGCCACATTTCTCCCAAATATATCACATCTTCTCCAAGAAATGCCAGGTTTCCCCCTTGAATAGGACCTTTTCAACCACAAATACCTCTTTTATCCCCAAAAGAGGACAGTTTCTTCCAGAAATGCCACATTTCTCCCAAATATATCACATGTGTTGCAAGAACATCCAGCTTTCCCCCTTCAAATAGGACCTTTTCTCCCACAAATACGTCTTTTATCCCCATAAGAGGACAGTTTCTTCCAGAAAGGCCAGATTTCTCCCAAACATATCACATCTTCTCAAAGCAATACCAGCTTTACCCTTCAAATAGGAACTTTTCACCCACAAATACCTCTTTTATCCCCAAAAGAGGACAGATTCTTCCAGATATGCCAGATTTCTCCCAAATATATCACATCTTCTCTAAGAAATAACGGGTTTACCCCTGGAAATAGGAACTTTTCATCCACAAAGAGCTCTTTTATCCCTCTAATTGGACATTTTCTTCCAGAAATGCCAGATTTCTCCCAAATATATCACATCTTCTCCAAGAAATACCAGCTTTCCCTCTTCAAATAGGACCTTTTCACCCACAAATACCTCTTTTATCCCAAAAGAGGACACTTTCTTCCAGAAATGCCACATTTCTCCAAATACATCACATCTTCTCCAAGAAATACCAGGTTTCCCCTTCAAATAGGACCTTTTCACCCACAAATACCTCTTTTACCCCAAAAGAGCTCGGTTTCTTCCAGAAATGCCACATTTCTCCCAAATATATCACATCTTCTCCAAGAAATACCACGTTTCCCCCTTCAAATAGGACCTTTTCACCCACAAATACCTCTTTTATCCCCAAAATACGACAGTTTCTGCCAGACATGCCACATTTCTCCCAAATATATCACATCTTCTCCAAGAAATACCAGGTTTCCCCCTTCAAATAGGACCTTTTCACCCACAAATACCTCTTTTATCCCCAAATAGGACAGTTTCTTCCAGAAATGCCACATTTCTCCCACATATATCACATCTTCTCCAAGAAATACCCCGTTTCCCCCTTCAAATAGGACCTTTTCACCCACAAATACCACTTTTATCCCCAAAAGAGGACATTTTCTTCCAGAAATGCCACATTTCTCCCAAATATATCACATCTTCTCCAAGATATACCAGCTTTCCCCTTCAAATAGGACCTTTTCACCCACAAATACCTCTTTTATCCCCAAAATAGGAGAGTTTCTTCCAGAAATGCAACATTTCTCCCAAATATATCACATCTTCTCCAAGAAATACCAGGATTCCACCTGAAATAGGACCTTTTCACCCACAAATACCTCTTTTATCCCCAAAATAGGACAGTTTCTTCCAGAAATGCCACATTTCTCCCAAATATATCACATCTTCTCCAAGAAATACCAGGTTTCCCCCTGGAAATAGGACCTTATCACCAACAAATACCTCTTTTATCCCCAAAATAGGAAAGTTTCTTCCAGAAATGCCACATTTCACCCAAATAGATCACATCTTCTCCAAGAAATACCAGCTTTCCCCCTTCAAATAGGACCTTTTCACCCACAAATACCTCTTTTATCCCCAAAAGAGGACAGTTTCTTCCTGACATGCCACATTTCTCCCAAATATATCACATCTTCTCCAAGAAATACCAGCTTTCCCCTTCAAATAGGACCTTTTCACCCACAGATACCTGTTTTATCCCCAAAAGAGGACAGTTTCTTCCAGAAAGGCCACATTTCTCCCAAATATATCACATCTTCTCCAAGAAATACCAGGTTTCCCCCTTCAAATAGGAACTTTTCACCCACAAATACCTCTTTTATCCCCAAAAGAGGACAGATTCTTTCAGACATGCCAGATTTCTCCCAAATATATCACATCTTCTCTAAGAAATAACTGGTTTACCCCTGGAAATAGGAACTTTTCACCCACAAATACCTCTTTTATCCCTCAAATTGGACATTTTCTTCCAGAAATGCCACATTTCTCCCAAATATATCAAATCTTCTCCAAGAAATACCAGGGTTCCCCCTTCAAATAGGACCTTTTCACCCACAAATACCTGTTTTATCCCCAAAAGAGGACAGTTTCTTCCAGAAATGCCACATTTCTCCCAAATAGATCACATCTTCTCCAAGAAATACCAGCTTTCCCCCTTCAAATAGGACCTTTTCACCCACACATACCTCTTTTACCCCAAAAGAGCTCGGTTTCTTCCAGAAATGCCACATTTCTCCCAAATATATCACATCTTCTCCAAGAAATACCAGCTTTCCCCCTTCAAATAGGACCTTTTCACCTACAAATACTTGTTTCATCCCCAAAATAGGACATTTTCTTCCAGAAATGCCACATTTCTCCCAAATATATCTCATCTTCTCCAAGCAATACCAGGTTTCCCCCTTCAAATAGGACCTTATCACCCACAAATACCTCTTTTATCCCCAAAAGAGCACAGTTTCTTCAAGAAATGCCACATTTCTCCCAAATAGATCACATCTCCTCCAAGAAATACCGGGTTTCCCCCTTCAAATAGGATCTTTTCACCCACAAATACCTCTTTTATCCCCAAAAGAGGACACTTTCTTCCAGAAAGGCCACATTTCTCCCTAATATACCGCTTCTTCTCCAAGAAATACAACGTTTCTCCCTGGAAATAGGACCTTTTCACCCATAAATACCTGTTCTATCCCCATAAGAGGACAGTTTCTTCCAGAAATGCCACATTTCTCCCAAATATATCACATCTTCTCCAAGAAATATAACGCTTCCCCCTTAAAATAGGAACTTTTCACCCACAAAAAATTCTTTTATCCCCAAAACAGGACAGTTTCTTCCAGACATGCCACATTTCTCCCAAATATATCACATCTTCTCCAAGAAATACCAGGGTTCCCCCTTCAAATAGGACCTTTTCAACCACAAATACCTGTTTTATCCCCAAAAGAGGACAGTTTCTTCCAGAAAGGCCACATTTCTCCCAAATAGATCACATCTTCTCCAAGAAATACCAGGTTTTCCCGTGGAAATAGGACCTTTTCACCCACAAATACCTCTTTTATCCCCATAAGAGGACAGTTTCTTCCAGAAATGCCACATTTCTCCCAAACATATCACATCTTCTCCGAGAAATACCACGTTTCCCCCTTCAAATAGGACCTTTTCACCCACAAATACCTCTTTTATCCCCAAAATAGGACAGTTTCTTCAAGAAATGCCACATTTCTCCCAAATATATCACATCTTCTCCGAGAAATACCACGTTTCCCCCTTCAAATAGGACCTTTTCACCCACAAATACCTCTTTTATCCCCAAAATAGGACATTTTCTTCCAGAAAGGCCACATTTCTCCCAAATATATCACATCTTCTCCAAGAAATACCAGGGTTCCCCCTTCAAATAGGACCTTTTCACCCACAAATACCTCTTTTATCCCTCTAATAGGACATTTTCTTCCAGAAATGCCACATTTCTCCCAAATATATCACAACTCCTCCAAGAAATACCACGTTTCCCCCTTCAAATAGGAACTTTTCTCCATGAAATACCTCTTTTATCCCCAAAAGAGGACATTTTCTTCCAGAAATGCCACATTTCTCCCAATTATATCACATCTTCTCCAAGAAATACCAGGGTTCGCCCTTCAAATAGGACCTTTTCAACCACTAATACCTCTTTTATCCCCAAAATAGGACAGTTTCTTCCAGAAATGCCACATTTCTCCCAAATATATCACATCTTCTCCTAGAAATGCCAGGATTCCTCCTGAAATAGGACCTTCCCACCCAAAACTACCAGCCTTCTCCCCCCAAATTGAACATTTTCTTCCAGAAAGGCCACATTTCTCCCAAATATATCACATCTTCTCCAAGAAATAACAGCTTTCCCCCTTCAAATAGGACCTGTTCACCCACAAATACCTCTTTTATCTCCCAAATAGGACAGTTTCTTCCAGACATGCCACATTTCTCCCAAATATATCACATCTTCTACAAGAAATACCAGCTTTCCCCCTTCAAATAGGACCTTTTCACCCACAAATACCTCTTTTATCCCCAAAATAGGACAGTTTCTTCCAGAAATGCCACATTTCTCCCAAATATATCACATCTCTTGCAAGAACTACCGGCTTTCCCCCTTCAAATAGGACCTTTTCACCCAAAAATACCTGTTTCATCCCCAAAAGAGGACAGTTCCTTCCAGAAATGCCACATTTCTCCCAAATATATCACATCTACTCCTAGAAATACCAGGGTTCCCCCTGGAAATAGGACCTTATCACCCACAAATACCTCTTTTATCCCCAAAAGAGGACCGTTTCTTCCAGAAATGCCACATTTCTCCCAAATAGATCACATCTTCTCCAAGAAATACCAGCTTTCCTCCTTCAAATAGGACCTTCTCACCCACAAATACCACTTTTATCCCCAAAAGAGGACAGTTTCTTCCAGAAATGCCACATTTCTCCCAAATAGATCACATCTTCTCCAAGAAATACCAGCTTTCCCCCTTCAAATAGGACCTTTTCACCCACAAATACCTGTTTTATCCCCAAAATAGGACAGTTTCTTCCGGACATGCCACATTTCTCCCAAATATATCACATCTTCTCCAAGAAATACCAGGATTCCACCTGAAATAGGACCTTTTCACCCACAAATACCTCTTTTATCCCCAAAAGAGGACAGTTTCTTCCAGAAAGGCCACATTTCTCCCAAATAGATCACATCTCCTCCTAGAAATACCAGGTTTCCCCCTTCAAATAGGACCTTTTCAACCAAAAATACCTCTTTTATCCACAGAAGAGGACAGTTTCTTCCAGACATGCCACATTTCTCCCAAATAGATCACATCTTCTCCAAGAAATACCACGTTTCCCCCTTCAAATAGGACCTTTTCACCCACAAATACCTCTTTTATCCCCAAAATAGGAAAGTTTCTTCCAGAAATGCCACATTTCACCCAAATAGATCACATCTTCTCCAAGAAATACCTGCTTTCCCCCTTCAAATACGACTTTTTCTCCCACAGATACCTGTTCTATCCCCAAAAGAGGACAGTTTCTTCCAGAAAGGCCAGATTTCTCCCAAATATATCACATCTTCTCAAAGCAATACCAGCTTTCCCCCTTCAAATAGGACCTTTTCACCCACAAATACCTCTTTTATCCCCAAAATAGGACAGTTTCTTCCAGAAATGCCACATTTCTCCCAAATATATCACATCTTCTCCAAGAAATACCAGGGTTCGCCCTTCAAATAGGACCTTTTCAACCACTAATACCTCTTTTATCCCCAAAATAGGACAGTTTCTTCCAGAAATGCCACATTTCTCCCAAATATATCACATCTTCTCCTAGAAATGCCAGGATTCCTCCTGAAATAGGACCTTCTCACCCAAAACTACCAGCCTTCTCCCCCCAAATTGAACATTTTCTTCCAGAAAGGCCACATTTCTCCCAAATATATCACATCTTCTCCAAGAAATAACAGCTTTCCCCCTTCAAATAGGACCTGTTCACCCACAAATACCTCTTTTATCTCCCAAATAGGACAGTTTCTTCCAGACATGCCACATTTCTCCCAAATATATCACATCTTCTCCAAGAAATACCAGCTTTCCCCCTTCAAATAGGACCTTTTCACCCACAAATACCTCTTTTATCCCCAAAATAGGACAGTTTCTTCCAGAAATGCCACATTTCTCCCAAATATATCACATCTCTTGCAAGAACTACCGGCTTTCCCCCTTCAAATAGGACCTTTTCACCCAAAAATACCTGTTTCATCCCCAAAAGAGGACAGTTCCTTCCAGAAATGCCACATTTCTCCCAAATATATCACATCTACTCCAAGAAATACCAGGGTTCCCCCTGGAAATAGGACCTTATCACCCACAAATACCTCTTTTATCCCCAAAAGAGGACCGTTTCTTCCAGAAATGCCACATTTCTCCCAAATAGATCACATCTTCTCCAAGAAATACCAGCTTTCCTCCTTCAAATAGGACCTTCTCACCCACAAATACCACTTTTATCCCCAAAAGAGGACAGTTTCTTCCAGAAATGCCAGATTTCTCCCAAATATATCACATCTTCTCCAAGAAATACCAGCTTTCCCCCTTCAAATAGGACCTTTTCACCCACAAATACCTGTTTTATCCCCAAAATAGGACAGTTTCTTCCGGACATGCCACATTTCTCCCAAATATATCACATCTTCTCCAAGAAATACCAGGATTCCACCTGAAATAGGACCTTTTCACCCACAAATACCTCTTTTATCCCCAAAAGAGGACAGTTTCTTCCAGAAAGGCCACATTTCTCCCAAATAGATCACATCTCCTCCTAGAAATACCAGGTTTCCCCCTTCAAATAGGGCCTTTTCAACCAAAAATACCTCTTTTATCCCCAGAAGAGGACAGTTTCTTCCAGACATGCCACATTTCTCCCAAATAGATCACATCTTCTCCAAGAAATACCACGTTTCCCCCTTCAAATAGGACCTTTTCACCCACAAATACCTCTTTTATCCCCAAAATAGGAAAGTTTCTTCCAGAAATGCCACATTTCACCCAAATAGATCACATCTTCTCCAAGAAATACCTGCTTTCCCCCTTCAAATACGACTTTTTCTCCCACAGATACCTGTTCTATCCCCAAAAGAGGACAGTTTCTTCCAGAAAGGCCAGATTTCTCCCAAATATATCACATCTTCTCAAAGCAATACCAGCTTTCCCCCTTCAAATAGGACCTTTTCACCCACAAATACCTCTTTTATCCCCAAAATAGGACAGTTTCTTCCAGAAATGCCACATTTCTCCCAAATATATCACATCTTCTCCAAGAAATACCAGCTTTCCCCCTTCAAATAGGACCTTTTCACCCACAAATACCTCTTTTATCCCCAAAATAGGAAAGTTTCTGCCAGAAATGCCACATTTCACCCAAATAGATCACATCTTCTCCAAGAAATACCAGCTTTCCCCCTTCAAATAGGACTTTTTCTCCCACAGATACCTGTTTTATCCCCAAAAGAGGACATTTTCTTCCAGAAATGCCTCATTTCTCCCAAATAGATCACATCTTCTCCAAGAAATACCAGCTTTCCCCCTTCAAATAGGACCTTTTCACCCATAAATACCTCTTTTATCCGCAAAAGAGGACAGCTTCTTCCAGACATGCCAGATTTCTCCCAAATATATCACATCTTCTCCAAGAAATAACTGGTTTACCCCTGGAAATAGGAACTTTTCACCCACAAATACCTCTTTTATCTCTCAAATTGGACATTTTCTTCCAGAAATGCCAGATTTCTCCCAAATATATCACATCTCCTCCTAGAAATACCAGCTTTCCCCCTTCAAATAGGACCTTCTCACCCACAAATACCTGTTTTATCCCCAGAAGAGGACAGTTTCTTCCAGAAATGCACATTTCTCCCAAATATATCACATCTTCTCCAAGAAATACCAGGATTCCCCCTTCAAATACGGCCTTTTCACCCTCAAATACATCTTTTATACCCAAAAGAGGACAGTTTCTTCAAGAAATGCCACATTTCTCCCAAATATATCACATCTTCTCCAAGAAATACCAGCTTTCCCCCTTCAAATAGGACCTTTTCACCCACAAATACCTCTTTTATCCCCATAAGAGGACAGTTTCTTCCAGAAAGGCCACATTTCTCCCAAATATATCACATCTTCTCAAGAAATACCAGGTTTCCCCCTTCAAATAGGACCTTATCACCCACAAATAGCACTTTTATCCCCAAAATAGGACAGTTTCTGCCAGAAATGCCACATTTCTCCCCAATATATCACATCTTCTCCAAGAAATACCAGGTTTCCCCCTTCAATTAGGACCTTTTCTCCATGAAATACCTCTTTTATCCCCAAAATAGGACATTTTCTTCCAGAAATGCCACATTTCTCCCAAATATAGCACATCTTCTCCAAGAAATACCAGCTTTCCCCCTTCAAATAGGACCTTTTCACCCACAAAAAATTCTTTTATCCCCAAAATAGGACAGTTTCTGCCAGAAATGCCTGATTTGTCCCAAATATATCACATCTTCTCCAAGAAATACCACGTTTCCCCCTTCAAATAGGACCTTTTCACCCACAAATACCTCTTTTATCCCCAAAAGAGGACAGTTTCTTCCAGAAAGGCCACATTTCTCCCGAACATATCACATCTTCTCCAAGAAATACCAGGTTTCCCCCTTCAAATAGGACCTTTTCAACCACTAATACCTCTTTTATCCCCAAAAGAGGACAGTTTCTTCCAGAAAGGCCACATTTCTCCCAAATATATCACATCTTCTCCAAGAAATACCAGCTTTCCCCCTTCATATAGGACCTTTTCACCCATTAATAGCAAGCTTCTCCCCCAAATATGACAGTTTCTTCCAGACATGCCACATTTCTCCCAAATATATCACATCTTCTCCAAGAAAGAACAGGGTTCCCCCTGGAAATAGGACCTTTTCACCCACAAATACCTCTTTTATCTTCAAAAGAGGACAGTTTCTTCCAGACATGCCACATTTCTCCCAAATATATCACATCTCCTTTAAGAAATACCAGCTTTCCCCCTTCAAATAGGACCTTTTCTCCCACAAATAGCACTTTTATCCCCAAAATAGGACAGTTTCTTCCGGACATGCCACATTTCTCCCAAATATATCACATCTTCTCCAAGAAATACCAGGATTCCACCTGAAATAGGACCTTTTCACCCACAAATACCTCTTTTATCCCCAAAAGAGGACAGTTTCTTCCAGAAAGGCCACATTTCTCCCAAATAGATCACATCTCCTCCTAGAAATACCAGGTTTCCCCCTTCAAATAGGACCTTTTCAACCAAAAATACCTCTTTTATCCCCAGAAGAGGACAGTTTCTTCCAGACATGCCACATTTCTCCCAAATAGATCACATCTTCTCCAAGAAATACCACGTTTCCCCCTTCAAATAGGACCTTTTCACCCACAAATACCTCTTTTATCCCCAAAATAGGAAAGTTTCTTCCAGAAATGCCACATTTCACCCAAATAGATCACATCTTCTCCAAGAAATAACAGGTTTCCCCCTTCAAATACGACTTTTTCTCCCACAGATACCTGTTCTATCCCCAAAAGAGGACAGTTTCTTCCAGAAAGGCCAGATTTCTCCCAAATATATCACATCTTCTCAAAGCAATACCAGCTTTCCCCCTTCAAATAGGACCTTTTCACCCACAAATACCTCTTTTATCCCCAAAATAGGACAGTTTCTTCCAGAAATGCCACATTTCTCCCAAATATATCACATCTTCTCCAAGAAATACCAGCTTTCCCCCTTCAAATAGGACCTTTTCACCCACAAATACCTCTTTTATCCCCAAAATAGGAAAGTTTCTTCCAGAAATGCCACATTTCACCCAAATAGATCACATCTTCTCCAAGAAATACCAGCTTTCCCCCTTCAAATAGGACTTTTTCTCCCACAGATACCTGTTTTATCCCCAAAAGAGGACATTTTCTTCCAGAAATGCCTCATTTCTCCCAAATAGATCACATCTTCTCCAAGAAATACCAGCTTTCCCCCTTCAAATAGGACCTTTTCACCCATAAATACCTCTTTTATCCGCAAAAGAGGACAGCTTCTTCCAGACATGCCAGATTTCTCCCAAATATATCACATCTTCTCCAAGAAATAACTGGTTTACCCCTGGAAATAGGAACTTTTCACCCACAAATACCTCTTTTATCTCTCAAATTGGACATTTTCTTCCAGAAATGCCAGATTTCTCCCAAATATATCACATCTCCTCCTAGAAATACCAGCTTTCCCCCTTCAAATAGGACCTTCTCACCCACAAATACCTGTTTTATCCCCAGAAGAGGACAGTTTCTTCCAGAAATGCACATTTCTCCCAAATATATCACATCTTCTCCAAGAAATACCAGGATTCCCCCTTCAAATACGGCCTTTTCACCCTCAAATACATCTTTTATACCCAAAAGAGGACAGTTTCTTCAAGAAATGCCACATTTCTCCCAAATATATCACATCTTCTCCAAGAAATACCAGCTTTCCCCCTTCAAATAGGACCTTTTCACCCACAAATACCTCTTTTATCCCCATAAGAGGACAGTTTCTTCCAGAAAGGCCACATTTCTCCCAAATATATCACATCTTCTCAAGAAATACCAGGTTTCCCCCTTCAAATAGGACCTTATCACCCACAAATAGCACTTTTATCCCCAAAATAGGACAGTTTCTGCCAGAAATGCCACATTTCTCCCCAATATATCACATCTTCTCCAAGAAATACCAGGTTTCCCCCTTCAATTAGGACCTTTTCTCCATGAAATACCTCTTTTATCCCCAAAATAGGACATTTTCTTCCAGAAATGCCACATTTCTCCCAAATATAGCACATCTTCTCCAAGAAATACCAGCTTTCCCCCTTCAAATAGGACCTTTTCACCCACAAAAAATTCTTTTATCCCCAAAATAGGACAGTTTCTGCCAGAAATGCCTGATTTGTCCCAAATATATCACATCTTCTCCAAGAAATACCACGTTTCCCCCTTCAAATAGGACCTTTTCACCCACAAATACCTCTTTTATCCCCAAAAGAGGACAGTTTCTTCCAGACATGCCACATTTCTCCCGAACATATCACATCTTCTCCAAGAAATACCAGGTTTCCCCCTTCAAATAGGACCTTTTCAACCACTAATACCTCTTTTATCCCCAAAAGAGGACAGTTTCTTCCAGAAAGGCCACATTTCTCCCAAATATATCACATCTTCTCCAAGAAATACCAGCTTTCCCCCTTCATATAGGACCTTTTCACCCATTAATAGCAAGCTTCTCCCCCAAATATGACAGTTTCTTCCAGACATGCCACATTTCTCCCAAATATATCACATCTTCTCCAAGAAATAACAGGGTTCCCCCTTCAAATAGGACCTTTTCACCCACAAATACCTCTTTTATCTTCAAAAGAGGACAGTTTCTTACAGACATGCCACATTTCTCCCAAATATATCACATCTCCTTCAAGAAATACCAGCTTTCCCCCTTCAAATAGGACCTTTTCTCCCACAAATAGCACTTTTATCCCCAAAATAGTACAGTTTCTGCCGGAAATGCCACATTTCTCCCCAATATATCACATCTTCTCCAAGAAATACCAGGTTTCCCCCTTCAATTAGGACCTTTTCTCCATGAAATACCTCTTTTATCCCCAAAAGAGGACATTTTCTTCCAGAAATGCCACATTTCTCCCAAATAGATCACATCTTCTCCAAGAAATACCACGTTTCCCCCTTCAGATAGGACCTTTTCACCCACAAAAAATTCTTTTATCCCCAAAGAGGACAGTTTCTGCCAGAAATGCCTGATTTCTCCCAAATATATCACATCTTCTCCAAGAAATACCACATTTCCCCCTTCAAATAGGAACTTTTCACCCTCAAATACCTCTTTTATCCCCAAAAGAGGACAGTTTCTTCCAGACATGCCACATTTCTCCAAATAGATCACATCTTCTCCAAGAAATACCTGCTTTCCCCCTTCAAATAGGACATTTTCTCCCACAAATACCAGCCTTCTCCCCCCAAATAGGACAGTTTCTTCCAGAAATGCCATATTTCTCCCAAATAGATCACATCTTCTCCAAGAAATACCAGCTTTCCCCCTTCAAATAGGACCTTTTCACCCACAAATACCTCTTGTATCCCCAAAAGAGGACAGTTTCTTCCAGAAAGGCCAGATTTCTCCCAAATATATCACATCTTCTCTAAGAAATAACTGGTTTACCCCTGGAAATAGGAACTTTTCACCCACATATACCTCTTTTATCCCCAAAAGAGGACAGTTTCTTCCAGAAATGCCACATTTCTCCCAAATATATCACATCTTCTCCAAGAAATACCAGGGTTCCCCCTTCAAATAGGACCTTTTCACCCACAAGTACCTGTTTTATCCCCAAAAGAGGACAGTTTCTTCCATAAATGCCACATTTCTCCCAAATATATCACATCTTCTCCAAGAAATGCCAGGATTCCTCCTGAAAGAGGACCTTCTCACCCAAAACTACCAGCCTTCTCCCCCCAAATAGGACATTTTCTTCCAGAAAGGCCAGATTTCTCCCAAATATATCACATCTTCTCCAAGAAATACCAGGATTACTCCTGAAATAGGACCTTCTCACCCAAAACTACCAGCCTTCTCCCCCCAAATTGGACATTTTCTTCCAGAAAGGCCACATTTCTCCCAAATAGATCACATCTTCTCCAAGAATAACCAGGTTTTCCCCTTCAAATAGGACCTTTTCACCCACAAATACCTCTTTTATCCCCAAAATAGGAGAGTTTCTTCCAGACATGCCACATTTCTCCCAAATATATCACATCTCTTGCAAGAACTACCGGCTTTCCCCCTAGAAATAGGACCTTTTCACCCACAAATACCTCTTTTATCCCCAAAAGAGGACAGTTTCTTCCAGAAAGTCCAGATTTCTCCCAAATATATCACATCTTCTCCAAGAAATACCAGGATTCCCCCTTCAAGTAGGACCTTTTCACCAACAAATACCTCTTTTATCCCCTAAATTGGACAGTTTCTTACAGAAATGCCACATTTCTCCCAAATATATCACATCTTCTTCAAGAAATAACAGCTTTCCCCGGAAAATAGGACCTTTTCACGCACTAATAGCAGGCTTCTCCCCAAATAGGACAGTTTCTTCTAGAAAGGCCACATTTCTCCCAAATATATCACATCTTCTCCAAGAAATACCAGGTTTCCCCCTTCAAATAGGACCTTTTCTCCCACAAATACCTCTTTTATCCCCAAAAGAGGACAGTTTCTTCCAGAAATGCCACATTTCTCCCAAATATATCACATCTTCTCCAAGAAATACCAGGATTCCTCCTGAAATAGGACCTTCTCACCCACAACTACCAGCCTTCTCCCCACAAATTGGACATTTTCTTCCAGAAATGCCACATTTCTCCCAAATATATCACATCTTCTCCAAGAAATACCACGATTCCCCCTTCAAATAGGACTTTTTCACCCACAAATACCTCTTTTATCCCCAAAAGAGGACAGTTTCTTCCAGAAATGCCACATTTCTCCCAAATATATCACATCTTCTCCAAGAAATACCACGATTCCCCCTTCAAATAGGACTTTTTCACCCACAAATACCTCTTTTATCCCCAAAAGAGGACAGTTTCTTCCAGAAATGCCACATTTCTCCCAAATATAACACATCTTCTCCAAGAAATACCAGGTTCCCCCCTTGAAAAGGACCTTTTCACCCACAAATACATGTTTTGTCCCCAAAATAGTACAGTTTCTTCCGGAAAGGCCAGATTTCTAACAAATATATCACATCTTCTCCAAGAAATACCAGGTTTCCCTCTTCAAATAGGACCTTTTCACCCACAATACCTCTTTTATCCCCAAAAGAGGACAGTTTCTTCCAGAAATGCCACATTTCTCCCAAATATATCACATCTCCAAGAAATACCAGGTTTCCTCCTGAAATAGGACCCTGTCACCCACAAATACCTGTTTTATGCCTTTGTTCCGAGCGACTTTTCGTTTTGGAGTGTTTATCCGATGCTACACTTCAGCATTCTGTGACGAATAGAGTAGAAGAGAAAAGCCCCACTAATAAGATAGCTAGAAGCTCCAGAAGCCACACACGTTGTGCTTTCAGGGAGGACGTTCCAGAAAGTCGAGAGTTGTGGCTTCTTTCCTGCGGAGAAAAAAGCCCCTGTTTTCAGGCAATGCAGTAGGCTGAATTCGCATCTTCTCGGCATAGGAATACCGCTCCTTCGCTCTCGTGGCTCGAAAGCGGCACTCGCTCTGAACCGCTCCGGAGAGTCTGCAGTTGCTGTCCGGTCCATCGCGGTTCTGCCCGAGTGCCGCTTGCAGCCTTCAGCAGCGCTCTCGTTTCTCTCGGATGCCGGGAAAGAGCGACTTCAGCCGGATGCTTTTCTCCGACGAGTGAGCGGCTTCTTCTGCGCACATCGCAATGGAGCGCTTTTGACTTCTCCATGTGTCCATGCAGAATGCACTACGCTTCTCTCTCATTCTTATCCCTTTTTCCGAGAGACATTTCGTTTTGGAGTGTTTATCTGATGCTACACTTCAGCATTCTGTGACGAATAGAGTAGAAGTGGAAACCACACTAATAAGGCAGCTAGAAGCTCCAGAAGCCACACACGTTGTGCTTTCAGGGAGGACGTTCCAGAAAGTCGAGAGTTGTGGCTTGTTTCCTGCGGAGAAAAAACCACCTGTTTTCAGGCAATGCAGTAGGCTGAATTCGCTCGTTCTCGGCATAGGAATGCCGCTCCTCCTCTCTCGTGGCTCGAAAGCGGCATTTGCGCTGAACCACACCGGACAGTCTGCAGTTGCAGACTACTGAATAGCCTGAAAACAGGGGGTTTTTTCTCCGCAGGAAAGAAGCCACAACTCTCGACTTTCTGGAACGTCCTCCCTGAAAGCACTACGTGTGTCGCTCCTCGAACTTCTAGCTGCCTTATTAGTGGGGCTTTTCTCTTCTACTCTATTCGTCACAGAATGCTGAAGTGTAGCATCGGATAAACACTCCAAAACGAAAAGTCGCTCGGAAGAAAGGAATAAGAATGAGAGAGAAGCGTAGTGCATTCTGCATGGACAGAAGGAGAAGTCAGAAGCTCTCCATTGCGATGTGCGCAGAAGAAGCCGCTCACTCGTCGGAGCAAAGCATCCGGCTGAAGTCGCTCTTTCCCGGCATCCGAGAGAAACGAGAGCGCTGCTGAAGGCTGCAAGCGGCACTCGGGCAGAACCGCGATGGACCGGCCAGTAACTGCAGACTCTCCGGAGCGGTTCAGCGCGAGTGCCGCTTTCGAGCCACGAGAGCGAAGGAGCGGTATTCCTATGCCGAGAAGATGCGAATTCAGCGTCCTGCATTGCCTGCAAACAGGGGTTTTTTTCTCCGCAGGAAAGAAGCCACAACTCTCGACTTTCTGGAACGTCCTCCCTGAAAGCACAAGGTGTGTGGCTTCTGGAGCTTCTAGCTATCTTATTAGTAGGGCTTTTCTCTTCTACTCTATTCGTCACAGAATGCTGAAGTGTAGCATCGGATAAACACTCCAAAACGAAATGTCGCTCGGAAGGAAGGGATAAGAATGAGAGAGAAGCGCAGTGCATTCTGCATGGACACATGGAGAAGTCAAAAGCGCTCCATTGCGATGTGCGCAGAAGAAGCCACTCACTCGTCGGAGAAAAGCATCCGGCTGAAGTCGCTCTTTCCCGGCATCCGAGAGAAACGAGAGCGCTGCTGAAGGCTGCAAGCGGCACTCGGGCAGAACCGCGATGGACCGGCCAGCAACTGCAGACTCTCCGGAGCGGTTCAGAGCGAGTGCCGCGTTCGAGCCACGAGAGCGAAGGAGCGGTATTGAAATGCCGAGAAGGAGCGAATTCAGCGTCCTGCACTGCCTGAAAACAGGGGTTTTTTTCTCCGCAGGAAAGAAGCCACAACTCTCGACTTTCTGGAACGTCCTCCCTAAAAGCACAAGGTGTGTGGCTTCTGGAGCTTCTAGCTGCCTTATTAGTGGGGCTTTTCTCTTCTATTTTATTCGTCACAGAATGCTGAAGTGTAGCATCGGATAAACACTCCAAAACGAAAAGTCGCTCGGAACAAAGGGATAAAACAGGAATCTGTGGGTGACAAGGTCCTATTTCAGGAGGAAACCTGGTATTTCTTGGAGATGTGATATATTTGGGAGAAATGAGGCATTTCTAGAAGAAACTGTCCTCTTTTGGGGATAAAAGAGGTATTTGTGGGTGAAAAGGTCCTATTTGAAGCGGGAAAGCTGGTATTTCTTGGAGAAGATGTGATATATTTGGGAGAAATGTGGCATGTCTGGAAGAAACGGTCCTCTTTTGGGATGAAACAGGTACTTGTGGGTGAAAAGGTCCTATTTGAAGGGGGAAAGCTGGTATTTCTTGGAGAAGATGTGATATATTTGGGAGAAATGTGGCATTTCTGGAAGAAACTGTCCTCTTTTGGGGATAAAAGTGGTATTTGTGGGTGAAAAGGTCCTATTTGAAGGGGGAAAGCTGGTATTTCTTGGAGAAGATGTGATATATTTGGGTGATATGTGGTCATTCTGAAAGAAAATGTCCTATTTGGGGGGAGAAGGCTGGTACTTGTGGGAGAAAAGGTCCTATTTCAGCAGGAATCCTGGTATTTCTTGGAGGAGATGTGATCTATTTGGGAGAAATCTGGCATTTTTGGCAGAAAGTGTCCTATTTTGGGGATAAAAGACGTATTTGTGGGTGAAAAGGTCCTATTTGAAGGGGGAACCCTGGTATTTCTTGGAGAAGATGTGATATATTTGGGAGAAATGTGGCCTTTCAGAAAGAAACTGTCCTCTTTTGGGGATAAAAGAGGTATTTGTGGGTGAAAATTTCCTATTTGAAGGGGGAAACCTGGTATTTCTTGGAGAAGATATGATATATTTGGGAGAAATGTGGCCTTTCTGGAAGAAACTGTCCTCTTTTGGGGATAAAAGAGGTATTTGTGGGTGAAAAGGTCCTATTTGAAGGGGGAAACGTGGTATTTCTTGGAGAAGATGTGATATATTTGGGAGAAATCTGGCCTTTCTGGAAGACTATGTCCAATTTGAGGGATAAAACAGGTATTTGTGGTTGAAAAGGTCCTATTTGAAGGGGGAAACCTGGTATTTCTTGGAGAAGATGTGATCTATTTGGGAGAAATGAGGCATTTCCGGAGGAAAGTGTCGTGTTTTGGGGATGAAACAGGTATTTGTGGGTGAAAAGGTCCTATTTGAAGGGGGAAAAGTGGTATTTCTTGGAGAAGATGTGGTATATTTGGGAGAAATGTGGCATTTCTGGAAGAAACTGTCCTGTTTTGGGGATAAAACAGGTATTTGTGGGTGAAAACGTTGTATTTGAAGGGGGAAACCTGGTATTTCTTGGAGAAGATGTGATCAATTTGGGAGAAATGTGGCATTTCTGGAAGAAACTGTCCTCTTCTGGGGATAAAAGAGGTATTTGTGGGTGAAAAGGTCCTATTTGAAGGGGGAAACCTGGTATTTCTTGGAGAAGATGTGATCTATTTGGGAGAAATGAGGCATTTCTGGAAGAAAATGTCCAATTTGGGGGGAGAAGGCTGGTACTTTTGGGTGAGAAGGTCCTATTTCAGGAGGAATCCTGGTATTTCTTGGAGAAGATGTGATATATTTGGGAGAAATGTGGCCTTTCTGTAAGAAAATGTCCAATTTGGGGGGAGAAGGCTGGTAGTTTTGGGTGAGAAGGTCCTATTTCAGGAGGAAAGCTGGTATTTCTTGGAGAAGATGTGATATATTTGGGAGAAATGTGGCCTTTCCGGAAGAAACTGTCCTCTTTTGGGGATAAAAGAGGTATTAGTGGTTGAAAAGATCCTATTTGAAGGGGGAAAGCTGGTATTTCTTGGAGAAGATGTGATCAATTTGGGAGAAATGTGGCATTTCTGGAAGAAACTGTCCTCTTTTGGGGATAAAAGAGGTATTTGTGGGTGAAAAGGTCCTATTTGAAGGGGGAAAGCTGGTATTTCTAGGAGGAGATGTGATCTATTTGGGAGAAATGAGGCATTTCTGGAAGAAACTGTCCTATTTGGGGGGAGAAGCCTGGTATTAGTGGGTGAGAAGGTCCTATTTCAGGAGGAATCCTGGTATTTCTTGGAGAAGATGTGATATATTTGGGAGAAATGTGGCATTTCTGGAAGAAACTGTCCTCTTTTGGGGATAAAAGAGGTATTTGTGGGTGAAAAGGTCCTATTTGAAAAACGAAAGCTGGTATTTCTTGGAGAAGATGTGATCTATTTGGGAGAAATGTGGCATTTCTGGAAGAAACTGTCCTATTTGGGGGATGAAACAGGTATTTGTGGGTGAAAAGGTCCTATTTGAAGGGGGAACCCTGGTATTTCTTGGAGAAGATGTGATCTATTTGGGAGAAATGAGGCATTTCTGGAAGAAACTGTCCTCTTCTGGGGATAAAAGAGGTATTTGTGGGTGAAAAGGTCCTATTTGAAGGGGGAAACCTGGTATTTCTTGGAGAAGATGTGATATATTTGGGAGAAATGTGGCATGTCTGGAAGAAGCTGTCCTATTTTGGAGATCAAACAGGTATTTGCGGGTGAAAAGGTCCTATTTGAAGGGGGAAAGCTGGTATTTCTTGGAGAAGATGTGATATATTTGGGAGAAATGTGGCCTTTCTGGAAGAAAATGTCCAATTTGGGGGGAGAAGGCTGGTAGTTTTGGGTGAGAAGGTCCTATTTCAGGAGGAATCCTGGTATTTCTTGGAGAAGATGTGATATATTTGGGAGAAATGTGGCCTTTCAGGAAGAAAATGTCCAATTTGGGGGGAGAAGGCTGGTAGTTTTGGGTGAGAAGGTCCTATTTCAGGAGGAATCCTGGCATTTCTTGGAGAAGATGTGATATATTAGGGAGAAATGTGGCCTTTCCGGAAGAAACTGTCCTCTTTTGGGGATAAAAGAGGTATTTGTGGGTGAAAAGGTCCTATTTGAAGGGGGAAACCTGGTATTTCTTGGAGAAGATGTGATCTATTTGGGAGAAATCTGGCATTTCTGGAAGAAACTGTCCTATTTTGGGGATAAAAGAGGTATTTGTGGGTGAAAAGGTCGTATTTGAAGGGGGAAAGCTGGTATTTCTTGGAGAAGATGTGATATATTTGGGAGAAATGTGGCATTTCTGGAAGAAACGGTCCTCTTTTGGGATGAAACAGGTACTTGTGGGTGAAAAGGTCCTATTTGAAGGGGGAAACGTGGTATTTCTTGGAGAAGATGTGATATATTTGGGAGAAATGTGGCATTTCTGGAAGAAACTGTCCTCTTTTGGGGATAAAAGAAGTATGTGTGGGTGAAAAGGTCCTATTTGAAGGGGGAAACCTGGTATTTCTTGGAGAAGATGTGATCTATTTGGGAGAAATCTGGCATTTCTGTAAGAAACTGTCCTCTTTTGGGGATAAAAGAGGTATTTGTGGGTGAAAAGGTCCTATTTGAAGGGGGAAACGTGGTATTTCTTGGAGAAGATATGATATATTTGGGTGAAATGTGGCATTTCTGGAAGAAACTGTCCTCTTTTGGGGATAAAAGAGGTATTTGTGGGTGAAAAGGTCCTATTTGAAGGGGGAAACGTGGTATTTCTTGGAGGAGATGTGATATATTTGGGAGAAATGTGGCATGTCTGGAAGAAACTGTCCTCTTTTGGGGATCAAACAGGTATTTGTGGGTGAAAAGGTCCTATTTGAAGGGGGAAAGCTGGTATTTCTTGGAGAAGATGTGATATATTTGGGAGAAATGTGGCATTTCTGGAAGAAACTGTCCTCTTTTGGGGATAAAAGAGGTATTTGTGGGTGAAAAGGTCCTATTTGAAGTTGGAAACCTGGTATTTCTTGGAGGAGATGTGATATATTTGGGAGAAAAGTGGCATGTCTGGAAGAAACTGTCCTATTTTGGGGATCAAACAGGTATTTGTGGTTGAAAAGGTCCTATTTGAAGGGGGAAAGCGGGTATTTCTTGGAGAAGATGTGATCTATTTGGGAGAAATGAGGCATTTCTGGAAGAAACTGTCCTATTTGGGGGGAGAAGCCTGGTATTAGTGGGTGAGAAGGTCCTATTTCAGGAGGAATCCTGGTATTTCTTGGAGAAGATGTGATATATTTGGGAGAAATGTGGCATTTCTGGAAGAAACTGTCCTCTTTTGGGGATAAAAGAGGTATTTGTGGGTGAAAAGGTCCTATTTGAAAAAGGAAAGCTGGTATTTCTTGGAGAAGATGTGATATATTTGGGAGAAATGTGGCATTTCTGTAAGAAACTGTCCTCTTTTGGGGATAAAAGAGGTATTTGTGGGTGAAAAGGTCCTATTTGAAGCGGGAACCCTGGTATTTCTTGGAGAAGATGTGATATATTTGGGAGAAATGTGGCATTTCTGGAAGAAACTGTCCTCTTTTGGGGATAAAAGAGGTATTTGTGGGTGAAAAGGTCCTATTTGAAGGGGGAAACCTGTTATTTCTTGGAGAAGATGTGATCTATTTGGGAGAAATCTGGCATTTCTGTAAGAAACTGTCCTCTTTTGGGGATAAAAGAGGTATTTGTGGGTGAAAAGGTCCTATTTGAAGGGGGAAACGTGGTATTTCTTGGAGAAGATATGATATATTTGGGTGAAATGTGGCATTTCTGGAAGAAACTGTCCTCTTTTGGGGATAAAAGAGGTATTTGTGGGTGAAAGTGTCCTATTTGAAGGGGGAAACGTGGTATTTCTTGGAGGAGATGTGATATATTTGGGAGAAATGTGGCATGTCTGGAAGAAACTGTCCTCTTTTGGGGATAAAAGAGGTATTTGTGGGTGAAAAGGTCCTATTTGAAGGGGGAAAGCTGGTATTTCTTGGAGAAGATGTGATATATTTGGGAGAAATGTGGCATGTCTGGAAGAAAATGTCCTCTTTTGGGGATAAAACAGGTATTTCATGGAGAAAAGGTCCTATTTGAAGGGGGAAGCCTGGTATTTCTTGGAGAAGATGTGATATATTTGGGAGAAATGTGGCATTTCTGGAAGAAAATGTCCAATTTGCGGGGAGAGGGCTGGTAGATGTGGGTGAGAAGGTCCTATTTCAGGAGGAATCCTGGTATTTCTTGGAGAAGATGTGATCTATTTGGGAGAAATGTGGCATTTCTGGAAGAAACTGTCCTATTTTGGGGATAAAAGAGGTATTTGTGGGTGAAAAGGTCCTATTTGAAGGGGGAAAGCTGATATTTCTTGGAGAAGATGTGATCTATTTGGGAGAAATGTGGCATTTCTGGAAGAAACGGTCCTCTTTTGGGGATGAAACAGGTACTTGTGGGTGAAAAGGTCCTATTTGAAGGGGGAACCCTGGTATTTCTTGGAGAAGATGTGATATATTTGGGAGAAATGTGGCATTTCTGGAAGAAACTGTCCTATTTTGGGGATAAAAGAAGTATGTGTGTGTGAAAAGGTCCTATTTGACGGGGGAAACCTGGTATTTCTTGGAGAAGATGTGATCTATTTGGGAGAAATCTGGCATTTCTGGAAGAAACTGTCCTCTTTTGGGGATAAAGCAGGTATTTGTGGTTGAAAAGGTCCTATTTGAAGGGGGAAACGTGGTATTTCTTGGAGAAGATATGATATATTTGGGTGAAATGTGGCATTTCTGGAAGAAACTGTCCTCTTTTGGGGATAAAAGAGGTATTTGTGGGTGAAAAGGTCCTATTTGAAGGGGGAAACGTGGTATTTCTTGGAGGAGATGTGATATATTTGGGAGAAATGTGGCATGTCTGGAAGAAACTGTCCTATTTTGGGGATAAAACAGGTATTTGTGGGTGAAAAGGTCCTATTTGAAGGGGGAAAGCTGGTATTTCTTGGAGAAGATGTGATATATTTGGGAGAAATGTGGCATTTCTGGAAGAAACTGTCCTCTTTTGGGGATAAAAGAGGTATTTGTGGTTGAAAAGGTCCTATTTGAAGTTGGAAACCTGGTATTTCTTGGAGGAGATGTGATATATTTGGGAGAAAAGTGGCATGTCTGGAAGAAACTGTCCTCTTTTGGGGATCAAAGAGGTATTTGTGGTTGAAAAGGTCCTATTTGAAGGGGGAAAGCGGGTATTTCTTGGAGAAGATGTGATCTATTTGGGAGAAATGAGGCATTTCTGGAAGAAACTGTCCTATTTGGGGGGAGAAGCCTGGTATTAGTGGGTGAGAAGGTCCTATTTCAGGAGGAATCCTGGTATTTCTTGGAGAAGATGTGATCTATTTGGGAGAAATGTGGCATGTCTGGAAGAAACTGTCCTCTTTTGGGGATAAAAGAGGTATTTGTGGGTGAAAAGGTCCTATTTGAAGGGGGAACCCTGGTATTTCTTGGAGAAGATGTGATATATTTGGGAGAAATGTGGCATTTCTGGAAGAAACTGTCCTCTTTTGGGGATAAAAGAGGTATTTGTGGGTGAAAAGGTCCTATTTGAAGGGGGAACCCTGGTATTTCTTGGAGAAGATGTGATATATTTGGGAGAAATGTGGCATTTCTGGAAGAAACTGTCCTCTTTGAGGGATAAAAGAGGTATTTGTGGGTGAAAAGGTCCTATTTGAAGGGGGAAACCTGGTATTTCTTGGAGAAGATATGATATATTTTGGTGAAATGTGGCATTTCTGGAAGAAACTGTCCTCTTTTGGGGATAAAAGAGGTATTTGTGGGTGAAAAGGTCCTATTTGAAGGGGGAAACGTGGCATTTCTTGGAGGAGATGTGATATATTTGGGAGAAATGTGGCATGTCTGGAAGAAACTGTCCTCTTTTGGGGATAAAAGAGGTATTTGTGGGTGAAAAGGTCCTATTTGAAGGGGGAAAGCTGGTATTTCTTGGAGAAGATGTGATATATTTGGGAGAAATGTGGCATGTCTGGAAGAAAATGTCCTCTTTTGCGGATAAAACAGGTATTTCATGGAGAAAAGGTCCTATTTGAAGGGGGAAGCCTGGTATTTCTTGGAGAAGATGTGATATATTTGGGAGAAATGTGGCATTTCTGGAAGAAAATGTCCAATTTGCGGGGAGAGGGCTGGTAGATGTGGGTGAGAAGGTCCTATTTCAGAAGGAATCCTGGTATTTCTTGGAGAAGATGTGATCTATTTGGGAGAAATGTGGCATTTCTGGAAGAAACTGTCCTATTTTGGGGATAAAAGAGGTATTTGTGGGTGAAAAGGTCCTATTTGAAGGGGGAAAGCTGATATTTCTTGGAGAAGATGTGATCTATTTGGGAGAAATGTGGCATTTCTGGAAGAAACGGTCCTCTTTTGGGGATGAAACAGGTACTTGTGGGTGAAAAGGTCCTATTTGAAGGGGGAACCCTGGTATTTCTTGGAGAAGATGTGATATATTTGGGAGAAATGTGGCATTTCTGGAAGAAACTGTCCTATTTTGGGGATAAAAGAAGTATGTTTGTGTGAAAAGGTCCTATTTGACGGGGGAAACCTGGTATTTCTTGGAGAAGATGTGATCTATTTGGGAGAAATCTGGCATTTCTGGAAGAAACTGTCCTCTTTTGGGGATAAAGCAGGTATTTGTGGTTGAAAAGGTCCTATTTGAAGGGGGAAACGTGGTATTTCTTGGAGAAGATATGATATATTTGGGTGAAATGTGGCATTTCTGGAAGAAACTGTCCTCTTTTGGGGATAAAAGAGGTATTTGTGGGTGAAAAGGTCCTATTTGAAGGGGGAAACGTGGTATTTCTTGGAGGAGATGTGATATATTTGGGAGAAATGTGGCATTTCTGGAAGAAACTGTCCTCTTTTGGGGATCAAACAGGTATTTGTGGGTGAAAAGGTCCTATTTGAAGGGGGAAAGCTGGTATTTCTTGGAGAAGATGTGATATATTTGGGAGAAATGTGGCATTTCTGGAAGAAACTGTCCTCTTTTGGGGATAAAAGAGGTATTTGTGGGTGAAAAGGTCCTATTTGAAGTTGGAAACCTGGTATTTCTTGGAGGAGATGTGATATATTTGGGAGAAAAGTGGCATGTCTGGAAGAAACTGTCCTATTTTGGGGATCAAACAGGTATTTGTGGTTGAAAAGGTCGTATTTGAAGGGGGAAAGCGGGTATTTCTTGGAGAAGATGTGATCTATTTGGGAGAAATGAGGCATTTCTGGAAGAAACTGTCCTATTTGGGGGGAGAAGCCTGGTATTAGTGGGTGAGAAGGTCCTATTTCAGGAGGAATCCTGGTATTTCTTGGAGAAGATGTGATATATTTGGGAGAAATGTGGCATTTCTGGAAGAAACTGTCCTCTTTTGGGGATAAAAGAGGTATTTGTGGGTGAAAAGGTCCTATTTGAAAAAGGAAAGCTGGTATTTCTTGGAGAAGATGTGATATATTTGGGAGAAATGTGGCATTTCTGGAAGAAACTGTCCTCTTTTGGGGATAAAACAGGTATTTGTGGGTGAAAAGGTCCTATTTGAAGGGGGAACCCTGGTATTTCTTGGAGAAGATGTGATATATTTGGGAGAAATGTGGCATTTCTGGAAGAAACTGTCCTGTTTTGGGGATAAAAGAGGTATTTGTGGGTGAAAAGGTCCTATTTGAAGGGGGAAACCTGGTATTTCTTGGAGAAGATGTGATATATTTGGGAGAAATGTGGCATGTCTGGAAGAAAATGTCCAATTTGGGGGGAGAAGGCTGGTAGTTGTGGGAGAAAAGGTCCTATTTCAAGAGGAATCCTGGTATTTCTTGGAGGAGATGTGATATGTTTGGGAGAAATGTGGCCTATCTGGAAGAAACTGTCCTCTTTTGGGGATAAAAGAGGTATTTGTGGGTGAAAAGGTCCTATTTGAAGGGGGAAACCTGTTATTTCTTGGAGAAGATGTGATCTATTTGGGAGAAATGTGGCATTTCTGGAAGAAACTGTCCTCTTTTGGGGATAAAACAGGTATTTGTGGGTGAAAAGGTCCTATTTGAAGGGGGAAACCTGTTATTTCTTGGAGAAGATATGATATATTTGGGTGAAATGTGGCATTTCTGGAAGAAACTGTCCTCTTTTGGGGATAAAAGAGGTATTTGCGGGTGAAAAGGTCCTATTTGAAGGGGGAAACCTGGTATTTCTTGGAGGAGATGTGATATATTTGGGAGAAATGTGGCATGTCTGGAAGAAACTGTCCTCTTTTGGGGATCAAACAGGTATTTGTGGGTGAAAAGGTCCTATTTGAAGGGGGAAAGCTGGTATTTCTTGGAGAAGATGTGATATATTTGGGAGAAATGTGGCATTTCTGGAAGAAACTGTCCTCTTTTGGGGATAAAAGAGGTATTTGTGGGTGAAAAGGTCCTATTTGAAGTTGGAAACCTGGTATTTCTTGGAGGAGATGTGATATATTTGGGAGAAAAGTGGCATGTCTGGAAGAAACTGTCCTATTTTGGGGATCAAACAGGTATTTGTGGTTGAAAAGGTCCTATTTGAAGGGGGAAAGCGGGTATTTCTTGGAGAAGATGTGATCTATTTGGGAGAAATGAGGCATTTCTGGAAGAAACTGTCCTATTTGGGGGGAGAAGCCTGGTATTAGTGGGTGAGAAGGTCCTATTTCAGGAGGAATCCTGGTATTTCTTGGAGAAGATGTGATCTATTTGGGAGAAATGTGGCATTTCTGGAAGAAACTGTCCTCTTTTGGGGATAAAAGAGGTATTTGTGGGTGAAAAGGTCCTATTTGAAAAAGGAAAGCTGGTATTTCTTGGAGAAGATGTGATATATTTGGGAGAAATGTGGCATTTCTGTAAGAAACTGTCCTCTTTTGGGGATAAAACAGGTATTTGTGGGTGAAAAGGTCCTATTTGAAGGGGGAACCCTGGTATTTCTTGGAGAAGATGTGATATATTTGGGAGAAATGTGGCATTTCTGGAAGAAACAGTCCTCTTTTGGGGATAAAAGAGGTATTTGTGGGTGAAAAGGTCCTATTTGAAGGGGGAAACCTGGTATTTCTTGGAGAAGATGTGATATATTTGGGAGAAATGTGGCATGTCTGGAAGAAAATGTCCAATTTGGGGGGAGAAGGCTGGTAGTTGTGGGAGAAAAGGTCCTATTTCAAGAGGAATCCTGGTATTTCTTGGAGGAGATGTGATATGTTTGGGAGAAATGTGGCCTATCTGGAAGAAACTGTCCTCTTTTGGGGATAAAAGAGGTATTTGTGGGTGAAAAGGTCCTATTTGAAGGGGGAAACCTGGTATTTCTTGGAGAAGATGTGATATATTTGGGAGAAATGTGGCATTTCTGGAAGAAACTGTCCTCTTTTGGGGATCAAACAGGTATTTGTGGGTGAAAAGGTCCTATTTGAAGGGGGAAACCTGTTATTTCTTGGAGAAGATATGATATATTTGGGAGAAATGTGGCATTTCTGGAAGAAACTGTCCTCTTTTGGGGATAAAAGAGGTATTTGTGGGTGAAAAGGTCCTATTTGAAGGGGGAAACGTGGTATTTCTTGGAGGAGATGTGATATATTTGGGAGAAATGTGGCATGTCTGGAAGAAACTGTCCTCTTTTGGGGATAAAACAGGTATTTGTGGGTGAAAAGGTCCTATTTGAAGGGGGAAACCTGGTATTTCTTGGAGAAGATGTGATCTATTTGGGAGAAATGTGGCATGTCTGGAAGAAACTGTCCTCTTTTGGGGATAAAAGAGGTATTTGTGGGTGAAAAGGTCCTATTTGAAGATGGAAACCTGGTATTTCTTGGAGGAGATGTGATATATTTGGGAGAAAAGTGGCATGTCTGGAAGAAACTGTCCTATTTTGGGGATCAAACTGGTATTTGTGGTTGAAAAGGTCCTATTTGAAGGGGGAAAGCGGGTATTTCTTGGAGAAGATGTGATCTATTTGGGAGAAATGAGGCATTTCTGGAAGAAACTGTCCTATTTTGGGGATAAAAGAGGTATTTGTGGGTGAGAAGGTCCTATTTCAGGAGGAATCCTGGTATTTCTTGGAGAAGATGTGATATATTTGGGAGAAATGTGGCATTTCTGGAAGAAACTGTCCTCTTTGGGGGATAAAAGAGGTATTTGTGGGTGAAAAGGTCCTATTTGAAAAAGGAAAGCTGGTATTTCTTGGAGAAGATGTGATATATTTGGGAGAAATGTGGCATTTCTGTAAGAAACTGTCCTCTTTTGTGGATAAAACAGGTATTTGTGGGTGAAAAGGTCCTATTTGAAGGGGGAACCCTGGTATTTCTTGGAGAAGATGTGATCTATTTGGGAGAAATGTGGCATTTCTGGAAGAAACTGTCCTCTTTTGGGGATAAAAGAGGTATTTGTGGGTGAAAAGGTCCTATTTGAAGGGGGAAAGCTGGTATTTCTTGGAGAAGATGTGATATATTTGGGAGAAATGTGGCATGTCTGGAAGAAAATGTCCAATTTGGGGGGAGAAGGTTGGTAGTTGTGGGAGAAAAGGTCCTATTTCAAGAGGAATCCTGGTATTTCTTGGAGGAGATGTGATATGTTTGGGAGAAATGTGGCCTATCTGGAAGAAACTGTCCTCTTTTGGGGATAAAAGAGGTATTTGTGGGTGAAAAGGTCCTATTTGAAGTGGGAAACCTGTTATTTCTTGGAGAAGATGTGATATATTTGGGAGAAATGTGGCATTTCTGGAAGAAACTGTCCTCTTTTGGGGATCAAACAGGTATTTGTGGGTGAAAAGGTCCTATTTGAAGGGGGAAACCTGTTATTTCTTGGAGAAGATATGATATATTTGGGTGAAATGTGGCATTTCTGGAAGAAACTGTCCTCTTTTGGGGATAAAAGAGGTATTTGTGGGTGAAAAGGTCCTATTTGAAGGGGGAAACGTGGTATTTCTTGGAGGAGATGTGATATATTTGGGAGAAATGTGGCATGTCTGGAAGAAACTGTCCTCTTTTGGGGATCAAACAGGTATTTGTGGGTGAAAAGGTCCTATTTGAAGGGGGAAAGCTGGTATTTCTTGGAGAAGATGTGATATATTTGGGAGAAATGTGGCATTTCTGGAAGAAACTGTCCTCTTTTGGGGATAAAAGAGGTATTTGTGGGTGAAAAGGTCCTATTTGAAGTTGGAAACCTGGTATTTCTTGGAGGAGATGTGATATATTTGGGAGAAAAGTGGCATGTCTGGAAGAAACTGTCCTATTTTGGGGATCAAACAGGTATTTGTGGTTGAAAAGGTCCTATTTGAAGGGGGAAAGCGGGTATTTCTTGGAGAAGATGTGATCTATTTGGGAGAAATGAGGCATTTCTGGAAGAAACTGTCCTATTTGGGGGGAGAAGCCTGGTATTAGTGGGTGAGAAGGTCCTATTTCAGGAGGAATCCTGGTATTTCTTGGAGAAGATGTGATCTATTTGGGAGAAATGTGGCATTTCTGGAAGAAACTGTCCTCTTTTGGGGATAAAAGAGGTATTTGTGGGTGAAAAGGTCCTATTTGAAAAAGGAAAGCTGGTATTTCTTGGAGAAGATGAGATATATTTGGGAGAAATGTGGCATTTCTGTAAGAAACTGTCCTCTTTTGGGGATAAAACAGGTATTTGTGGGTGAAAAGGTCCTATTTGAAGGGGGAACCCTGGTATTTCTTGGAGAAGATGTGATATATTTGGGAGAAATGTGGCATTTCTGGAAGAAACTGTCCTCTTTTGGGTATCAAACAGGTATTTGTGGGTGAAAAGGTCCTATTTGAAGGGGGAAACCTGGTATTTCTTGGAGAAGATGTGATATATTTGGGAGAAATGTGGCATGTCTGGAAGAAAATGTCCAATTTGGGGGGAGAAGGCTGGTAGTTGTGGGAGAAAAGGTCCTATTTCAAGAGGAATCCTGGTATTTCTTGGAGGAGATGTGATATGTTTGGGAGAAATGTGGCCTATCTGGAAGAAACTGTCCTCTTTTGGGGATAAAAGAGGTATTTGTGGGTGAAAAGGTCCTATTTGAAGGGGGAAACCTGTTATTTCTTGGAGAAGATGTGATATATTTGGGAGAAATGTGGCATGTCTGGAAGAAACTGTCCTCTTTTGGGGATAAAAGAGGTATTTGTGGGTGAAAAGGTCCTATTTGAAGGGGGAAAGCTGGTATTTCTTGGAGAAGATGTGATATATTTGGGAGAAATGTGGCATGTCTGGAAGAAAATGTCCTCTTTTGGGGATAATACAGGTATTTCATGGAGAAAAGGTCCTATTTGAAGGGGGAAGCCTGGTATTTCTTGGAGAAGATGTGATCTATTTGGGAGAAATGTGGCATTTCTGGAAGAAAATGTCCAATTTGTGGGGAGAGGGCTGGTAGATGTGGGTGAGAAGGTCCTATTTCAGGAGGAATCCTGGTATTTCTTGGAGAAGATGTGATATATTTGGGAGAAATGTGGCATTTCTGGAAGAAACTGTCCTATTTTGGGGATAAAAGAGGTATTTGTGGGTGAAAAGGTCCTATTTGAAGGGGGAAAGCTGATATTTCTTGGAGAAGATGTGATCTATTTGGGAGAAATGTGGCATTTCTGGAAGAAACGGTCCTCTTTTGGGGATGAAACAGGTACTTGTGGGTGAAAAGGTCCTATTTGAAGGGGGAACCCTGGTATTTCTTGGAGAAGATGTGATATATTTGGGAGAAATGTGGCATTTCTGGAAGAAACTGTCCTATTCTGGGGATAAAAGAAGTATGTGTGTGTGAAAAGGTCCTATTTGACGGGGGAAACCTGGTATTTCTTGGAGAAGATGTGATCTATTTGGGAGAAATCTGGCATTTCTGGAAGAAACTGTCCTCTTTTGGGGATAAAGCAGGTATTTTTGGTTAAAAGCTCCTATTTGAAGGGGGAAACGTGGTATTTCTTGGAGAAGATATGATATATTTGGGTGAAATGTGGCATTTCTGGAAGAAACTGTCCTCTTTTGGGGATAAAAGAGGTATTTGTGGGTGAAAAGGTCCTATTTGAAGGGGGAAACGTGGTATTTCTTGGAGGAGATGTGATATATTTGGGAGAAATGTGGCATGTCTGGAAGAAACTGTCCTCTTTTGGGGATCAAACAGGTATTTGTGGGTGAAAAGGTCCTATTTGAAGGGGGAAAGCTGGTATTTCTTGGAGAAGATGTGATATATTTGGGAGAAATGTGGCATTTCTGGAAGAAACTGTCCTCTTTTGGGGATAAAAGAGGTATTTGTGGGTGAAAAGGTCCTATTTGAAGTTGGAAACCTGGTATTTCTTGGAGGAGATGTGATATATTTGGGAGAAAAGTGGCATGTCTGGAAGAAACTGTCCTATTTTGGGGATCAAACAGGTATTTGTGGTTGAAAAGGTCCTATTTGAAGGTGGAAAGCGGGTATTTCTTGGAGAAGATGTGATCTATTTGGGAGAAATTAGGCATTTCTGGAAGAAACTGTCCTATTTGGGGGGAGAAGCCTGGTATTAGTGGGTGAGAAGGTCCTATTTCAGGAGGAATCCTGGTATTTCTTGGAGAAGATGTGATATATTTGGGAGAAATGTGGCATTTCTGGAAGAAACTGTCCTCTTTTGGGGATAAAAGAGGTATTTGTGGGTGAAAAGGTCCTATTTGAAAAAGGAAAGCTGGTATTTCTTGGAGAAGATGTGATATATTTGGGAGAAATGTGGCATTTCTGTAAGAAACTGTCCTCTTTTGTGGATAAAACAGGTATTTGTGGGTGAAAAGGTCCTATTTGAAGGGGGAACCCTGGTATTTCTTGGAGAAGATGTGATCTATTTGGGAGAAATGTGGTATTTCTGGAAGAAACTGTCCTCTTTTGGGGATAAAAGAGGTATTTGTGGGTGAAAAGGTCCTATTTGAAGGGGGAATCGTGGTATTTCTTGGAGAAGATGTGATATATTTGGGAGAAATGTGGCATGTCTGGAAGAAAATGTCCAATTTGGGGGGAGAAGGCTGGTAGTTGTGGGAGAAAAGGTCCTATTTCAAGAGGAATCCTGGTATTTCTTGGAGGAGATGTGATATGTTTGGGAGAAATGTGGCCTATCTGGAAGAAACTGTCCTCTTTTGGGGATAAAAGAGGTATTTGTGGGTGAAAAGGTCCTATTTGAAGGGGGAAACCTGTTATTTCTTGGAGAAGATGTGATATATTTGGGAGAAATGTGGCATTTCTGGAAGAAACTGTCCTCTTTTGGGGATAAAAGAGGTATTTGTGGGTGAAAAGTTCCTATTTGAAGGGGGAAACCTGGTATTTCTTGGAGAAGATGTGATATATTTGGGAGAAATGAGGCATTTCTGGAAGAAAATGTCAAATTTGTGGGGAGAAGGCTGGTAGTTGTCGGTGAGAAGGTCCTATTTCAGGAGGAATCCTGGTATTTCTTGGAGAAGATGTGATATATTTGGGAGAAATGTGGCCTTTCTGGAAGAAACTGTCCTCTTTTGGGGATAAAAGAGGTATTTGTGGGTGAAAAGGTCCTATTTGAAGGGGGAACCCAGGTATTTCTTGGAGAAGATGTGATATATTTGGGAGAAATGTGGCATGTCTGGAAGAAACTGTCCTCTTTTGGGGATAAAAGAGGTATGTGTGGGTGAAAAGGTCCTATTTCCAGGGGAAAACCTGGTATTTCTTGGAGAAGATGTGATCTATTTGGGAGAAATCGGGCATGTCTGGAAGAAACTGTCCTCTTTTGGGGATAGAACAGGTATTTGTGTGTGAAAAGGTCCTATTTGAAGGGGGAAAGCTGGTATTTCTTGGAGAAGATATGATATATTTTGGGAGAAATGTGGCATTTCTGGAAGAAACTGTCCTCTTTTGGGGATAAAACAGGTATTTGTGGGTGAAAAGGTCCTATTTGAAGGGGGAAACGTGGTATTTCTTGGAGAAGATGTGATATATTTGGGAGAAATCTGGCATTTCTGGAAGAATATGTCCAATTTGAGGGATAAAACAGGTATTTGTGGTTGAAAAGGTCCTATTTGAAGGGGGAAACCTGGTATTTCTTGGAGAAGATGTGATATATTTCGGAGAAATGTGGCCTTTCTGGAAGAAACTGTCCTCTTTTGGGGATACAACAGGTATTTGTGGGTGATAAGGTCCTATTTGAAGGGGGAAACGTGGTATTTCTTGGAGAAGATGTGGTATATTTGGGAGAAATGTGGCATTTCTGGAAGAAACTGTCCTCTTTTGGGGATAAAACAGGTATTTGTGGGTGAAAAGGTCCTATTTGAAGGGGGAAACCTGTTATTTCTTGGAGAAGATGAGATATATTTGGGAGAAATGTGGCATTTCTGGAAGAAACTGTCCTCTTTTGGGGATAAAAGAGGTATTTGTGGGTGAAAAGTTCCTATTTGAAGGGGGAAACCTATTATTTCTTGGAGAAGATGTGATATATTTGGGAGAAATGTGGCATTTCTGTAAGAAACTGTCCTCTTTTGGGGATAAAAGAGGTATTTGTGGGTGATAAGGTCCTATTTGAAGGGGCAACCCTGGTAATTCTTGGAGAAGATGTGATCTATTTGGGAGAAATGTGGCATGTCTGGAAGAAGCTGTCCTCTTTTGGGGATAAAAGAGGTATTTGTGGGTGAAAAGGTCCTATTTGAAGGGGGATACCTGGTATTTCTTGGAGAAGATGTGATATATTTGGGAGAAATGTGGCATTTCTGGAAGAAAATGTCCTCTTTTGGGGATAAAACAGGTATTTGTGGGAGAAAAGGTCCTATCTGAAGGGGGAAACCTGGTATTTCCTGGAGAAGATGTGATCTATTTGGGAGAAATCTGGCATTTCTGGAAGAAAATGTCCAATTTGGGGGGAGAAGGCTGGTAGTTTTCAGTGAGAAGGTCCTATTTCAGGAGGAATCCTGGTATTTCTTGGAGAAAATGTGATATATTTGGGAGAAATGTGGCATGTCTTGAAGAAACTGTCCTACTTTGGGGATAAAAGAGGTATTTGTGGGTGAAAAGGTCCTATTTGAAGGGGGAAAGCTGGTATTTCTTGGAGAAGATGTGATGTATTTGGGAGAAATGTGGCATTTCTTGAAGAAACTGTCCTCTTTTGGAGATAAAAGAGGTATTTGTGGGTGAAAAGGTCCTATTTGAAGGGGGAACCCTGGTATTTCTTGGAGAAGATGTGATATATTTGGGAGAAATGTGGCATGTCTGGAAGAAACTGTCCTCTTTTGGGGATAAAAGAGGTATTTGTGGGTGAGAAGGTACTATTTCCAGGGGAAAACCTGGTATTTCTTGGAGAAGATGTGATATATTTGGGAGAAATGTGGCATGTCTGGAAGAAAATGTCCAATTTGGGGGGAGAAGGCTGGTAGTTGTGGGTGAAAAGGTCCTATTTCAAGAGGAATCCTGGTATTTCTTGGAGGAGATGTGATATGTTTGGGAGAAATGTGGCATTCCTGGAAGAAACTGTCCTCTTTTGGGGATAAAAGAGGTATTTGTGGGTGAAAAGGTCCTATTTGAAGGGGGAAACCTGGTATTTCTTGGAGAAGATGTGATCTATTTGGGAGAAATCGGGCATTTCTGGAAGAATCTGTCCTCTTTGGGGGATAGAACTGGTATATGTGTGTGAAAAGGTCCTATTTGAAGGGGGAAAGCTGGTATTTCTTGGAGAAGATATGATATATTTGGGAGAAATGTGGCATTTCTGGAAGAAACTGTCCTATTTTGGGGATAAAAGAGGTATTTGTGGGTGATAAGGTCCTATTTGAAGGGGGAAACGTGGTATTTCTTGGAGAAGATGTGATATATTTGGGAGAAATGTGGCATTTCTGGAAGAATATGTCCAATTTGAGGGATAAAAGAGGTATTTGTGGTTGAAAAGGTCCTATTTGAAGGGGGAAACCTGGTATTTCTTGGAGAAGATGTGATATATTTGGGAGAAATGTGGCATTTCTGGAAGAAACTGTCCTCTTTTGGGGATAAAACAGGTATTTTTGGGTGAAAAGGTCCTATTTGAAGGTGAAAAGCTGGTATTTCTTGGAGAAGAGGTGATATATTTGGGAGAAATGTGGCATTTCTGGAAGAAACTGTACTCTTTTGGGGATAAAACAGTTATTTTTAGGTGAAAACGTTGTATTTGAAGGGGGAAACCTGTTATTTCTTGGAGAAGAGGTGATATATTTGGGAGAAATGTGGCATTTCTGGAAGAAACTGTCCTCTTTTGGGGATAAAACAGGTATTTTTGGGTGAAAAGGTCCTATTTGAAGGGGGAAACCTGTTATTTCTTGGAGAAGATGTGATATATTTGGGAGAAATGTGGCATTTCTGTAAGAAACTGTCCTCTTTTGGGGATAAAAGAGGTATTTGTGGGTGATAAGGTCCTATTTGAAGGGGCAACCCTGGTATTTCTTGGAGAAGATGTGATATATTTGGGAGAAATGTGGCGTGTCTGGAAGAAGCTGTCCTCTTTTGGGGATAAAAGAGGTATTTGTGGGTGATAAGGTCCTATTTGAAGGGGGAAAGCAGGTATTTCTTGGAGAAGATGTGATATATTTGGGAGAAATGTGGCCTTTCTGGAAGAAACTGTCTTCTTTTGGGGATAAAGGAGGTATTTGTGGGAGAAAAGGTCCTATCTGAAGGGGGAACCCTGGTATTTCCTGGAGAAGATGTGATCTATTTGGGAGAAATGTGGCATGTCTGGAAGAAAATGTCCAATTTGGGGGGAGAAGGCTGGTAGTTGTGGGAGAAAAGGTCCTATTTCAAGAGGAATCCTGGTATTTCTTGGAGGAGATGTGATATGTTTGGGAGAAATGTGGCCTATCTGGAAGAAACTGTCCTCTTTTGGGGATAAAAGAGGTATTTGTGGGTGAAAAGGTCCTATTTGAAGGGGGAAACCTGTTATTTCTTGGAGAAGATGTGATATATTTGGGAGAAATGTGGCATTTCTGGAAGAAACTGTCCTCTTTTGGGGATAAAAGAGGTATTTGTGGGTGAAAAGTTCCTATTTGAAGGGGGAAACCTGGTATTTCTTGGAGAAGATGTGATATATTTGGGAGAAATGAGGCATTTCTGGAAGAAAATGTCAAATTTGTGGGGAGAAGGCTGGTAGTTGTGGGTGAGAAGGTCCTATTTCAGGAGGAATCCTGGTATTTCTTGGAGAAGATGTGATATATTTGGGAGAAATGTGGCATTTCTGGAAGAAACTGTCCTCTTTTGGGGATAAAAGAGGTATTTGTGGGTGAAAAGGTCCTATTTGAAGGGGGAACCCAGGTATTTCTTGGAGAAGATGTGATATATTTGGGAGAAATGTGGCATGTCTGGAAGAAACTGTCCTCTTTTGGGGATAAAAGAGGTATGTGTGGGTGAAAAGGTCCTATTTCCAGGGGAAAACCTGGTATTTCTTGGAGAAGATGTGATCTATTTGGGAGAAATCGGGCATGTCTGGAAGAAACTGTCCTCTTTTGGGGATAGAACAGGTATTTGTGTGTGAAAAGGTCCTATTTGAAGGGGGAAAGCTGGTATTTCTTGGAGAAGATATGATATATTTGGGAGAAATGTGGCATTTCTGGAAGAAACTGTCCTCTTTTGGGGATAAAACAGGTATTTGTGGGTGAAAAGGTCCTATTTGAAGGGGGAAACGTGGTATTTCTTGGAGAAGATGTGATATATTTGGGAGAAATCTGGCATTTCTGGAAGAATATGTCCAATTTGAGGGATAAAACAGGTATTTGTGGTTGAAAAGGTCCTATTTGAAGGGGGAAACCTGGTATTTCTTGGAGAAGATGTGATATATTTCGGAGAAATGTGGCCTTTCTGGAAGAAACTGTCCTCTTTTGGGGATAAAACAGGTATTTGTGGGTGATAAGGTCCTATTTGAAGGGGGAACCCTGGTATTTCTTGGAGAAGATGTGGTATATTTGGGAGAAATGTGGCATTTCTGGAAGAAACTGTCCTCTTTTGGGGATAAAACAGGTATTTGTGGGTGAAAAGGTCCTATTTGAAGGGGGAAACCTGTTATTTTCTGGAGAAGATGAGATATATTTGGGAGAAATGTGGCATTTCTGGAAGAAACTGTCCTCTTTTGGGGATAAAAGAGGTATTTGTGGGTGAAAAGTTCCTATTTGAAGGGGGAAACCTATTATTTCTTGGAGAAGATGTGATATATTTGGGAGAAATGTGGCATTTCTGTAAGAAACTGTCCTCTTTTGGGGATAAAAGAGGTATTTGTGGGTGATAAGGTCCTATTTGAAGGGGCAACCCTGGTAATTCTTGGAGAAGATGTGATCTATTTGGGAGAAATGTGGCATGTCTGGAAGAAGCTGTCCTCTTTTGGGGATAAAAGAGGTATTTGTGGGTGAAAAGGTCCTATTTGAAGGGGGATACCTGGTATTTCTTGGAGAAGATGTGATATATTTGGGAGAAATGTGGCATTTCTGGAAGAAAATGTCCTCTTTTGGGGATAAAACAGGTATTTGTGGGAGAAAAGGTCCTATCTGAAGGGGGAAACCTGGTATTTCCTGGAGAAGATGTGATCTATTTGGGAGAAATCTGGCATTTCTGGAAGAAAATGTCCAATTTGGGGGGAGAAGGCTGGTAGTTTTCAGTGAGAAGGTCCTATTTCAGGAGGAATCCTGGTATTTCTTGGAGAAAATGTGATATATTTGGGAGAAATGTGGCATGTCTTGAAGAAACTGTCCTACTTTGGGGATAAAAGAGGTATTTGTGGGTGAAAAGGTCCTATTTGAAGGGGGAAAGCTGGTATTTCTTGGAGAAGATGTGATGTATTTGGGAGAAATGTGGCATTTCTTGAAGAAACTGTCCTCTTTTGGAGATAAAAGAGGTATTTGTGGGTGAAAAGGTCCTATTTGAAGGGGGAACCCTGGTATTTCTTGGAGAAGATGTGATATATTTGGGAGAAATGTGGCATGTCTGGAAGAAACTGTCCTCTTTTGGGGATAAAAGAGGTATTTGTGGGTGAGAAGGTACTATTTCCAGGGGAAAACCTGGTATTTCTTGGAGAAGATGTGATATATTTGGGAGAAATGTGGCATGTCTGGAAGAAAATGTCCAATTTGGGGGGAGAAGGCTGGTAGTTGTGGGTGAAAAGGTCCTATTTCAAGAGGAATCCTGGTATTTCTTGGAGGAGATGTGATATGTTTGGGAGAAATGTGGCATTCCTGGAAGAAACTGTCCTCTTTTGGGGATAAAAGAGGTATTTGTGGGTGAAAAGGTCCTATTTGAAGGGGGAAACCTGGTATTTCTTGGAGAAGATGTGATCTATTTGGGAGAAATCGGGCATTTCTGGAAGAATCTGTCCTCTTTGGGGGATAGAACTGGTATATGTGTGTGAAAAGGTCCTATTTGAAGGGGGAAAGCTGGTATTTCTTGGAGAAGATATGATATATTTGGGAGAAATGTGGCATTTCTGGAAGAAACTGTCCTATTTTGGGGATAAAAGAGGTATTTGTGGGTGATAAGGTCCTATTTGAAGGGGGAAACGTGGTATTTCTTGGAGAAGATGTGATATATTTGGGAGAAATGTGGCATTTCTTGAAGAAACTGTCCTCTTTTGGGGATAAAATAGGTACTTGTGGGTGAAAAGGTCCTATTTGAAGGGGGAAACGTGGTATTTCTTGGAGAAGATGTGGTATATTTGGGAGAAATGTGGCATTTCTGGAAGAAACTGTCCTCTTTTGGGGATAAAACAGGTATTTGTGGGTGAAAACGTTGTATTTGAAGGGGGAAACCTGTTATTTCTTGGAGAAGATGTGATATATTTTGGAGAAATGTGGCATTTCTGGAAGAAACTGTCCTCTTTTGGGGATAAAAGAGGTATTTGTGGGTGAAAAGGTCCTATTTGAAGGTGGAAAGCTGGTATTTCTTGGAGAAGATGTGATCTATTTGGGAGAAATGTGGCATGTCTGGAAGAAACTGTCCTCTTCTGGGGATAAAAGAGGTATTTGTGGGTGATAAGGTCCTATTTGAAGGGGGAAAGCTGGTATTTCTTGGAGAAGATGTGATATATTTGGGAGAAATGTGGCATTCCTGGAAGAAACTGTCCTCTTTTGGGGATAAAACAGGTATTTGTGGGTGAAAAGGTCCTATTTGAAGGGGGAAACCTGGTATTTCTTGGAGAAGAGGTGATATATTTGGGAGAAATGTGGCATGTCTGGAAGAAACTGTCCTCTTTTGGGGATAAAAGAGGTATTTGTGGGTGAAAAGGTCCTATTTGAAGGGGCAAAGCTGGTATTTCTTGGAGAAGATGTGATATATTTGGGAGAAATGTGGCATTTCTGTAAGAAAATGTCCTCTTTTGGGGATAAAAGAGGTATTTGTGGGTGATAAGGTCCTATTTGAAGGGGCAACCCTGGTAATTCTTGGAGAAGATGTGATCTATTTGGGAGAAATGTGGCATGTCTGGAAGAAGCTGTCCTCTTTTGGGGATAAAAGAGGTATTTGTGGGTGAAAAGGTCCTATTTGAAGGGGGATACCTGGTATTTCTTGGAGATGTGATATATTTGGGAGAAATGTGGCATTTCTGGAAGAAACTGTCCTCTTTTGGGGATAAAAGAGGTATTTGTGGGAGAAAAGGTCCTATCTGAAGGGGGAAACCTGGTATTTCCTGGAGAAGATGTGATCTATTTGGGAGAAATGTGGCATTTCTGGAAGAAAATGTCCAATTTGGGGGGAGAAGGCTGGTAGTTTTCGGTGAGAAGTTCCTATTTCAGGAGGAATCCTGGTATTTCTTGGAGAAGATATGATATATTTGGGAGAAATGTGGCATGTCTGGAAGAAACTGTCCTACTTTGGGGATAAAAGAGGTATTTGTGGGTGAAAAGGTCCTATTTGAAGGGGGAAAGCTGGTATTTCTTGGAGAAGATGTGATGTATTTGGGAGAAATGTGGCATTTCTTGAAGAAACTGTCCTCTTTTGGAGATAAAAGAGGTATTTGTGGGTGAAAAGGTCGTATTTGAAGGCGAACCCTGGTATTTCTTAGAGAAGATGTGATCTATTTGGGAGAAATGTGGCATGTCTGGAAGAAACTGTCCTCTTTTGGGGATAAAAGAGGTATTTGTGGGTGAGAAGGTACTATTTCCAGGGGAAAACCTGGTATTTCTTGGAGAAGATGTGATCTATTTGGGAGAAATGTGGCATGTCTGGAAGAAAATGTCCAATTTGGGGGGAGAAGGCTGGTAGTTGTGGGTGAAAAGGTCCTATTTCAAGAGGAATCCTGGTATTTCTTGGAGGAGATGTGATATGTTTGGGAGAAATGTGGCATTCCTGGAAGAAACTGTCCTCTTTTGGGGATAAAAGAGGTATTTGTGGGTGAAAAGGTCCTATTTGAAGGGGGAAACCTGGTATTTCTTGGAGAAGATGTGATCTATTTGGGAGAAATCGGGCATTTCTGGAAGAATCTGTCCTCTTTGGGGGATAGAACTGGTATTTGTGTGTGAAAAGGTCCTATTTGAAGGGGGAAAGCTGGTATTTCTTGGAGAAGAGGTGATATATTTGGGAGAAATGTGGCATTTCTGGAAGAAACTGTCCTATTTTGGGGATAAAAGAGGTATTTGTGGGTGATAAGGTCCTATTTGAAGGGGGAAACGTGGTATTTCTTGGAGAAGATGTGATATATTTGGGAGAAATGTGGCATTTCTGGAAGAATATGTCCAATTTGAGGGATAAAACAGGTATTTGTGGTTGAAAAGGTCCTATTTGAAGGGGGAAACCTGGTATTTCTTGGAGAAGATGTGATATATTTGGGAGAAATGTGGCATTTCTGTAAGAAACTGTCCTCTTTTGGGGATAAAAGAGGTATTTGTGGGTGATAAGGTCCTATTTGAAGGGGCAACCCTGGTATTTCTTGGAGAAGATGTGATATATTTGGGAGAAATGTGGCATGTCTGGAAGAAGCTGTCCTCTTTTGGGGATAAAAGAGGTATTTGTGGGTGATAAGGTCCTATTTGAAGGGGGAAAGCAGGTATTTCTTGGAGAAGATGTGATATATTTGGGAGAAATGTGGCCTTTCTGGAAGAAACTGTCTTCTTTTGGGGATAAAAGAGGTATTTGTGGGAGAAAAGGTCCTATCTGAAGGGGGAACCCTGGTATTTCCTGGAGAAGATGTGATCTATTTGGGAGAAATGTGGCATGTCTGGAAGAAAATGTCCAATTTGGGGGGAGAAGGCTGGTAGTTTTGGGTGAGAAGGTCCTATTTCAGGAGGAATCCTGGTATTTCTTGGAGAAGATGTGATATATTTGGGAGAAATGTGGCATTTCTGGAAGAAAATGTCCAATTTGGGGGGAGAAGGCTGGTACTTGTTGGAGAAAATGTCCTATTTCAGGAGGAATCCTGGTATTTCTTGGAGGAGATGTGATATGTTTGGGAGAAATGTGGCATTTCTGGAAGAAACTGTCCTCTTTTGGGGATAAAAGAGGTATTTGTGGGTGAAAAGGTCCTATTTGAAGGGGGAAAGCTGGTATTTCTTGGAGAAGATGTGATCTATTTGGGAGAAATCTGGCATTTCTGGAAGAAACTGTCCTCTTTTGGGGATAAAAGAGGTATTTCATGGAGAAAAGTTCCTAATTGAAGGGGGAACCCTGTTATTTCTTGGAGAAGATGTGATATATTTGGGAGAAATGTGGCATTTCTGGAAGAAACTGTCCTATTTTGGGCATAAAACAGGTATTTGTGGTTGAAAAGGTCCTATTTGAAGGGGGAAAGCTGGTATTTCTTGGAGAAAATGTGATATATTTGGGAGAAATGAGGCATTTCTGGAAGAAAATGTCCAATTTGTGGGGAGAAGGCTGGTAGTTGTGGTTGAGAAGGTCCTATTTCAGGAGGAATCCTGGTATTTCTTGGAGAAGATGTGATCTATTTGGGAGAAATGTGGCATTTCTGGAAGAAACTGTCCTCTTTTGGGGATAAAACAGGTATTTGTGGGTGAAAAGGTCCTATTTGAAGGGGGAAAGCTGGTATTTCTTGGAGAAGATGTGATGTATTTGGGAGAAATGTGGCATTTCTGGAAGAAAGTGTCCTGTTTTGGGGATGAAACAGGTATTTGTGGGAGAAAAGGACCTATTTGAAGGGGGAACCCCGGTATTTCTTGGAGAAGATGTGATATATTTGGGAGAAGGCTGGCATGTCTGGAAGAAACTGTCCTACTTTGGGGATCAAACAGGTATTTGTGGGTGAAAAGGTCCTATTTGAAGGGGGAAACCTGGTATTTCTTGGAGAAGATGTGATATATTTGGGAGAAATCTGGCATGTCTGGAAGAAACTGTCCAATTTGGGGGGAGAAGCCTGCTATTAGTGGGTGAAAAGGTCCTATTTGAAGGTGGAAAGCTGGTATTTTTTGGAGAAGAGGTGATATATTTGGTAGAAATGTGCCATTTCTGGAAGAAACTGTCCTCTTATGGGGATATAACAGGTATTTGTGGGTGAAAAGGTCCTATTTGAAGGGGGAAACCTGGTATTTCTTGGAGAAGATGTGATATGTTTGGGAGAAATCGGGCATTTCTGGAAGAAACTGTCCTATTTGGGGGGAGAAGGCTGGTATTTGTGGGAGAAAAGATCATCTTTCTGGAGGAATCCTGGTATTTCTTGGAGAAGATGTGATCTATTTGGGAGAAATGTGGCATGTCTGGAAGAAACTGTCCTATTTGAGGGATAAAGAGGTATTTGAGGGTGAAAAGTTCCTATTTGAAGGGGGAAACCTGGTATTTCTTGGAGAAGATGTGATATATTTGGGAGAAATGTGGCATTTCTGGAAGAAACTGTCCTCTTTTGGGGATAAAAGAATTTTTTGTGGGTGAAAAGGTCCTATTTGAAGGGGGAAACGTGGTATTTCTTGGAGAAGATGTGATATGTTTGGGAGAATTGTGGCATTTCTGGAAGAAAATGTCCTCTTTTGGGGATAAAAGTGGTATTTGTGGGTGATAAGGTCCTATTTGAAGGGGGAAAGCTGGTATTTCTTGGAGAAGATGTGATCTATTTGGGAGAAATGTGGCATTTCTGGAAGAAACTGTCCTCTTTTGGGGATAAAAGAGGTATTTGTGGGTGAAAAGGTCCTATTTGAAGGGGGAAACGTGGCATTTCTTGGAGAAGATGTGATATATTTGGGAGAAATGTGGCATTTCTGGAAGAAACTGTCCTCTTTTGGGGATCAAACAGGTATTTGTGGGTGAAAAGGTCCTATTTGAAGGGGGAAACGTGGTATTTCTTGGAGAAGATGTGATATATTTGGGAGAAATGTGGCATTTCTTGAAGAAACTGTCCTCTTTTGGGGATAAAATAGGTACTTGTGGGTGAAAAGGTCCTATTTGAAGGGGGAAACCTGGTATTTCTTGGAGAAGATGTGGTATATTTGGGAGAAATGTGGCATTTCTGGAAGAAACTGTCCTCTTTTGGGGATAAAACAGGTATTTGTGGGTGAAAACGTTGTATTTGAAGGGGGAAACCTGTTATTTCTTGGAGAAGATGTGGTATATTTTGGAGAAATCAGGCATTTCTGGAAGAAACTGTCCTCTTTTGGGGATAAAAGAGGTATTTGTGGGTGAAAAGGTCCTATTTGAAGTTGGAAACCTGGTATTTCTTGGAGAAGATGTGATCTATTTGGGAGAAATGTGGCATGTCTGGAAGAAACTGTCCTCTTCTGGGGATAAAAGAGGTATTTGTGGGTGATAAGGTCCTATTTGAAGGGGGAAAGCTGGTATTTCTTGGAGAAGATGTGATATATTTGGGAGAAATGTGGCATTCCTGGAAGAAACTGTCCTCTTTTGGGGATAAAACAGGTATTTGTGGGTGAAAAGGTCCTATTTGAAGGGGGAAACCTGGTATTTCTTGGAGAAGAGGTGATATATTTGGGAGAAATGTGGCCTTTCTGGAAGAAAATGTCCAATTTGGGGGAAGAAGGCCGGTAGTTTTGGGTGAGAAGATCCTATTTCAGGAGGAATCCAGGTATTTCTTGGAGAAGATGTGATATATTTGGGAGATATGTGGCCTTTCTGGAAGAAAATGTCCAATTTGGGGGGAGAAGGCTGGTAGTTTTGGGTGAGAAGGTCCTAATTCAGGAGGAATCCCGGCATTTCTTGGAGAAGATGTGATATATTTGGGAGAAATGTGGCATTTCTGGAAGAAACTGTCCTCTTTTGGGGATAAAAGAGGTATTAGTGGTAGAAAAGGTCCTATTTGAAGGGGGAAAGCTGGTATTTCTTGGAGAAGATGTGATATATTTGGGAGAAATGTGGCCTATCTGGAAGAAACTGTCCTCTTTTGGGTATAAAAGAGGTATTTGCGGGTAAAAAGCTCCTATTTGAAGGGGGAAAGGTGGTATTTCTTGGAGAAGATGTGATATATTTGGGAGAAATATGGCATTTCTGGAAGAAACTGTTCTATTTTGGGGATAAAAGAGGTATTTGTGGGTGAAAAGGTCCTATTTGAAGGGGGAAAGCTGGTATTTCTTGGAGAAGATGTGGTATATTTGGGAGAAATCTGGCATTTCTGGAAGAAACTGTCCTCTTTTGGGGATAAAAGAGGTATTTGTGGGTGAAAATGTCCTATTTGAAGGGGGAAAGCTGGTATTTCTTGGAGAAGATGTGATATATTTGGTAGAAATGTGGCATTTCTGGAAGAAACTGTCCTCTTTTGGGGATAAAACAGGTATTTGTGGGAGAAAAGGTCTTATTACAAGGGGGAAACCTGGTATTTCTTGGAGAAGATGTGATCTATTTGGGAGAAATGTGGCATTTCTGGAAAAAACTGTCCTCTTTTGGGGATAAAAGAGGTATTTGTGGGTGAAAAGGTCCTATTGGAAGGGGGAAAGCCGGTATTTCTTGGAGAAGATGTGATATATTTGGGAGAAATCTGGCATTCCTGGAATTCCCCTTCAAATAGGACCTTTTCAACCACTAATACCTCTTTTATCCCAAAAAGAGGACAGTTTCTGCCAGACATGCCACATTTCTCCCAAATAGATCTCCTCTTCTCCAAGAAATACCAGGTTTCCCCCTTCAAATAGGACCTTTTCACCCACAAATACCTGTTTTATCCCCAAAAGAGGACAGTTTCTTCCAGAAATGCCACATTTCTCCCAAATATATCACATCTTCTCCAAGAAATACCAGGATTCCTCCTGAAATAGGACATTCTCACCCAAAACTACCAGCCTTCTCCCCCCAAATTGGACATTTTCTTCCAGAAATGCCACATTTCTCCCAAATAGATCACATCTTCTCCAAGAAATACCAGGATTCCTCCTGAAATAGGACCTTCTCACCGAAAACTACCAGCCTTCTCCCCCCAAATTGGACATTTTCTTCCAAACATGCCTCATTTCTCCAAAATAGATCACATCTTCTCCAAGAAATACCAGCTTTCCCCCGTCAAATAGGACCTTTTCTCCCACAAATACCTGTTTTATCCCTCAAATTGGACATATTCTTCCAGAAATGCTAGATTTCTCCCAAATATATCACATCTTCTCCAAGAAATACCAGGTTTCCAACTTCAAATAGGACCTTTTCACCCACAAATACCTGTTTTATCCCCAAAAGAGGACAGTTTCTTCCAGACATGCCACATTTCTCCCAAATATATCACATCTTCTCCAAGAAATACCAGGATTCCTCCTGAAATAGGACCTTCTCATCCACAACTACCAGCCTTCTCCCCACAAATTGGACATTATCTTCCAGAAATGCCAGATTTCTCCCAAATAGATCACATCTTCTCCAAGAAATACCAGCTTTCCCCCTTCAAATAGGACCTTTTCACCCACAAATACCTCTTTTATCCCCCAAATAGGACACTTTCTGCCAGACATGCCACATTTCTCCCAAATAGATCTCCTCTTCTCCAAGAAATACCAGGTTTCCCCCTTCAAATAGGACCTTTTCACCCACAAATACCTGTTTTATCCCCAAAAGAGGACAGTTTCTTCCAGAAATGCCACATTTCTCCCAAATATATCACATCTTCTCCAAGAAATACCAGGTTTCCCCCTTCAAATAGGACCTTTTCACCCACAAATACCTCTTTTATCCCCAAAAGAGGACAGTTTCTTCCAGAAATGCCACATTTCTCCCAAATAGCTCACAGCTTCTCCAAGAAATACCAGGTTTCCCCCTTCAAATAGGACCTTTTCTCCCACAAATACCTCTTTTATCCCCAAAATAGGACAGTTTCTTCCAGAAAGGCCACATTTCTCCCTAATAGATCACATCTTCTCCAAGAAATACCAGGTTTCCCCCTTCAAATAGGACCTTTTCACCCACAAATACCTCTTTTATCCCCAAAAGAGGACAGTTTCTTCCAGAAATGGCACATTTCTCCCAAATATATCACATGTCCTCCAAGAAATATCAGGATTCCTCCTGAAATAGGAACTTTTCACCCACAAGTACCACCCTTCTCCCCCCAAATAGGACATTTTCCTCCAGACATGCCACATTTCTCCCAAATATATCACATCTTCTCCAAGATATACCAGGGTTCCCCCTTCAAATAGGACCTTTACACCCACAAATACCTCTTTTATCCCCAAAAGAGGACAGTTTCTTCCAGAAATGCCACATTTCTCCCAAATATATCACATCTTCTCCAAGAAATACCACGTTTCCCCCTTCAAATAGGACCTTTTCACCCACAAATACCTCTTTTATCCCCAAAAGAGGACAGTTTCTTCCAGAAATGCCACATTTCTCCCAAATATATCACATCTTCTCCAAGAAATACCTGCTTTCCCCCTTGAATTAGGACCTTTTCTCCATGAAATACCTCTTTTATCCCCAAAAGAGGACAGTTTCTTCCAGAAATGCCACATTTCTCCCAAATATATCACATCTTCTCCAAGAAATACCAGGTTTCCCCGGGGAAATAGGACCTTTTCAACCACTAATACCTCTTTTATCCCCAAAAGAGGACAGTTTCTTCCGGAAAGGCCACATTTCTCCCAAATAGATCACATCTTCTCCAAGAAATGCCAGGATTCCTCCTGAAATAGGACCTTCTCACCCAAAACTACAAGCCTTCTCCCCCCAAATTGGACATTTTCTTCCAGACATGCCACATTTCTCCCAAATAGATCACATCTTCTCCAAGAAATACCAGCTTTCCCCCTTCAAATAGGACCTTTTCTCCCACAAATACCTGTTTTATCCCCAAAAGAGGACAGTTTCTTCCAGAAATGCCACATTTCTCCCAAATATATCACATCTTCTCCAAGAAATACCGGCTTTCCCCCTTCAAATAGGACCTTATCACCCACAAATACCTGTTTTATCCCCAAAATAGGACAGCTTCTTCCAGAAATGCCACATTTCTCCCAAATATATCACATCTTCTCCAAGAAATACCAGCTTTCCCCCTTCAAATAGGACCTTATCACCCACAAATACCTCTTTTATCCCCAAAATAGGACAGTTTCTTCCTGAAATGCCACATTTCTCCCAAATAGATCACATCTTCTCCAAGATATACCAGGGTTCCCCCTTCAAATAGGATCTTTTCACCCACAAATACCTCTTTTATCCCCAAAAGAGGACAGTTTCTTCCAGAAATGCCAGATTTCTCCCAAATACATCACATCTTCTCCAAGAAATACCAGCTTTCGTTTTTCAAATAGGACCTTTTCACCCACAAATACCTCTTTTATCCCCAAAATAGGACAGTTTCTTCCAGAAATGCCACATTTCTCCCAAATATATCACATCTTCTCCAAGAAATACCGCGTTTCCCCCTTCAAATAGGACCTTTTCACCCACAAATACCTCTTTTATCCCCAAAGTAGGACAGTTTCTTCAAGAAATGCCACATTTCTCCCAAATATATCACATCTTCTCCAAGAAATACCAGCTTTCCCCCTTCAAATACGACCTTTTCAACCACAAATACCTGTTTTATCCCTCAAATTGGACATATTCTTCCAGAAATGCCATATTTCTCCCAAATATATCACATCTTCTCCAAGAAATACCAGCTTTCCCCCTTCAAATAGGACCTTTTCACCCACAAGTACCTGTTTTATCCCCAAAATAGGACAGTTTCTTCCAGAAATGCCACATTTCTCCCAAATATATCACATCTTCTCCAAGAAATACCACGTTTCCCCCTTCAAATAGGACCTTTTCACCCACAAATACCTGTTTTATCCCCAAAAGAGGACCGTTTCTTCCAGAAATGCCACATTTCTCCCAAATAGATCACATCTTCTCCAAGAAATACCAGGTTTCCCCCTTCAAATAGGACCTTTTCACCCACAAATACCTCTTTTATCCCCAAAAGAGGACAGTTTCTTCCAGAAATGCCACATTTCTCCCAAATAGATCACATCTTCTCCAAGAAATACCAGGTTTCCCCCTTCAAATAGGACCTTTTCACCCACAAATACCTGTTTTATCCCCAAAAGAGGACAGTTTCTTCCAGAAATGCCACATTTCTCCCAAACATATCACATCTCCTCCAAGAAATACCAGGATTCCTCCTGAAATAGGACCTTCTCACCAAAACTTCCAGCCTTCTCCCCACAAATTGGACATTTTCTTCCAGAAATGCCACATTTCTCCCAAATATATCACATCTTCTCCAAGAAATACCACGATTCCCCCTTCAAATAGGACCTTTTCTCCCACAAATACCTGTTTTATCCCCAAAACAGGACAGTTTCTTCCAGAAATGCCACATTTCTCCCAAATATATCACATCTTCTCCAAGAAATACCAGGGTTCCCCCTTCAAATAGGACCTTTTCACCCACAAATACCTCTTTTATCCCCAAAAGAGGACAGTTTCTTCCAGAAATGGCACATTTCTCCCAAATATATCACATCTTCTCCAAGAAATACCAGCTTTCCCCCTTCAAATAGGACCTTTTCACCCACAAATACCTCTTTTATCCCCAAAAGAGGACAGTTTCTTCCAGACATGCCACATTTCTCCCAAATATACCACATCTTCCCCAAGAAATTCCAGGTTTCCCCCTTCAAATAGGACCTTTTCTCCCACAAATACCTCTTTTATCCCCAAAATAGGACAGTTTCTTCCGGACATGCCACATTTCTCCCAAATAGATCACATCTTCTCCAAGAAATTCCAGGTTTCCCCCTTCAAATAGGACCTTTTCAACCACAAATACCTGTTTTATCCCTCAAATTGAACATATTCTTCCAGAAATGCCACATTTCTCCCAAATATATCACATCATCTCCAAGAAATACCAGGGTTCCCCCTTCAAATAGGACCTTTTCACCCACAAATACCTCCTTTATCCCCAAAAGAGGACAGTTTCTTCCAGAAATGCCAGATTTCTCCCAAATAGATCACATCTTCACCGTGAAATACCTGCTTTCCCCCTTCAAATAGGACCTTTTCACCCACAAATACCTCTTTTATCCCCAAAAGAGGACAGTTTCTTCCAGACATGCCACATTTCTCCCAAATATATCACATCTCCTCCAAGAAATACCAGGATTCCTCCTGAAATAGGACATTTTCTCCCACAAGTACCAGCCTTCTCCCCCTAAATAGGACATTTTCTTCCAGACATGCCACATTTCTCCCAAATATATCACATCTGCTCCAAGAAATACCAGGTTTTCCCCTGGAAATAGGACCTTTTCACCCACACATACCTCTTTTATCCCCAAAAGAGGACAGTTTCTTCCAGAAATGCCACATTTCTCCCAAATATATCACATCTTCTCCAAGAAATACCAGGTTTCCCCCTTCAAATAGGACCTTTTCACCCACAAATACCTCTTTTATCCCCAAAAGAGGACAGTTTCTTCCAGAAATGCCACATTTCTCCCAAATATATCATATCTTCTCCAAGAATTAACAGGTTTCCCCCTTCAAATAGGAAATTTTCACCCACAAATACCTGTTTTATCCCCAAAATAGGACAGTTTCTTCCAGAAATGCCACATTTCTCCCAAATATATCACATCTTCTCCAAGAAATAACAGCTTTCCCCCTTCAAATAGGATCTTTTCAACCAAAAATACCTGTTTTATGCCCAAAATACGACAGTTTCTTCCAGAAATGCCACATTTCTCCCAAATATATCACATCTTCTCCAAGAAATACCACTTTTCCCCCTTGAATTAGGACCTTTTCTCCATGAAATTCCTGTTTTATCCCCAAAAGAGGACATTTTCTTCCAGAAATGGCACATTTCTCCCAAATAGATCACATCTTCTCCAAGAAATACCAGGTTTCCCCCTTCAAATAGGACCTTTTCAACCACTAATACCTCTTTTATCCCCAAAAGAGGACAGTTTCTTCCGGAAAGGCCACATTTCTCCCATATATATCACATCTTCTCCAAGAAATGCCAGGATTCCGCCTGAAAAAGGACCTTCTCACCCAAAACTACCAGCCTTCTCCCCACAAATTTTACATTTTCTTCCAGGAATGCCACATTTCTCCCAAATATATCATATCTTCTCCAAGAAATACCAGGATTCCTCCTGAAATAGGACCTTCTCACCCAAAACTACCAGCCTTCTCCACCCAAATTGGACATTTTCTTCCAGAAAGGCCACATTTCTCCCAAATAGATCACATCTTCTCCAAGAAATACCACGTTTCCCCCTTCAAATAGGACCTTTTCTCCCACAAATACCTGTTTTATCCCCAAAAGAGGACAGTTTCTTCCAGACATGCCACATTTCTCCCAAATAGATCACATCTTCTCCAAGAAATACCAGCTTTCCCCCTTCAAATAGGACCTTTTCACCCACAAATACCTATTTTATCCCCAAAATAGGACAGCTTCTTCCAGACATGCCACATTTCTCCCAAATATATCACATCTTCTCCAAGAAATACCGGGGTTCCCCTTCAAATAGGACCTTTTCACCCACAAATACCTCTTTTATCCCCAAAAGAGGACAGTTTCTGCCAGAAATGCCACATTTCTCCCAAATATATCACATCTTCTCCAAGAAATACCAGGTTTCCCCCTTCAAATAGGACCTTTTCACCCACAAATACCTCTTTTATCCCCAAAAGAGGACAGTTTCTTCCAGAAATGCCAGATTTCTCCCAAATATATCACATCTTCTCCAAGAAATAACAGGTATCCCCCTTCAAATACAACGTTTTCACCCACAAATACCTGTTTTATCCCCAAAAGAGGACAGTTTCTTCCAGAAATGCCACATTTCTCCCAAATATACCACATCTTCTCCAAGAAATACCACGTTTCCCCCTTCAAATAGGACCTTTTCTCCCACAAATACCTGTTTTATCCCCAAAAGAGGACAGTTTCTTCCAGAAATGCCACATTTCTCCCAAATAGATCACATCTTCTCCAAGAAATACCACGTTTCCCCTTCAAATAGGACCTTTTCAACCACAAATACCTGTTTTATCCCTCAAATTGGACATATTCTACCTGAAATGCCAGATTTCTCCCAAACATATCACATCTTCTCCAAGAAATACCAGGTTTCCCCCTTCAAATAGGACCTTTTCACCCACAAATACCTGTTTTATCCCCAAAATAGGACAGTTTCTTCCAGAAATGCCACATTTCTCCCAAACATATCACATCTTCTCCAAGAAATACAAGGATTCCTCCTGAAATAGGAACATTTCTCCCACAAATACCACACTTCTCCCCCCAAATAGGATATTTTCTTCCAGACATGCCACATTTCTCCCAAATATATCTCATCTTCTCCAAGAAATACCAGGTTTCCCCCGTCAAATAGGACCTTTTCACCCACAAATACCTGTTCTATCCCCATAAGAGGACAGTTTCTTCCAGAAATGCCACATTTCTCCCATATATATCACATCTTCTCCAAGAAATGCCAGGATTCCTCCTGAAATAGGACCTTCTCACCCAAAACTACCAGCCTTCTCCCCCCACATTGGACATTTTCTTCCAGAAATGCCACATTTCTCCCAAATATATCACATCTTCTCCAAGAAATACCAGGATTCCTCCTGAAATAGGACCTTCTCACCCAAAACTACCAGCCTTCTCCCCCAAAATTGGACATTTTCTTCCAGAAAGGCCACATTTCTCCCAAATAGATCACATCTTCTCCAAGAAATACCAGCTTTCCCCCTTCAAATAGGACCTTTTCAACCACAAATACCTGTTTTATCCCCAAAAGAGGACAGTTACTTCCAGACATGCCACATTTCTCCCAAATAGATCACATCTTCTCCAAGAAATACCAGCTTTCCCCCTTCAAATAGGACCTTTTCACCCACAAATACCTCTTTTATCCCCAAAATAGGACAGCTTCTTCCAGACATGCCACATTTCTCCCAAATATATCACATCTTCTCCAAGAAATACCGGGGTTCCCCCTTCAAATCGGACCTTCTCACCCACAAATACCTCTTTTATCCCCAAAAGAGGACAGTTTCTGCCAGAAATGCCACATTTCTCCCAAATATATCACATCTTCTCCAAGAAATACCCGCTTTCCCCCTTCAAATAGGACCTTTTCACCCACAAATACCTCTTTTATCCCCAAAAGAGGACAGTTTCTTCCAGAAATGCCAGATTTCTCCCAAATATATCACATCTTCTCCAAGAAATAACAGGTATCCCCCTTCAAATACAACGTTTTCACCCACAAATACCTGTTTTATCCCCAAAAGAGGACAGTTTCTGCCAGAAATGCCTGATTTCTCCCAAATAGATCACATCTTCTCCAAGAAATACCACGTTTCCCCCTTCAAATAGGACCTTTTCTCCCACAAATACCTGTTTTATCCCCAAAAGAGGACAGTTTCTTCCAGACATGCCACATTTCTCCCAAATAGATCACATCTTCTCCAAGAAATACCAGGGTTCCCCCTTCAAATAGGACCTTTTCACCCACAAATACCTCTTTTATCCCCAAAAGAGGACAGTTTCTTCCAGAAAGGCCACATTTCTCCCAAATAGATCACATCTTCTCCGTGATATACCTGCTTTCCCCCTTCAAATAGGACCTTTTCACCCACAAATACCTGTTTTATCCCCAAAAGAGGACAGTTTCTTCCAGAAAGGCCACATTTCTCCCAAACATATCACATCTCCTCCAAGAAATACCAGGATTCCTCCTTAAATAGGACCTTTTCTCCCACAAGTACCACCCTTCTCCCCCCAAAAGAGGACAGTTTCTTCCAGACATGCCACATTTCTCCCAAATATATCACATCTTCTCCAAGAAATACCAGGTTTCCCCCTTCAAATAGGACCTTTTCACCCACAAATACCTGTTCTATCCCCATAAGAGGACAGTTTCTTCCAGAAATGCCACATTTCTCCCAAATACATCACATCTTCTCCAAGAAATACCAGGGTTCCCCCTTCAAATAGGACCTTTTCACCCACAAATACCTGTTTTATCCCCAAAAGAGGACAGTTTCTTCCAGAAATGCCACATTTCTCCCAAATATATCATATCTTCTCCAAGAAATACCTGGGTTCTCCCTTCAAATAGGAAATTTTCACCCACAAATACCTGTTTTATCCCCAAAGAGGACAGTTTCTTCCAGAAATGCCAGATTTCTCCCAAATATATCACATCTTCTCCAAGAAATAACAGGGTTCCCCCTTCAAATAGGACCTTTTCTCCCACAAATACCTCTCTTATCCCCAAAAGAGGACAGTTTCTGCCAGAAATGCCACATTTCTCCCAAATAGATCACATCTTCTCCAAGAAATACCAGGTTTCCCCGGGGAAATAGTACCTTTTCAACCACTAATACCTCTTTTATCCCCAAAAGAGGACAGTTTCTTCCGGAAAGGCCACATTTCTCCCAAATATATCACATCTTCTCCAAGAAATACCAGGATTCCTCCTGAAATAGGACCTTCTCACCCAAAACTACCAGCCTTCTCCCCCCAAATTGGACATTTTCTTCCAGACATGCCACATTTCTCCCAAATATATCACATCTTCTCCAAGATATACCAGCTTTCCCCCTTGAAATAGGACCTTTTCTCCCACAAATACCTCTTTTATCCCCAAAAGAGGACAGTTTCTTCCAGAAATGCCACATTTCTCCCAAATATATCACATCTTCTCCAAGAAATACCACGTTTCCCCCTTCAAATAGGACCTTTTCACCCACAAATACCTCTTTTATCCCCAAAAGAGGACAGTTTCTTCAAGAAATGCCACATTTCTCCCAAATATATCACATCTTCTCCAAGAAATACCAGGGTTCCCCCTTCAAATAGGACCTTTTCAACCACAAATACCTCTTTGATCCCCAAAAGAGGACAGTTTCTTCCAGACATGCCACATTTCTCCCAAATATATCACATCTTCTCCAAGAAATACCAGCTTTCCCCCTTCAAATAGGACCTTTTCACCCACAAATACCTGTTTTATCCCCAAAACAGGACAGTTTCTTCCAGAAAGGCCACATTTCTCCCAAATATATCACATCTTCTACAAGAAATAACAGGTTTCCCCCTTCAAACAGGACCTTTTCACCCACAAATACCTCTTTGCTCCCCAAAAGAGGACAGTTTCTTCCAGACATGCCACATTTCTCCCAAATATACCACATCTTCTCCAAGAAATACCAGGTTTTCCCCAGGAAATAGGTCCTTTTCACCCACAAATACCTGTTCTATCCCCATAAGAGGACAGTTTCTTCCAAAAATGCCACATTTCTCCCAAATAGATCACATCTTCTCCAAGAAATACCACGTTTCCCCCTTCAAATAGGACCTTTTCACCCACAAATACCTGTTTTATCCCCAAAATAGGACAGTTTCTTCCAGAAATGCCACATTTCTCCCAAATATATCATATCTTCTCCAAGAAATACCAGGGTTCCCCCTTCAAATAGGAAATTTTCACCCACAAATACCTCTTTTATCCCCAAAACAGGACAGTTTCTTCCAGAAATGCCACATTTCTCCCAAATATATCACATCTCCTCCTAGAAATACCAGCTTTCCCCCTTCAAATAGGACCTTTTCACCCACAAATAACTCTTTTATCACCAAAAGAGGACAGTTTCTTCCAGAAATGCCACATTTCTCCCAAATATATCACATCTTCTCCAAGAAATACCAGGGTTCCCCCTTCAAATAGGACCTTTTCACCCACAAATACCTCTTTTATCCCCAAAAGAGGACAGTTTCTTCCAGACATGCCACATTTCTCCCAAATATATCACATCTTCTCCAAGAAATACCAGCTTTCCCCCTTCAAATAGGACCTTTTCACCCACAAATACCTCTTTTATCCCCAAAAGAGGACAGTTTCTTCCAGAAAGGCCAGATTTCTCCCAAATATATCACATCTTCTCCAAGAAATACCAGCTTTCCCCCTTCAAATAGGACCTTTTCACCCACAAATACCTCTTTTATCCCCAAAAGAGGACAGATTCTTCCAGACATGCCACATTTCTCCCAAATATATCACATCTTCTCCAAGAAATACCAGGATTCCACCTGAAATAGGACCTTTTCATCCACAAATACCTCTTTTATCCCCAAAAGAGGACAGTTTCTTCCATAAAGGCCTCATTTCTCCCAAATATATCACATCTCCTCCAAGAAATACCAGCTTTCCCCTTCAAATAGGACCTTCTCACCCACAAATACCTGTTTTATCCCCAAAAGAGGACAGTTTCTTCCGGAAATGCCACATTTCTCCCAAATATATCACATCTTCTCCAAGAAATACCAGGTTTCCCCCTTCAAATAGGACCTTTTCAACCACTAATACCTGTTTTATCCCCAAAAGAGGACAGTTTCTTCCAGAAATGCCACATTTCTCCCAAATATATCACATCTTCTCCAAGAAATGCCTGGATTCCTCCTGAAATAGGACCTTCTCACCCAAAACTACCAGCCTTCTCCCCAAAAGAGGACAGTTTCTTCCAGAAAGGCCACATTTCTCCCAAATATAGCACATCTTCTCCAAGAAATACCAGGATTCCTCCTGAAATAGGACCTACTCACCGAAAACTACCAGCCTTCTCCCCCCAAATTGGACATTTTCTTCCAGAAAGGCCACATTTCTCCCATATAGATCACATCTTCTCCAAGAAATACCAGCTTTCCCCCTTCAAATAGGACCTTTTCTCCCACAAATACCTGTTCTATCCCCCAAAGAGGACAGTTTCTTCCAGAAATGCCACATTTCTCCCAAATATATCACATCTTCTCCAAGAAATACCACGTTTCCCCCTTCAAATAGGACCTTTTGTCCATGAAATACCTCTTTTATCCCCAAAAGAGGACAGTTTCTTCCAGACATGCCACATTTCTCCCAAATATATCACATCTCTTGCAAGCACTACCAGCTTTCCCCCTTGAAATAGGACCTTTTCACCCACAAATACCTGTTTCATCCCCAAAAGAGGACAGTTTCTGACAGAAATGCCACATTTCTCCCAAATATACCACATCTTCTCCAAGAAATACCAGGTTTCTCCCTTCAAATAGGATATTTTCTCCCACAAATACCTGTAATATCCCTCAAATAGGACATTTTCTTCCAGACAGGCCACATTTCTCCCAAATATATCACATCTTCTCCTAGAAATACCAGGGTTCCCCCTTCAAATAGGACCTTTTCACCCACAAATACCTCTTCTATCCCCAGAAGAGGACAGTTTCTTCCAGAAATGCCATATTTCTCCCAAATAGATCACATCTTCTCCAAGAAATACCAGCTTTCCCCCTTCAAATAGGACCTTTTCACCCACAAATACCTCTTTTATCCCCATAAGAGGACAGTTTCTTCCAGAAATGCCACATTTCTCCCAAATAGATCACATCTTCTCCAAGAAATACCAAGTTTCCCCCTTCAAATAGGACCTTTTCACCCACAAATACCTCTTTTAGCCACTAAATTGGACAGTTTCTTCCAGAAATGCCACATTTCTCCCAAATATATCACATCTTCTCCAAGAAATACCGGGGTTCCCCCTCCAAATAGGACCTTCTCACCCACAAATACCTCTTTCATCCCAAAAAGAGGACAGTTTCTGCCAGAAATGCCACATTTCTCCCAAATAGATCACATCTTCTCCAAGAAATACCACGTTTCCCCCTTCAAATAGGACCTTTTCACCCACAAATACCTCTTTTACCCCAAAAGAGCTCGGTTTCTTCCAGAAATGCCACATTTCTCCCAAATAGATCACATCTTCTCCAAGAAATACCAGCTTTCCCCCTTCAAATAGGACCTTTTCACCCACAAATACCTCTTTTATCCCCAAAATAGGACAGTTTCTTCCAGAAATGCCACATTTCTCCCAAATACATCACATCTTCTCCAAGAAATACCAGCTTTCCCCCTTCAAATAGGACCTTTTCACCCACAAATACCTCTTTTATCCCCTAAATTGGACAGTTTCTTCCAGAAATGCCACATTTCTCCCAAATAGATCACATCTTCTCCAAGAAATACCAGGATTCCACCTGAAATAGGACCTTTTCATCCACAAATACCTCTTTTATCCCCAAAAGAGGACAGTTTCTTCCAGAAAGGCCTCATTTCTCCCAAATAGATCACATCTCCTCCAAGAAATACGAGGTTTCCCCCTTCAAATAGGACCTTTTCAACCACTAATACCTGTTTTATCCCCAAAAGTGGACAGTTTCTTCCAGAAATGCCACATTTCTCCCAAATATATCACATCTTCTCCAAGAAATGCCTGGATTCCTCCTGAAATAGGACCTTCTCACCCAAAACTACCAGCCTTCTCCCAAAAGAGGACAGTTTCTTCCAGAAAGGCCACATTTCTCCCAAATATAGCACATCTTCTCCAAGAAATAACCAGGATTCCTCCTGAAATAGGACCTACTCACCGAAAACTACCAGCCTTCTCCCCCCAAATTGGACATTTTCTTCCAGAAAGGCCACATTTCTCCCAAATAGATCACATCTTCTCCAAGAAATACCAGCTTTCCCCCTTCAAATAGGACCTTTTCTCCCACAAATACCTGTTCTATCCCCCAAAGAGGACAGTTTCTTCCAGAAATGCCACATTTCTCCCAAATATATCACATCTTCTCCAAGAAATACCAGCTTTCCCCCTTCAAATAGGACCTTTTCACCCACAAATACCTCTTTTATCCCCAAAAGAGGACAGTTTCTTCCAGAAAGGCCACATTTCTCCTAAATATATCACATCTCTTCCAAGAAATACCAGGTTTCCCCCTTCAAATAGGACCTTTTCACCCACAAATACCTGTTTCATCCCCAAAAGAGGACAGTTTCTGCCAGATATGCCACATTTCTCCCAAATATACCACATGTTCTCCAAGAAATACCAGGTTTCTACCTTCAAATAGGACATTTTCTCCCACAAATACCTGTATTATCCCTCAAATAGGACGTTTTCTTCCAGACAGGCCACATTTCTCCCAAATATATCACATCTTCTCCAAGATATACCAGGTTTCCCCCTTCAAATAGGACCTTTTCACCCACAAATACCTCTTTATCCCCATAAGAGGACAGTTTCTGCCAGAAATGCCATATTTCTCCCAAATAGATCACATCTTCTCCAAGAAATACCAGGGTTCCCCCTTCAAATAGGACCTTTTCACCCACAAATACCTCTTTTATCCCCATAAGAGGACAGTTTCTTCCAGAAATGCCACATTTCTCCCAAATAGATCACATCTTCTCCAAGAAATACCACGTTTCCCCCTTCAAATAGGACCTTTTCACCCACAAATACCTCTTTTAGCCACTAAATTGGACAGTTTCTTCCAGACATGCCACATTTCTCCCATATATATCACATCTTCTCCAAGAAATACCACCTTTCCCCCTTCAAATAGGACCTTTTCACCCCCAAATACGTCTTTTATCCCCAAAAGAGGACAGTTTCTTCCAGAAATGCCACATTTCTACCAAATATATCACATCTTCTCCAAGAAATACCACGTTTCCCCCTTCAAATAGGACCTTTTCACCCACAAATACCTCTTTTATCCCCAAAAGAGGACAGTTTCTTCCAGAAATGCCACATTTCTCCCAAATATATCACATCTTCTCCAAGAAATTCCAGCTTTCCCCCTTCAAATAGGACCTTTTCACCAACAAATACCTCTTTTATCCCCAAAATAGGACAGTTTCTGCCAGAAAGGCCACATTCCTCCCAAACGTATCACATCTTCTCCAAGAAATACCAGCTTTCCCCCTTCAAATAGGACCTTTTCACCCACAAATACCTGTTTGATCCCCAAAAGAGGACAGTTTCTTCCAGAAATGCCACATTTCTCCCAGATATATCTCATCTTCTCCAAGAAATACCAGCTTTCCCCCTTCAAATAGGACCTTTTCACCCACAAATACCACTTTTATCCCCAAAATAGAGCAGTTTCTTCCAGAAATGCCACATTTCACCCTAATAGATCACATCTTCTCCAAGAAATAGCAGCTTCCCCCTTCAAATAGGACTTTTAATCCCACAGATACCTGTTCTATCCCCCAAAGAGGACAGTTTCTTCCAGAAATGCCACATTTCTCCCAAATATATCACATCTTCTCCAAGAAATACCACGTTTCCCCCTTCAAATAGGACCTTTTGTCCATGAAATACCTCTTTTATCCCCAAAAGAGGACAGTTTCTTCCAGACATGCCACATTTCTCCCAAATATATCACATCTCTTGCAAGCACTACCAGCTTTCCCCCTTGAAATAGGACCTTTTCACCCACAAATACCTGTTTCATCCCCAAAAGAGGACAGTTTCTGACAGAAATGCCACATTTCTCCCAAATATACCACATCTTCTCCAAGAAATACCAGGTTTCTCCCTTCAAATAGGATATTTTCTCCCACAAATACCTGTAATATCCCTCAAATAGGACATTTTCTTCCAGACAGGCCACATTTCTCCCAAATATATCACATCTTCTCCTAGAAATACCAGGGTTCCCCCTTCAAATAGGACCTTTTCACCCACAAATACCTCTTCTATCCCCAGAAGAGGACAGTTTCTTCCAGAAATGCCATATTTCTCCCAAATAGATCACATCTTCTCCAAGAAATACCAGCTTTCCCCCTTCAAATAGGACCTTTTCACCCACAAATACCTCTTTTATCCCCATAAGAGGACAGTTTCTTCCAGAAATGCCACATTTCTCCCAAATAGATCACATCTTCTCCAAGAAATACCAAGTTTCCCCCTTCAAATAGGACCTTTTCACCCACAAATACCTCTTTTAGCCACTAAATTGGACAGTTTCTTCCAGAAATGCCACATTTCTCCCAAATATATCACATCTTCTCCAAGAAATACCGGGGTTCCCCCTCCAAATAGGACCTTCTCACCCACAAATACCTCTTTCATCCCCAAAAGAGGACAGTTTCTGCCAGAAATGCCACATTTCTCCCAAATAGATCACATCTTCTCCAAGAAATACCACGTTTCCCCCTTCAAATAGGACCTTTTCACCCACAAATACCTCTTTTACCCCAAAAGAGCTCGGTTTCTTCCAGAAATGCCACATTTCTCCCAAATAGATCACATCTTCTCCAAGAAATACCAGCTTTCCCCCTTCAAATAGGACCTTTTCACCCACAAATACCTCTTTTATCCCCAAAATAGGACAGTTTCTTCCAGAAATGCCACATTTCTCCCAAATACATCACATCTTCTCCAAGAAATACCAGCTTTCCCCCTTCAAATAGGACCTTTTCACCCACAAATACCTCTTTTATCCCCTAAATTGGACAGTTTCTTCCAGAAATGCCACATTTCTCCCAAATAGATCACATCTTCTCCAAGAAATACCAGGATTCCACCTGAAATAGGACCTTTTCATCCACAAATACCTCTTTTATCCCCAAAAGAGGACAGTTTCTTCCAGAAAGGCCTCATTTCTCCCAAATAGATCACATCTCCTCCAAGAAATACGAGGTTTCCCCCCTTCAAATAGGACCTTTTCAACCACTAATACCTGTTTTATCCCCAAAAGTGGACAGTTTCTTCCAGAAATGCCACATTTCTCCCAAATATATCACATCTTCTCCAAGAAATGCCTGGATTCCTCCTGAAATAGGACCTTCTCACCCAAAACTACCAGCCTTCTCCCCAAAAGAGGACAGTTTCTTCCAGAAAGGCCACATTTCTCCCAAATATAGCACATCTTCTCCAAGAAATAACCAGGATTCCTCCTGAAATAGGACCTACTCACCGAAAACTACCAGCCTTCTCCCCCCAAATTGGACATTTTCTTCCAGAAAGGCCACATTTCTCCCAAATAGATCACATCTTCTCCAAGAAATACCAGCTTTCCCCCTTCAAATAGGACCTTTTCTCCCACAAATACCTGTTCTATCCCCCAAAGAGGACAGTTTCTTCCAGAAATGCCACATTTCTCCCAAATATATCACATCTTCTCCAAGAAATACCAGCTTTCCCCCTTCAAATAGGACCTTTTCACCCACAAATACCTCTTTTATCCCCAAAAGAGGACAGTTTCTTCCAGAAAGGCCACATTTCTCCTAAATATATCACATCTCTTCCAAGAAATACCAGGTTTCCCCCTTCAAATAGGACCTTTTCACCCACAAATACCTGTTTCATCCCCAAAAGAGGACAGTTTCTGCCAGATATGCCACATTTCTCCCAAATATACCACATGTTCTCCAAGAAATACCAGGTTTCTACCTTCAAATAGGACATTTTCTCCCACAAATACCTGTATTATCCCTCAAATAGGACGTTTTCTTCCAGACAGGCCACATTTCTCCCAAATATATCACATCTTCTCCAAGATATACCAGGTTTCCCCCTTCAAATAGGACCTTTTCACCCACAAATACCTCTTTATCCCCATAAGAGGACAGTTTCTGCCAGAAATGCCATATTTCTCCCAAATAGATCACATCTTCTCCAAGAAATACCAGGGTTCCCCCTTCAAATAGGACCTTTTCACCCACAAATACCTCTTTTATCCCCATAAGAGGACAGTTTCTTCCAGAAATGCCACATTTCTCCCAAATAGATCACATCTTCTCCAAGAAATACCACGTTTCCCCCTTCAAATAGGACCTTTTCACCCACAAATACCTCTTTTAGCCACTAAATTGGACAGTTTCTTCCAGACATGCCACATTTCTCCCATATATATCACATCTTCTCCAAGAAATACCACCTTTCCCCCTTCAAATAGGACCTTTTCACCCCCAAATACGTCTTTTATCCCCAAAAGAGGACAGTTTCTTCCAGAAATGCCACATTTCTACCAAATATATCACATCTTCTCCAAGAAATACCACGTTTCCCCCTTCAAATAGGACCTTTTCACCCACAAATACCTCTTTTATCCCCAAAAGAGGACAGTTTCTTCCAGAAATGCCACATTTCTCCCAAATATATCACATCTTCTCCAAGAAATTCCAGCTTTCCCCCTTCAAATAGGACCTTTTCACCAACAAATACCTCTTTTATCCCCAAAATAGGACAGTTTCTGCCAGAAAGGCCACATTCCTCCCAAACGTATCACATCTTCTCCAAGAAATACCAGCTTTCCCCCTTCAAATAGGACCTTTTCACCCACAAATACCTGTTTGATCCCCAAAAGAGGACAGTTTCTTCCAGAAATGCCACATTTCTCCCAGATATATCTCATCTTCTCCAAGAAATACCAGCTTTCCCCCTTCAAATAGGACCTTTTCACCCACAAATACCACTTTTATCCCCAAAATAGAGCAGTTTCTTCCAGAAATGCCACATTTCACCCTAATAGATCACATCTTCTCCAAGAAATAGCAGCTTCCCCCTTCAAATAGGACTTTTAATCCCACAGATACCTGTTTTATCCCCAAAAGAGGACAGTTTCTTCCAGAAAGGCCAGATTTCTCCCAAATATATCACATCTTCTCAAAGCAAAACCAGCTTTCCCCCTTCAAATAGGACCTTTTCACCCACAAATACCTCTTTTATCCCCAAAAGAGGACAGATTCTTCCAGACATGCCACATTTCTCCCAAATATATCACATCTTCTCCAAGAAATACCAGTTTTACCCCTGGAAATAGGAACTTTTCATCCACAAATTCCTCTTTTATCCCTCAAATAGGACAGTTTCTTCCAGAAATGCCACATTTCTCCCAAATATATCACATCTTCTCCAAGAAATACCACGTTTCCCCCTTCAAATAGGACCTTTTCACCCACAAATACCTCTTTTATCCCCAAAAGAGGACAGTTTCTTACAGAAATGCCACATTTCTCCCAAATACATCACATCTTCTCCAAGAAATACCAGGTTCCCCCTTCAAATAGAACCTTTTCACCCACAAATACCTCTTTTACCCCAAAAGAGCTCGGTTTCTTCCAGAAAGGCCACATTTCTCCCAAATATATCACATCTTCTCCAAGAAATACCAGGTTTCCACCTTCAAATAGGACCTTTTCAACCACAAATACCTCTTTTATCCCCAAAAGAGGACAGTTTCTTCCAGAAAGGCCACATTTCTCCCAAATATATCTCATCTTCTCCAAGAAATACCAGGTTTCCCCCTTCAAATAGAACCTTTTCACCCACAAATACCTCTTTTATCCCTCAAATAGGACAGTTTCTTCCAGAAATGCCACATTTCTCCCAAATATATCACATCTTCTCCAAAAAATACCAGGGTTCCCCCTTCAAATAGGAACTTTTCACCCACAAATACCTGTTTTATCCCCAAAAGAGGACAGTTTCTTACAGAAATGCCACATTTCTCCCAAATATATCACATCTTCTCCAAGAAATACCAGCTTTCCTTTTTCAAATAGGACCTTTTCACCCACAAATACCTCTTTTATCCCCCAAAGAGGACAGTTTCTTCCAGACATGCCACATTTCTCCCAAATATATCACATCTCCTCCAAGAAATAACAGGTTTCCCCCTTCCAATAGGACCTTTTCACCCACAAATACCTCTTTTATCCCCAAAAGAGGACAGTTTCTTCCAGAAAGGCCATATTTCTCCCAAATATATCACATCTTCTCCAAGAAATACCAGCTTTCCCCCTTCAAATAGGACCTTTTCACCGACAAATACCTGTTTCATCCACAAAATAAGACATTTTCTTCCAGAAATGCCACATTTCTCCCAAATATATCACATCTTCTCCAAGAAATACCAGCTTTCCCCTTCAAATAGGACCTTTTCACCCACAAATACCTCTTTTATCCCCAAAATAGGACAGTTTCTTCCAGAAAGGCCACATTTCTCCCTAATATACGACATCTTCTCCAAGAAATACAACGTTTCCCCCTGGAAATAGGACCTTTTCACCCACAAATACCTCTTCTATCCCTCAAATTAGACATTTTCTTCCAGAAATGCCACATTTCTCCCAAATAGATCACATCTTCTCCAAGAAATACCAGGTTTCCCCCTTCAAATAGGACCTTTTCTCCCACAAATAATTCTTTTATCCCCAAAATAGGACTGTTTCTGCCAGAAATTCCTGATTTCTCCCAAATATATCACCTCTTCTCCAAGAAATACCAGGTTTCCCCCTTCAAATATGACCTTTTCACCCACAAATACCTCTTTTATCCCCAAAAGAGGACAGTTTCTTCCAGAAATGGCACATTTCTCCCAAATAGATCACATCTTCTCCAAGAAATACCAGCTTTCCCCCTTCAAATAGGACCTTTTCTCCCACAAATACCTCTTTTATCCCCCAAATAGGACAGTTTCTGCCAGACATGCCACATTTCTCCCAAATATATCACATCTTCTCCAAGAAATACCAGGTTTCCCCCTTCAAATAGGACCTTTTCTCCCACAAATATCAGCCTTCTCCCCAAAATAGGACAGTTTCTTCCAGAAATGCCATATTTCTCCCAAACATATCACATTTTCTCCAAGAAATACCAGGATTCCCCCTTCAAATAGGACCTTTTCACCAACAAATACCTCTTTTATCCCTCAAATTGGACATATTCTTCCAGAAATGCCACATTTCTCCCAAATATATCACATCTTCTCCAAGAAATACCAGGTTTCCCCCTTCAAATAGGAAATTTTCACCCACAAATACCTCTTTGATCCCCAAAAGAGGACAGTTTCTTCCAGAAATGCCACATTTCTCCCAAATAGATCACATCTTCTCCAAGAAATGCCAGGATTCCTCCTGAAATAGGACCTTCTCACCCAAAACTACTAGCCTTCTCCCCAAAATTGGACATTTTCTTCCAGAAAGGCCACATTTCTCCCAAATATAGCACATCTTCTCCAAGAAATACCAGGATTCCTCCTGAAATAGGACCTTCTCACCGAAAACTACCAGCCTTCTCCCCCCAAATTGGACATTTTCTTCCAGAAATGCCACATTTCTCCCAAATAGATCACATCTTCTCCAAGAAATACCAGCTTTCACCCTTCAAATAGGATCTTTTCTCCCACAAATACCTCTTTTATCCCTCAAATAGGACAGTTTCTTCCAGAAATGCCCGATTTCTCCCAAATATATCACATCTTCTCCAAGAAATACCTGGTTTCCCCCTTCAAATAGGACCTTTTCACCCACAAATACCTCTTTTATCCCCTAAATTGGACAGTTTCTTCCAGACATGCCACATTTCTCCCAAATATATCACATCTCTTGCAAGAAATACCAGCTTTCCCCCTTGAAATAGGACCTTTTCACCCAAAAATACCTGTTTCATCGACAAAAGAGGACAGTTTCTTCCAGAAATGCCACATTTATCCCAAATATACCACATCTTCTCCAAGAAATACCAGGTTTCCCCCTTCTAATAGGACGTTTTCACCCACAAAAACCTGTATTGTCCCTCAAATAGGACATTTTCTTCCAGACAGGCCACATTTCTCCCAAAGATACCACATCTTCTCCAAGAAATACCAGGTTTCCCCCTTCAAATAGGACCTTTTCTCCCACAAATACCTGTTCTATCCCCATAAGAGGACAGTTTCTTCCAGAAATGCCACATTTCTCCCAAATATATCACATCTTCTCCGAGAAATACCGGCTTTCCCCCTTCAAATAGGACCTTATCACCCACAAATACCTGTTTTATCCCCAGAAGAGAACAGGTTCTTAAAGAAATGCCACATTTCTCCCAAATATATCACATCTTCTCCAAGAAATACCAAGTTTCCCCCTTCAAATAGGACCTTTTCACCCACAAATACCTCTTTTATCCCCTAAATTGGACAGTTTCTTCCAGACATGCCACATTTCTCCCAAATATATCACATCTTCTCCAAGAAATACCAGGTTTCCCCCTTCAAATAGGACCTTTTCACCCACTAATAGCAGGCTTCTCCCCCAAGTAGGACAGTTTCTTCCTGACATGCCACATTTCTCCCAAATCTATCACATCTTCTCATAGAATTACCAGATTTCCCCCTTCAAATAGGACCTTTTCACCCACAAATACCTCTTTTATCCCCAAAATAGGACAGTTTCTTCCAGACATGCCACATTTCGCCCAAATATATCACATCTCCTTCAAGAAATACCAGCTTTCCCCCTTCAAATAGAACCTTTTCTCCCACAAATAACTGTTGTATCCCCAAAACAGGACACTTTCTTCCAGAAATGCCACATTTCTCCCAAATATATCACATCTTCTCCAAGAAATACCACGTTTCCCCCTTCAAATAGGACCTTTTCACCCACAAATACCTGTTTTATCCCCAAAAGAGGACAGTTTCTTCCAGACATGCCACATTTCTCCCAAATATATCACATCTTCTCCAAGAAATACCACGTTTCCCCCTTCAAATAGGACCTTCTCACCCACAAATACCTCTTTTATCTCCAAAATAGGACAGTTTTTTCCAGACATGCCACGTTTCTCCCAAATAGATCACATCTTCTCCAAGAAATACCAGGGTTCCCCCTTCAAATAGGACCTTTTCACCCACAAATAACTCTTTTATCCCCAAAATAGGACAGTTTCTTCCAGACATGCCACATTTCACCCAAATATACCACATCTTCTCCAAGAAATACCACGTTTCCCCCTTCAAATAGGACCTTTTCACCCACAAATACCTCTTTTATCCCCAATATAGAACAGTTTCTTGCAGAAATGCCACATTTCTCCCAAATATATCACATCTTCTCCAAGAAATACCAGGTTTCCAACTTCAAATAGGACCTTTTCACCCACAAATACCGCTTTTATCCCAAAAGAGGACAGTTTCTTCCAGAAATGCCAGATTTCTCCCAAACATCTCACGTGTCCTCCAAGAAATACCAGGATTCCTCCTTCAAATAGGAACTTTTCACCCACAAATACCTCTTTTATCCCCAAAATAGGACAGTTTCTTCCAGAAATGCCACATTTCTCCCAAATATAGCACAACTCCTCCAAGAAATACCAGGGTTCCCCCTTCAATTAGGACCTTTTCTCCATGAAATACCTGTTTTATCCCCAAAAGAGGACAGTTTCTTCCAGAACGGCCAGATTTCTCCCAAATATATCACATCTTCTCCAAGAAATACCAGGTTTCCCTCTTCAAATAGGACCTTTTCACCCACAAATACCTCTTTTATCCCCAAAAGAGGACAGTTTCTTCCAGAAATGCCACATTTCTCCCAAATATATCACATCTCCAAGAAATACCAGGTTTCCTCCTGAAATAGGACCCTGTCACCCACAAATTCCTGTTTTATCCCTTTTTCCGAGCGACATTTCGTTTTGAAGTGTTTATCCGATGCTACACTTCAGTATTCTGTGACGAGTAGAGTAGAAGAGAAAAGCCCCACTAATAAGGCAGCTAGAACGTCCAGTAGCCACACACATTGTGCTTTCAGGGAGGACGTTCCAGAAAGTCGAGAATTGTGGCTTCTTTCCTGCGGAGAAAAAAACCCCTGTTTTCAGGCAATGCAATAGGCTGTATTCGCTCCTTCTCGGCATTTCAATACCGCTCCTTCGCTCTCGTGTCTCGAAAGCGGCACTCGCTCTGAACCGCTCCGGAGAGTCTGCAGTTGCTGTCCGGTCCATCGCGATTCTGCCCGAGTGCCGCTTGCAGCCTTCAGCAGCGCTCTCGTTTCTCTCGGATGCCGGGAAAGAGCGACTTCAGCCGGATGCTTTTCTCCGACGAGTGAGCGGCTTCTTCTGCGCACATCGCAATGGAGAGCTTCTGACTTCTCCATGTGTCCATGCAGAATGCACTACGCTTCTCTCTCATTCTTATCCCTTTCTTCCGAGCGACTTTTCGTTTTGGAGTGTTTATCCGATGCTACACTTCAGCATTCTGTGACGAATAAAATAGAAGAGAAAAGCCCCACTAATAAGGCAGCTAGAAGTTCGAGGAGCCACACACGTTGTGCTTTCAGGGAGGACGTTCCAGAAAGTCGAGAGTTGTGGCTTCTTTCCTGCGGAGAAAAAACCCCTGTTTTCAGGCAATGCAGGACGCTGAATTCGCTCCTTCTCGGCATTTCAATACCGCTCCTTCGCTCTCGTGGCTCGAACGCGGCACACGCGCTGAACCGCTCCGGAGAGTCTGCAGTTGCTGTCCGGTCCATCGCGGTTCTGCCCGAGTGCCGCTTGCAGCCTTCAGCAGCGCTCTCGTTTCTCTCGGATGCCGGGAAAGAGCGACTTCAGCCGGATGCTTTGCTCCGACGAGTGAGCGGCTTCTTCTGCGCACATCGCAATGGAGAGCTTCTGACTTCTCCATGTGTCCATGCAGAATGCACTACGCTTCTCTCTCATTCTTATCCCTTTTTCCGAGCGACATTTCGTTTTGGAGTGTTTATCCCATGCTACACTTCAGCATTCTGTGACGAATAGATTAGAAGAGAAAAGCCCCACTAATAAGGCAGCTAGAAGTTCGAGGAGCAACGCACGTAGTGCTTTCAGGGAGGACTTTCCAGAAAGTCGAGAGTTGTGGCTTGTTTCCTTCGGAGAAAAAAGCCCCTGTTTTCAGGCAATGCAGTAGGCTGAATTCGCTCGTTCTCGGCATAGGAATGCCGCTCCTCCTCTCTCGTGGCTCGAAAGCGGCATTTGCGCTGAACCACACCGGACAGTCTGCAGTTGCAGACTACTGAATAGCCTGAAAACAGGGGGTTTTTTCTCCGCAGGAAAGAAGCCACAACTCTCGACTTGGTGGAACGTCCTCCCTGAAAGCACTACGTGCGTTGCTCCTCGAACTTCTAGCTATCTTATTAGTGGGGCTTTTCTCTTCTACTCTATTCGTCACAGAATGCTGAAGTGTAGCATCGGATAAACACTCCAAAACGAAAAGTCGCTCGGAAGAAAGGGATAAGAATGAGAGAGAAGCGTAGTGCATTCTGCATGGACAGAAGGAGAAGTCAGAAGCTCTCCATTGCGATGTGCGCAGAAGAAGCCGCTCACTCGTCGGAGAAAAGCATCCGGCTGAAGTCGCTCTTTCCCGGCATCCGAGAGAAACGAGAGCGCTGCTGAAGGCTGCAAGCGGCACTCGGGCAGAACCGCGATGGACCGGACAGCAACTGCAGACTCTCCGGAGCGGTTCAGCGCGAGTGCCGCTTTCGAGCCACGAGAGAGAAGGAGCGGTATTCCTATGCCGAGAAGATGCGAATTCAGCCTACTGCATTGCCTGAAAACAGGGGTTTTTTTCTCCGCAGGAAAGAAGCCACAACTCTCGACTTTCTGGAACGTCCTCCCTGAAAGCACAACGTGTGTGGCTTCTGGAGCTTCTAGCTATCTTATTAGTGGGGCTTTTCTCTTCTACTCTATTCGTCACAGAATGCTGAAGTGTAGCATGGGATAAACACTCCAAAACGAAATGTCGCTCGGAAGGAAGGGATAAGAATGAGTGAGAAGCGTAGTGCATTCTGCATGGACACATGGAGAAGTCAAAAGCGCTCCATTGCGATGTGCGCAGAAGAAGCCGCTCACTCGTCGGAGAAAAGCATCCGGCTGAAGTCGCTCTTTCCCGGCATCCGAGAGAAACGAGAGCGCTGCTGAAGGCTGCAAGCGGCACTCGGGCAGAACCGCGATGGACCGGACAGCAACTGCAGACTCTCCGGAGCGGTTCAGCGCGTGTGCCGCGTTCGAGCCACGAGAGCGAAGGAGCGGTATTGAAATGCCGAGAAGGAGCGAATTCAGATTCCTGCATTGCCTGAAAACAGGGGTTTTTTTCTCCGCAGGAAAGAAGCCACAACTCTCGACTTTCTGGAACGTCCTCCCTGAAAGCACAACGTGTGTGGCTTCTGGAGCTTCTTGCTGCCTTATTAGTGGGGCTTTTCTCTTCTATTTTATTCGACACAGAATGATGAAGAGTAGCATCGGATAAACACTCCAAAACGAAAAGCCGCTCGGAAAAAAGGGATAAAACAGGAATCTGTGGGTGACAAGGTCCTATTTCAGGAGGAAACCTGGTATTTCTTGGAGATGTGATATATTTGGGAGAAATGTGGCATTTCTGGAAGAAACTGTCCTCCTTTGGGGATAAAAGAGGTATTTCATTGAGAAAAGGTCCTATATGATGGGGGAAACGTGGTATTTCTTGGAGGAGTTGTGATATATTTGGGAGAAATGTGGCATTTCTGGAAGAAACTGTCCTCTTTTAGTGATAAAAGAGGTATTTGTGCGTGAAAAGGTCCTATTTGAAGGGGGAAAGCTGGTATTTCTTGGAGAAGATGTGATCTATTTGGGAGAAATGAGGCATTTCTTGAAGAAAGTGTCCTGTTTTGTGGATAGAACAGGTATTTGTGGGTGAAAAGGTCCTATTTGAAGGGGGAAAGCTGGTATTTCTTGGAGAAGATGTGATATATTTGGGAGAAATGTGGCATTTCTGGAAGAAACTGTCCTCCTTTGGGGATAAAAGAGGTATTTGTGGGTGAAAAGGTCCTATTTGAAGGGGGAACCCTGGTATTTCTTGGAGAAGATGTGATATATTTGGGTGATATGTGGCCTTTAGAAAGAAAATGTCCAATTTGGGGGGTGAAGGCTGGTATTTGTGGGAGAAAAGGTCCTATTTCAGGAGGAGTCCTGGTATTTCTTGGAGGAGATGTGATCTATTTGGGAGAAATCTGGCATTTCTGGCAGAAAGTGTCCTCTTTTGGGGATAAAAGACGTATTTGTGAGTGAAAAGGTCCTATTTGAAGGGGGAACCCTGGTATTTCTTGGAGAAGATGTGATATATTTGGGAGAAATGTGGCATTTCTGGAAGAAACTGTCCTATTTTGGGGATAAAAGAGGTATTTGTGGGTTAAAATTTCCTATTTGAAGGGGGAAACCTGGTATTTCTTGGAGAAGATATGATATATTTGGGTGAAATATGGCATTTCTGGAAGAAACTGTCCTATTTGGGGGATAAAAGAGGTATTTGTGGGTGAAAAGGTCCTATTTGAAGGGGGAAATCCGGTATTTCTTGGAGAAGATGTGATATATTTGGGAGAAATGTGGCATTTCTGGAAGAAACTGTCCTCTTTGCGGGATGAAACAGGTATTTGTGGGAGAAAAGGTCCTATTTGAAGGGGGAAAGCTGGTATTTCTTGGAGAAGATGTGATCTATTTGGGAGAAATGTGGCATTTCTGGAGGAAAGTGTCGTCTTTTGGGGATAAAACAGGTTTTTGTGGGTGAAAAGGTCCTATTTGAAGGGGGAAACCTGGTATTTCTTGGAGAAGATGTGATATATTTGGGAGAAATGTGGCCTATCTGGAAGAAAATGTCCTATTTGGGGGGAGAAGGCTTGTAGTTTTGGGTGAGAAGGTCCTATTTCAGGAGGAATCCTGGCATTTCTTGCAGAAGATGTGATATATTTGGGAGAAATGTGGCCTTTCCGGAAGAAACTGTCCTCTTTTGGGGATAAAAGAGGTATTAGTGGTTGAAAAGGTCCTATTTGAAGGGGGAAACCTGGTATTTCTTGGAGAAGATGTGATATATTTGGGAGAAATGTGGCCTTTCTGGAAGAAAAAGTCCTCTTTGGGGATAAAAGAGGTATTTCATCGAGAAAAGGTCCTATTTGAAGGGGGAAACCTGGTATTTCTTGGAGAAGATGTGATATATTTGGGAGAAATGTGGCATTTCTGTAAGAAACTGTCCTCTTTTGGGCATAAAACAGGAATTTGTGGGTGAAAAGGTCCTATTTGAAGGGGGAACCCTGGTACTTCTTGGAGAAGATGTGATATATTTGGGAGAAATGTGGCATTTCTGGAAGAAAATGTCCTCTTTTGGGGATAAAAGAGGTATCTGTGGGTGAAAAGGTCCTATTCGAAGGGGGAAAGCTGGTATTTCTTGGAGAAGATGTGATATATTTGGGAGAAATGAGGCATTTCTGGAAGAAACTGTCCTATTTGGGGGGAGAAGCCTGGTATTAGTGGGTGAGAAGGTCCTATTTCAGGAGGAATCCTGGTATTTCTTGGAGAAGATGTGATCTATTTGGGAGAAATGTGGCATTTCTGGAAGAAAATGTCCAATTTGGGGGATAAAAGAGGTATTTGTGGGTGAAAAGGTCCTATTTGAAGGGGGAATCCTGGTATTTCTTGGAGAAGATGTGATATATTTGGGAGAAATGTGGCATTTCTGGAAGAAACTGTCCTCTTTTGGGGATAAAAGAGGTATTTGTGGGTGAAAAGGTCCTATTTGAAGGGGGAATCCTGGTATTTCTTGGAGAAGATGTGATCTATTTGGGAGAAATGTGGCATGTCTGGAAGAAACTGTCCTCTTTTGGGGATAAAACAGGTATTTGTGGGTGAAAAGGTCCTATTTGAAGTTGGAAACGTGGTATTTCTTGGAGAAGATGTGATATATTTGGGAGAAATCTGGCATTTCTGGAAGAATATGTCCAATTTGAGGGATAAAACAGGTATTTGTGGGAGAAAAGGTCCTATCTGAAGGGGGAAACCTGGTATTTCTTGGAGAAGATGTGATATATTAGGGAGAAATGTGGCATGTCTGGAAGAAAATGTCCAATTTGGGGGGAGAAGGCTGGTAGTTTTGGGTGAGAAGGTCCTATTTCAGGAGGAATCCTGTTATTTCTTGGAGAAGATGTGATCTATTTGGGAGAAATGTGGCATTTCTGGAAGAAACTGTGCTCTTTTGGGGATAAAACAGGTATTTGTGGGTGAAAAGGTCCTATTTGAAGGGGGAACCCTGGTATTTCTTGGAGAAGATGTGATCTATTTGGGAGAAATGTGGCATTTCTGGAAGAAACGGTCCTCTTTTGGGGATAAAAGAGGTATGTGTGGGTGAAAAGGTCCTATTTGAAGGTGGAAACCTGGTATTTCTTGGAGAAGCTGTGATCTATTTGGGAGAAATCTGGCATTTCTGGAAGAAACTGTCCTCTTATGGGATAAAAGAGGTATTTGTTGGTGAAAAGGTCCTATTTGAAGGGGGAAACGTGGTATTTCTTGGAGAAGATATGATATATTTGAGTGAAATGTGGCATTTGTGGAAGAAACTGTCCTCTTTTGGGGATAAAAGAGGTATTTGTGGGTGAAAAGGTCCTATTTGAAGGGGGAAACCTGGTATTTCTTGGAGGAGATGTGATATATTTGGGAGAAATGTGGCATGTCTGGAAGAATATGTCCAATTTGAGGGATAAAACAGGTATTTGTTGGTGAAAATGTCCTATTTGAAGTTGGAAACCTGGTATTTCTTGGAGAAGATGTGATATATTTGGGAGAAATGTGGCATGACTGGAAGAAACTGTCCTATTTTTGGGATCAAACAGGTATTTTTGGGTGAAAACGTTGTATTTGAAGGGGGAAACCTGTTATTTCTTGGAGTAGAGCTGATATATTTGGGAGAAATGTGGCATTTCTGGAAGAAACTGTCCTCTTTTGGGGATAAAAGAGGTATTTGTGGGTGAAAAGGTCCTATTTGAAGGGGGAAACCTGGTATTTCTTGGAGAAGATGTGATATATTTGGGAGAAATGTGGCCTTTCTGGAAGAAAATGTCCAATTTGGGGGGAGAAGGCTGGTAGTTTTCGGTGAGAAGGTCCTATTTCAGGAGGAATCCTGGTATTTCTTGGCGAAGATGTGATATATTTGGGAGAAATGTGGCATTTCTGCAAGAAAATGTCCAATTTGGGGGGAGAAGGCTGGTAGTTTTGGGTGAGAAGGTCCTATTTCAGGAGGAATCCAGGCATTTCTTGGAGAAGATGTGATATATTTGGGAGAAATGTGGCCTTTCTGGAAGAAACTGTCCTCTTTTGGGGATAAAAGAGGTATTAGTTGTAGAAAAGGTCCTATTTGAAGGGGGAAACATGGTATTTCTTGGAGAAGATGTGATATATTTGGGAGAAATGAGGCATTTCTGGAAGAAAATGTCCTCTTTTGGGGATAAAAGAGGTGTTTCATGGAGAAATGTTCCGAATTCAAGGGGGAAACCTGGTATTTCTTGGGGAAGATGTGATATATTTGGGAGAAATGTGGCATTTCTGGAAGAAACTGTCCTCTTTTGGGGATAAAAGAGGTATTTGTGCGTGAAAATTTCCTATTTGAAGGGGGAAACCTGGTATTTCTTGGAGAAGATGTGATATATTTGGGAGAAATGTGGCCTTTCTGGAAGAAACTGTCCTATTTGGGGGATAAAAGAGGTATTTGTGGGTGAAAAGGTCCTATTTGAAGGGGGAATCCTGGAATTTCTTGGAGAAGATGTGATATATTTGGGAGAAATGTGGCATGTCTGGAAGAAGCTGTCCTCTTTTGGGGATCAAACAGGTATTTGTGGGAGAAAAGGTCCTATTTGAAGGGGGAACCCTGGTATTTCTTGGAGAAGATGTGATATATTTGGGAGAAATGTGGCATTTCTGGAAGAAAATGTCCAATTTGGGGGGAGAAGGCTGGTAGTTTTGGGTGAGAAGGTCCTCTTTCAGGAGGAATCCTGGCATTTCTTGGAGATGTGATATATTTGGGAGAAATGTGTCCTTTCCGGAAGAAACTGTCCTCTTTTGGGGATAAAAGAGGTATTTGAGGGAGAAAAGGTCCTATTTGAAGGGGGAACCCTGGTATTTCTTGGAGAAGATGTGATATATTTGGGAGAAATGTGGCATTTCTGGAAGAAAATGACCTCTTTGGGGATAAAAGAGGTATTTCATGGAGAAAAGGTCCTATTTGAAGGGGGAAACCTGTTATTTCTTGGAGAAGATGAGATATATTTGGGAGAAATGTGGCATTTCTGGAAGAAACTGTCCTATTTTGGGCATAAAACAGGTATTTGTGGTGGAAAAGGTCCTATTTGAAGGGGGAAACCTGGTATTTCTTGGAGAAGATGTGATCTATTTGGGAGAAATGTGGCATTTCTGGAAGAAAATGTCCTTTTTTGGGGATAAAAGAGGTATCTGTGGGTGAAAAGGTCCTATTTGAAGGGGGGAAATCTTTTATTTCTTGGAGAAGATGTGATATATTTGGGAGAAATGAGGCATTTCTGGAAGAAACTGTCCTATTTGGGGGGAGAAGCCTGGTATTAGTGGGTGAGAAGGTCCTATTTCAGGAGGAATCCTGGTATTTCTTGGAGAAGATGTGATATATTTGGGAGAACTGTGGCATGTCTGGAAGAAACTGTCCTATTTTGGGGATAAAAGAGGTATTTGTGGGTGAAAAGGTCCTATTTGAAGGGGGAAACCTGTTATTTCTTGGAGAAGATGTGATATATTTGGGAGAAATGTGGCATTTCTGGAAGAAAATGTCGTATTTTGGGCATAATACAGGTATTTGTGGGTGAAAAGGTCCTATTTCCAGGGGGAAACCTGGTATTTCTTGGAGAAGATGTGATATATTTGGGAGAAATCTGGCATTTCTGGAAGAAACTGTCGTATTTTGGGCATAAAACAGGTATTTGTGGGTGAAAAGGTCCTATTTGAGGGGGAAAACCTGGTATTTCTTGGAGAAGATGTGTTATATTTGGGAGAAATGTGGCATTTCTGGAAGAAACTGTCCTCTTTTGGGGATAAAAGAGGTATTTCATGGAGAAAAGTTCCTATTTGAAGGGGGAAGCGTGGTATTTCTTGGAGAAGATGTGATATATTTGGGAGAAATGAGGCATTTCTGGAAGAAAATGTCCAATTTGTGGGGAGAGGGCTGGCAGTTGTGGGTGTGAAGGTCCTATTTCAGGAGGAATCCTGGTATTTCTTGGAGAAGATGTGATCTATTTGGGAGAAATGTGGCATTTCTGGAAGAAACTGTGCTCTTTTGGGGATAAAAGAGGTATTTGTGGGTGAAAAGGTCCTATTTGAAGGGGGAAAGCTGGTATTTCTTGGAGAAGATGTAATCTATTTGGGAGAAATGTGGCATTTCTGGAAGAAACGGTCCAATTTGGGGGGATAAAAGAGGTATGTGTGGGTGAAAAGGTCCTATTTGAAGGGGGAAACCTGGTATTTCTTGGAGAAGATGTGATCTATTTGGGAGAAATGTGGCATTTCTGGAAGAAACTGTCCTCTTTTGGGGATAAAACAGGTATTTGTGGGTGAAAAGGTCCTATTTGAAGGGGGAAACGTGGTATTTCCTGTAGAAGATATGATATATTTGGGAGAAATGTGGCATTTCTGGAAGAAAATGTCCTATTTGGGGGGAGAAGGCTGGTATTTGTGGGAGAAAAGGTCCTATTTCAGGAGGAATCCTGGTATTTCTTGGAGGAGATGTGATCTATTTGGGAGAAATCTGGCATTTCTGGCAGAAAGTGTCCTATTTTGGGGATAAAAGACGTATTTGTGGGTGAAAAGGTCCTATTTGAAGGGGGAAATCCGGTATTTCTTGGAGAAGATGTGATATATTTGGGAGAAATCTGGCATGTCTGGAAGAATATGTCCAATTTGAGGGATAAAACAGGTATTTGTGGGTGAAAAGGTCCTATTTGAAGGGGGAATCCTGGTATTTCTTGGAGAAGATGTGATCTATTTGGGAGAAATGTGGCATTTCTGGAGGAAAGTGTCGTCATTTTGGGGATAAAACAGGTATTTGTGGGAGAAAAGGTCCTATTTGAAGGGGGAAACCTGGTATTTCTTGGAGAAGATGTGATATATTTGGGAGAAATGTGGCATTTCTGCAAGAAAATGTCCAATTTGGGAGGAGAAGGCTGGTAGTTTTGGGTGAGAAGGTCCTATTTCAGGAGGAATCCTGGCATTTCTTGGAGAAGATGTGATATATTTGGGAGAAATGAGGCCTTTCCGGAAGAAACTGTCCTCTTTTGGGGATAAAAGAGGTATTAGTGGTTGAAAAGGTCCTATTTCCAGGGGGAAACCTGGTATTTCTTGGAGAAGATGTGATATATTTGGGAGAAATGTGGCATTTCTGGAAGAAAATGTCCTCTTTGGGGATAAAAGAGGTATTTCATGGAGAAAAGGTCCTATTTGAAGGGGGAAACTTGGTATTTCGTGGAGAAGATGGGATATATTTGGGAGAAATGTGGCATTTCTGGAAGAAACTGTCCTATTTTGGGCATAAAACAGGTATTTGTGGTGGAAAAGGTCCTATTTGAAGGGGGAAACCTGGTATTTCTTGGGGAAGATGTGATATATTTGGGAGAAATGTGGCATTTCTGGAAGAAAATGTCCTCTTTTGGGGATAAAAGAGGTATCTGTGTTTGAAAAGGTCCAATTTGAAGGAGGAAAGCTGGTATTTCTTGGAGAAGATGTGATATATTTGGGAGAAATGTGGCATTTCTGGAAGAAACTGTCCTATTTGGGGGGAGAAGCCTGGTATTAGTAGGTGAGAAGGTCCTATTTCAGGAGGAATCCTGGTATTTCTTGGAGAAGATGTGATATATTTGGGAGAAATGTGGCATGTCTGGAAGAAACTGTCCTATTTTGAGGGATAAAAGAGGTATTTGTGGGTGAAAAGGTCCTATTTGAAGGGGGAATCCTGGTATTTCTTGGAGAAGATGTGATATATTTGGGAGAAATGTGGCATTTCTGGAAGAAACTGTCCTCTTTTGGGGATAAAAGAGGTATTTGTGGGTGAAAAGGTCCTATTTGAAGGGGGAACCCAGGTATTTCTTGGAGAAGATGTGATATATTTGGGAGAAATGTGGCATTTCTGGAAGAAACTGTCCTATTTTGGGGATAAAAGAGGTATTTGTGGGTGATAAGGTCCTATTTGAAGGGGGAACCCTGGTATATCTTGGAGAAGATGTGATATATTTGGGAGAAATACGGCATTTCTGGAAGAAGCTGTCCTCTTTTGGGGATAAAACAGGTATTTGCAGGTGAAAAGGTCCTATTTGAAGGGGGAAAGCTGGTATTTCTTGGAGAAGATGTGATATATTTGGGAGAAATGTGGCCTTTCTGGAAGAAAATGTCCAATTTGGGGGCAGAAGGCTGGTAGTTTTGGGTGAGAAGGCCCTATTTCAGGAGGAATCCTGGCATTTCTTGGAAAAGATGTGATTTATTTGGGAGAAATGTGGCATTTCTGGAAGAAAATGTCCAATTTGGGGGGAGAAGGCTGGTAGTTTTGGGTGAGAAGGTCCTATTTCAGGAGGAATCCTGGCATTTCTTGGAGAAGATGTGATATATTTGGGAGAAATGTGGCATTTCTGGAAGAAACTGTCCTCTTTTGGGGATAAAAGAGGTGTTAGTGGTTGAAAAGGTCCTATTTGAACGGGGAAACCTGGTATTTCTTGGAGAAGATGTGATATATTTGGGAGAAATCTGGCATTTCTGGAAGAAACTGTCGTATTTTGGGCATAAAACAGGTATTTGTGGGTGAAAAGGTCCTATTTGAGGGGGAAAACCTGGTATTTCTTGGAGAAGATGTGATATATTTGGGAGAAATGTGGCATTTCTGGAAGAAACTGTCCTCTTTTGGAAATAAAAGAGGTATTTCATGGAGGAAAGGTCCTATTTGAAGGGGGAATCCTGGTATTTCTTGGAGAAGATGTGATATATTTGGGAGAAATGTGGCATTTCTGGAAGAAAATGTCCAATTTCTGGGGAGAGGGCTGGTAGTTGTGGGTGAGAAGGTCCTATTTCAGGAGGAATCCTGGTATTTCTTGGAGAAGATGTGATCTATTTGGGAGAAATGTGGCATTTCTGGAAGAAACTGTGCTGTTTTGGGGATAAAAGAGGTATTTGTGGGTGAAAAGGTCCTATTTGAAGGGGGAAAGCTGGTATTTCTTGGAGAAGATGTGATATATTTGGGAGAAATGTGGCATTTCTGGAAGAAACGGTCCTCTTTTGGGGATAAAAGAGGTATGTGTGGGTGAAATGGTCCTATTTGAAGGGGGAAACCTGGTATTTCTTGGAGAAGATGTGATCTATTTGGGAGAAATGTGGCATTTCTGGAAGAAACTGTCCTCTTTTGGGGATAAAACAGGTATTTGTGGGTGAAAAGGTCCTATTTGAAGGGGGAAACCTGGTATTTCTTGGAGTAGATATGATATATTTTGGAGAAATGTGGCATTTCTGGAAGAAACTGTCCTATTTGGGGGGAGAAGGCTGGTAGTTGTGGGAGAAAAGGTCCTATTTCAGGAGGAATCCTGGTATTTCTTGGAGGAGATGTGATATGTTTGGGAGAAATGTGGCCTTTCTGGCAGAAACTGTGCTCTTTTGGGGATAAAAGAGGTATTTGTGGGTGAAAAGGTCCTATTTGAAGGGGGAAACGTGGTATTTCTTGGAGAAGATGTGATCTATTTGGGAGAAATGTGGCATTTCTGGATGAATATGACCAATTTGAGGGATAAAACAGGTATTTGTGGTTGAAAAGGTCCTATTTGAAGGGGGAAACCTGGTATTTCTTGGAGGAGATGTGATATATTTGGGAGAAATGTGGCATGTCTGGAAGAAACTGTCCTCTTTTGGGGATAAAAGAGGTATTTGTGGGTGAAAAGGACCTATTTGAAGGGGGAAACGTGGTATTTCTTGGAGATGATGTGATCTATTTGGGAGACATGTGGCATTTCTGGAAGAAACTGTCCTCTTTTGGGGATAAAAGAGGTATTTGTGGGTGAAAAGGTCCTATTTGAAGGGGCAACCCTGGTATTTCTTGGAGAAGATGTGATATATTTGGGAGAAATGTGGCATGTCTGGAAGAAGCTGTCCTATTTTGGGGATAAAACAGGTATTTGTGGGTGAAAAGGTCCTATTTGAAGGGGGAAACCTGGTATTTCTTGGAGAAGATGTGATATATTTGGGAGAAATGTGGCATTTCTGGAAGAAACTGTCCTCTTTTGGGGATAAAACAGGTATTTGTGGGAGAAAAGGTCCTATCTGAAGGGGGAAACCTGGTATTTCCTGTAGAAGATGTGATCTATTTGGGAGAAATGTGGCCTTTCTGGAAGAAAATGTTCAATTTGGGGGGAGAAGGCTGGTAGTTGTGGGTGAGAAGGACCTATTTCAGGAGGAATCCTGGTATTTCTTGGAGAAGATGTGATATATTTGGGAGAAATGTGGCATTTCTGGAAGAAAATGTCCTCTTTTGGGGATAAAAGAGGTATTTCATGGAGAAAAGGTCCTAATTCAAGGGGGAAACCTGGTATTTCTTGGAGAAGATGTGATCTATTTGGGAGAAATGAGGCATTTCTGGAAGAAAATGTCCAATTTGTGGGGAGACGGCTGGTAGTTGTGGGTGAGAAGGTCCTATTTCCGGAGGAATCGTGGTATTTCTTGGAGAAGATGTGATATATTTGGTAGAAATGTGGCATTTCTGGAAGAAACTGTCCTCTTTTGGGGATAAAACAGGTATTTGTGGGTGAAAAGGTCCTATTTGAAGGCGGAAACGTGGTATTTCTTGGAGAAGATATGATATATTTGGGAGAAATGTGGCATTTCTGGAAGAAAATGTCCTATTTGGGGGGAGAAGGCTGGTATTTGTGGGAGAAAAGGTCCTATTTCAGGAGGAATCCTGGTATTTCTTGGAGGAGATGTGATCTATTTGGGAGAAATCGGGCATTTCTGGAAGAAACTGTCCTCTTTTGGGGATAGAACAGGTATTTGTGGGTGAAAAGGTCCTATTTGAAGGGGGAAAGCTGGTATTTCTTGGAGAAGATATGATATATTTGGGAGAAATGTGGCATGTCTGGAAGAAACTGTCCTCTTTTGGGGATAAAACAGGTATTTGTGGGTGAAAAGATCCTATTTGAAGGGGGAAAAGTGGTATTTCTTGGAGGAGATGTGATATATTTGGGAGAAATGTGGCATTTCTGGAAGAATATGTCCAATTTGAGGGATAAAACAGGTATTTGTGGTTGAAAAGGTCCTATTTCCAGGGGGAAACCTGGTATTTCTTGGAGAAGATGTGATCTATTTGGGAGAAATGTGGCATGTCTGAAAGAAACTGTCCTCTTTTGAGGATAAAAGAGGTATTTGTGGGTGAAAAGGTCCTATTTGAAGGGGGAAACCTGGTAATTCTTTGAGAAGATGTGATATATTTGGGAGAAATGTGGCCTTTCTGGAAGAAACTGTCGTATTTTGGGGATAAAAGAGGTATTTGTGGGTGAAAAGGTCCTATTTGAAGGGGGAAACCTGGTATTTCTTGGAGAAGATGTGATATATTTGGGAGAAATGTGGCATTTCTGGAAGAAACTGTCCTCTTTTGGGGATAAAAGAGGTATTTGTGGGTGAAAAGGTCCTATTTGAAGGGGGAAACCTGGTATTTCTTGGAGAAGATGTGATATATTTGGGAGAAATGAGGCATTTCTGGAAGAAAATGTCCAATTTGTGGGGAGAAGGCTGGTAGTTGTGGGTGAGAAGGACCTATTTCAGGAGGAATCCTGGTATTTCTTGGAGAAGATGTGATATATTTGGGAGAAATGTGGCATGTCTGGAAGAATATGTCCTCTTTTGGGGATAAAAGAGGAATTTGTGGGTGAAAAGGTCCTATTTGAAGGGGGAACCCTGGTATTTCTTGGAGAAAATGTGATGTATTTGGGAGAAATGTGGCATGTCTGGAAGAAACGGTCCTCTTTTGGGGATAAAAGAGGTATGTGTGGGTGAAAATGTCCTATTTGAAGGGGAAAACCAGGTATTTCTTGGAGAAGATGTGATCTATTTGGGAAAAATCGGGCATTTCTGGAAGAAACTGTCTTCTTTTGGGGATAGAACAGGTATTTGTGTGTGAAAAGGTCCTATTTGAAGGGGGAAAGCTGGTATTTCTTGGAGAAGATATGATATATTTGGGAGAAATGTGGAATGTCTGGAAGAAACTGTCCTCTTTTGGGGATAAAACAGGTATTTGTGGGTGAAAAGGTCCTATTTGAAGGGGGAAACCTGTTATTTCTTGGAGAAGATGTGATATATTTGGGAGAAATCTGGCATTTCTGGAAGAATATGTTCAATTTGAGGGATAAAACAGGTATTTGTGGGAGGAAAGGTCCTATCTGAAGGGGGAATCCTGGTATTTCTTGGAGAAGATGTGATATATTTGAAGAGAAATGTGGCATTTCTGGAAGAAAATGTTCTCTTTTGGGGATAAAAGAGGTATTTCATGGAGAAAGGGTCCTAATTCAAGGGGGAAACCTGGTATTTCTTGGAGAAGATGTGATATATTTGGGAGAAATGAGGCATTTCTGGAAGAAAATGTCCAATTTGTGGGGAGAAGGCTGGTAGTTTTCGGTGAGAAGGACCTATTTCAGGAGGAATCCTGGTATTTCTTGGAGAAGATGTGATATATTTGGGAGAAATGTGGCATGTCTGGAAGAAACTGTCCTCTTTTGGGGATAAAAGAGGTATTTGTGGGTGAAAAGGTCCTATTTGAAGGGGGAACCCTGGTATTTCTTGGAGAAGATGTGATATATTTGGGAGAAATGTGGCATGTCTGGAAGAAACTGTCCTCTTTTGGGGATAAAACAGGTATGTGTTGGTGAAAAGGTCCTATTTCCAGGGGAAAACCTGGTATTTCTTGGAGAAGATGTGATCTATTTGGGAAAAATCGGGCATTTCTGGAAGAAACTGTCCTCTTTTGGGGATAGAACGGGTATTTGTGTGTGAAAAGGTCCTATTTGAAGGGGGAAAGCTGGTATTTCTTGGAGAAGATATGATATATTTGGGAGAAATGTGGAATGTCTGGAAGAAACTGTGCTCTTTTGGGGATTAAAGAGGTATTTGTGGGAGAAAAGGTCCTATCTGAAGGGGGAAACGTGGTATTTCCTGGAGAAGATGTGATCTATTTGGGAGAAATGTGGCCTTTCTGGAAGAAAATATCCAATTTGGGGGGAGAAGGCTGGTAGTTTTGGGTGAGAAGGTCCTATTTCAGGAGGAATCCTGGCATTTCTAGGAGAAGATGTGATATATTTGGGAGAAATGTGGCCTTTCTGGAAGAAACTGTCCTCTTTTGGGGATAAAAGAGGTATTAGTGGTTGAAAAGGTCCTATTTGAAGGGGGAAACATGGTATTTCTTGGAGAAGATGTGATCTATTTGGGAGAAATGTGGCATTTCTGGAAGAAAATGTCCTCTTTTGGGGATAAAAGAGGTATTTCATGGAGAAAAGGTCCTAATTCAAGGGGGAAACCTGGTATTTCTTGGAGAAGATGTGATATATTTGGGAGAAATGTGGCATTTCTGGAAGAAACTGTCCTCTTTTGGGGATAAAAGAGGTATTTGTGGTTGAAAAGGTCCTATTTGAAGGGGGAAACCTGTTATTTCTTGGAGAAGATGTGATCTATTTGGGAGAAATGTGGCATTTCTGGAAGAAAATGTCCAATTTGTGGGGAGAAGGCTGGTAGTTTTGGGTGAGAAGGTCCTATTTCAGGAGGAATTCTGGTATTTCTTGGAGAAGATGTGATATATTTGGGAGAAATGTGGCATGTCTGGTAGAAACTGTCCTCTTTTGGGGATAAAAGAGGTATTTGTGGGTGAAAAGGTCCTATTTGAAGAGGGAACCCTGGTATTTCTTGGAGAAGATGTGATATATTTGGGAGAAATGTGGCATGTCTGGAAGAAACTGTCCTCTTTTGGGGATAAAAGAGGTATGTGTGGGTGAAAAGGTCCTATTTCCAGGGGAAAACCTGGTATTTCTTGGAGAAGATGTGATATATTTGGGAGAAATCGGGCATTTCTGGAAGAAACTGTCCTCTTTTGGGGATAGAACAGGTATTTGTGTGTGAAAAGGTCCTATTTGAAGGGGGAAAGCTGGTATTTCTTGGAGAAGATATGATATATTTGGGAGAAATGTGGCATTTCTGGAAGAAACTGTCCTCTTTTGGGGATAAAAGAGGTATTTGTGGGTGAAAAGGTCCTATTTGAAGGGGGAAACGTGGTATTTCTTGGAGAAGATGTGATATATTTGGGAGAAATCTGGCATTTCTGGAAGAATATGTCCAATTTGAGGGATAAAACAGGTATTTGTGGTTGAAAAGGTCCTATTTGAAGGGGGAAACCTGGTATTTCTTGGAGAACATGTGCTATATTTGGGAGAAATGTGGCATGTCTGGAAGAAACTGTCCTCTTTTGGGGATAAAAGAGGTATGTGTGGGTGAAAAGGTCCTATTTGAAGGGGGAAAGCTGGTAATTCTATGAGAAGATGTGGTATATTTGGGAGAAATGTGGCATTTCTGGAAGAAACTGTCCTCTTTTGGGGATAAAACAGGTATTTGTGGGTGAAAACGTTGTATTTGAAGGGGGAAACCTGTTATTTCTTGGAGAAATGTGATCTATTTGGGAGAAATGTGGCATTTCTGGAAGAAACTGTCCTCTTTTGGGGATAAAGTAGGTATTTGTGGGTGAAAAGGTCCTATTTGAAGGGGCAACCCTGGTATATCTTGGAGAAGATGTGATATATTTGGGAGAAATGTGGCATGTCTGGAAGAAGCTGTCCTATTTTGGGGATAAAAGAGGTATTTGTGGGTGAAAAGGTCCTATTTGAAGGGGGAAACCTGGTATTTCTTGGAGAAGATGTGATATATTTGGGAGAAATGTGGCATTTCTGGAAGAAACTGTCCTCTTTTGGGGATAAAACAGGTATTTGTGGGAGAAAAGGTCCTATTTGAAGGGGGAAAGCTGGTATTTCCTGGAGAAGATGTGATCTATTTGGGAGAAATGTGGCCTTTCTGAAAGAAAATGTCCAATTTGGGGGGAGAAGACTGGTAGTTTTGGGTGAGAAGGTCCTATTTCCAGGAGGAATCCTGGTATTTCTTGGAGTAGATGTGATATATTTGGGAGAAATGTGGCATTTCTGGAAGAAAATGTCCAGTTTGGGGGGAGAAGGCTGGTAGTTTTGGGTGAGAAGGTCCTATTTCAGGAGGAATCCTGTTATTTCTTGGAGAAGATGTGATCTATTTGGGAGAAATGTGGCCTTTCTGGAAGAAACTGTCCTCTTTTGGGGATAAAAGATGTATTAGTGGTTGAAAAGGTCCTATTTGAAGGGGGAAAGCTGGTATTTCTTGGAGAAGATGTGATATATTTGGGAGAAATGTGGCATTTCTGGAAGAAAATGTCCTCTTTTGGGGATAAAAGAGGTATTTCATGGAGAAAAGGTCCTAATTCAAGGGGGAAACCTGGTATTTCTTGGAGAAGATGTGATATATTTGGGAGAAATGTGGCATTTCTGGAAGAAACTGTCCTCTTTTGGGGATAAAAGAGGTATTTGTGGTTGAAAAGGTCCTATTTGAAGGGGGAAACCTGTTATTTCTTGGAGAAGAGGTGATATATTTGGGAGAAATGTGGCATTTCTGGAAGAAAATGTCCAATTTGTGGGGAGAAGGCTGGAAGTTTTGGGTGAGAAGGTCCTATTTCAGGAGGAATTCTGGTATTTCTTGGAGAAGATGTGATATATTTGGGAGAAATGTGGCATGTCTGGTAGAAACTGTCCTCTTTTGGGGATAAAAGAGGTATTTGTGGGTGAAAAGGTCCTATTTGAAGGGGGAAACCTGGTATTTCTTGGAGAAGATGTGATATATTTGGGAGAAATGTGGCATGTCTGGAAGAAACTGTCCTCTTTTGGGGATAAAACCGGTAAGTGTTGGTGAAAAGGTCCTATTTCCAGGGGAAAACCTGGTATTTCTTGGAGAAGATGTGATCTATTTGGGAGAAATCGGGCATTTCTGGAAGAAACTGTCCTCTTTTGGGGATAGAACAGGTATTTGTGTGTGAAAAGGTCCTATTTGAAGGGGGAAAGCTGGTATTTCTTGGAGAAGATATGATATATTTGGGAGAAATGTGGCATTTCTGGAAGAAACTGTCCTCTTTTGGGGATAAAAGAGGTATTTGTGGGTGAAAAGGTCCTATTTGAAGTGGGAAACGTGGTATTTCTTGGAGAAGATGTGATATATTTGGGAGAAATCTGGCATTTCTGGAAGAATATGTCCAATTTGAGGGATAAAACAGGTATTTGTGGTTGAAATGGTCCTATTTGAAGGGGGAAACCTGGTATTTCTTGGAGAAGATGTGATCTATTTGGGAGAAATGTGGCATGTCTGGAAAAAACTGTCCTCTTTTGGGGATAAAAGAGGTATTTGTGGGTGAAAAGGTCCTATTTGAAGGGGGAAACGTGGTATTTCTTGTAGAAGATGTGGTCTATTTGGGAGAAATGTGGCATTTCTGGAAGAAACTGTCCTCTTTTGGGGATAAAACAGGTATTTGTGGGTGAAAACGTTGTATTTGAAGGGGGAAACCTGTTATTTCTTGGAGAAGATGTGATATATTTGGGAGAAATCTGGCATTTCTGGAAGAAACTGTCCTCTTTTGGGGATAAAAGAGGTATTTGTGGGTGAGAAGGTCCTATTTGAAGGGGGAAACCTGGTATGTCTTGGAGAAGATGTGATATATTTGGGAGAAATGTGGCATTTCTGAAAGAAACTGTCCTCTTTTGGGGATAAAAGAGGTATTTGTGGGTGATAAGGTCCTATTTGAAGGGGCAACCCTGGTATTTCTTGGAGAAGATGTGATCTATTTGGGAGAAATGTGGCATGTCTGGATGAAACTGTCCTCTTTTGGGGATAAAAGAGGTATTTGTGGGTGAAAAGGTCCTATTTGAAGGGGGAAAGCTGTTATTTCTTGGAGAAGATGTGATATATTTGGGAGAAATGTGGCCTTTCTGGAAGAAACTGTCCTCTTTTGGGGATAAAACAGGTTTTTAAGGGAGAAAAGTTCCTATTTGAAGGGGGAAACCTGGTATTTCCTGGAGAAGATGTGATCTATTTGGGAGAAATGTGGCATTTCTGGAAGGAAATGTCCTATTTGGGGGGAGAAGGCTGGTAGTTTTGGGTGAGAAGGTCCTATTTCAGGAGGAATCCTGGTATTTCTTGGAGAAGATGTGATATATTTGGGAGAAATGTGGCCTTTCCGGAAGAAAATGTCCAATTTGGGGGGAGAAGGCTGGTAGTTTTGGGTGAGAAGGTCCTATTTCAGGAGGAATCCTGGCATTTCTTGGAGAAGATGTGATATATTTGGGAGAAATGTGGCCTTTCTGGAAGAAACTGTCCTCTTTTGGGGATAAAAGAGGTATTAGTGGTTGAAAAGGTCCTATTTGAAGGGAGAAAGCTGGTATTTCTTGGAGAAGATGTGATATATTTGTTAGAAATGTGGCATTTCTGGAAGAAACTGTCCTCTTATGGGGATAAAAGAGGTATTTCATGGAGAAAAGTTCCTAATTCAAGGGGGAAACCTGGTATTTCTTGGAGAAGATGTGATATATTTGGGAGAAATGTGGCATTTCTGGAAGAAACTGTCGTATTTTGGGCTTAAAACAGGTATTTGTGGTTGAAAAGGTCCTATTTGAAGGGGGAAAGCTGGTATTTCTTGGAGAAGATGTGATATATTTGGGAGAAATGAGGCATTTCTGGAAGAAAATGTCCAATTTGTGGGGAGACGGCTGGTAGTTGTGGGTGAGAAGGTCCTATTTCAGGAGGAATCGTGGTATTTCTTGGAGAAGATGTGATCTATTTGGGAGAAATGTGGCCTTTCTGGAAGAAACTGTCCTCTTTTGGGGATAAAAGAGGTATTTGTGGGTGAAAAGGTCCTATTTCCAGGGGAAAACCTGGTATTTCTTGGAGAAGATGTGATCTATTTGGGAGAAATGTGGCATGTCTGGAAGAAAATGTCCTATTTGGGGGGAGAAGGCTGGTAGTTGTGGGAGAAAAGGTCCTATTTCAGGAGGAATGCTGGTATTTCTTGGAGGAGATGTGATATGTTTGGTAGAAATGTGGCCTTTCTGGAAGAAACTGTCCTCTTTTGGGGATAAAAGAGGTATTTGTGGGTGAAAAGGTCGTATTTGAAGGGGGAAAGCTGGTATTTCTTGGAGAAGATGTGATATATTTGGGAGAAATGTGGCATGTCTGGAAGAAACTGTCCTCTTTTGGGGATAAAACAGGTATTTGTTGTTGAAAAGGTCCTATTTGAAGGGGGAAACCTGGTATTTCTTGGAGAATATGTGATATATTTGGGAGAAATGTGGCATTTCCGGAAGAAACTGTCCTCTTTTGGGGATAAAACAGGTATTTGTGGGTGAAAAGGTCCTATTTGAAGGGGGAACCCTGGTATTTCTTGGAGAAGATGTGATCTATTTGGGAGAAATGTGGCATGTCTGGAAGAAACTGTCCTCTTTTGGGGATAAAAGAGGTATGTGTGGGTGAAAAGGTCCTATTTCCAGGGGAAAACCTGGTATTTCTTGGAGAAGATGTGATATATTTGGGAGAAATGTGGCATTTCTGGAAGAAAATGTCCAATTTGTGGGGAGAAGGCTGGTAGTTATGGGAGAAAAGGTCCTATTTCAGGAGGAATGCTGGTATTTCTTGGAGGAGATGTGATATGTTTGGGAGAAATGTGGCATTTCTGGAAGAAACTGTCCTCTTTTGGGGATAAAAGAGGTATTTGTGGGTGAAAAGGTCCTATTTGAAGGGGGAAAGTTGGTATTTCTTGGAGAAGATGTGATCTATTTGGGAGAAATGTGGCATGTCTGGAAGAAACTGTCCTCTTTTGGGGTTAAAACAGGTATTTGTGGGAGATAAGGCCCTATTTGAAGGGGGAAACCTGGTATTTCTTGGAGAAGATGTGATCTATTTGGGAGAAATGTGGCATTTCTGGAAGAAACTGTCCTCTTTTGGGGATAAAACAGGTATTTGTGGGTGAAAAGGTCCTATTTGAAGGGGGAAACGTGGTATTTCTTGGAGAAGATGTGATATATTTGGGAGAAATGTGGCATTTCTGGAAGAAACTGTCCTCTTTTGGGGATAAAAGAGGTATTTGTGGGTGAAAAGGTCCTATTTGAAGGGGGAAACCTGGTATTTCTTGGAGAAGATGTGGTCTATTTGGGAGAAATGTGGCCTTTCTGGAAGAAAATGTCCAATTTGGGGGGAGACGGCTGGTAGTTTTCGGTGAGAAGATCCTATTTCAGGAGGAATCCTGGCATTTCTTGGAGAAGATGTGATATATTTGGGAGAAATGTGGCCTTTCTGGAAGAAAATGTCCAATTTGGGGGGAGAAGGCTGGTAATTTTGGGTGAGAAGGTCCTATTTCAGGAGGAATCCTGGCATTTCTTAGAGAAGATGTGATATATTTGGGAGAAATGTGGCATTTCTGGAAGAAACTGTCCTCTTTTGGGGATAAAAGAGGTATTAGTGGTAGAAAAGGTCCTATTTGAAGGGGGAAACCTGGTATTTCTTGGAGAAGATGTGATATATTTGGGAGAAATTTGGCCTTTCTGGAAGAAACTGTCCTCTTTTGGGGATAAAAGAGGTATTTCATGGAGAAAAGGTCCTATTTGAAGGGGGAAACCTGGTATTTCTTGGAGGAGTTGTGATATATTTGGGAGAAATGTGGCATTTCTGGAAGAAACTGTCGTATTTTGGGGATAAAAGAGGTATTTGTGGGTGAAAAGGTCCTATTTGAAGGGGGAAAGCTGGTATTTCGTGGAGAAGATGAGATATGTTTGGGAGAAATGTGGCATTTCTGGAAGAAACTGTCCTCTTTTGGGGATAAAACAGGTATTTGTGGGTGAAAAGGTCATATTTGAAGTTGGAACCCTGGTATTTCTTAGAGAAGATGTGATATATTTGGGAGAAATGTGGCATTTCTGGAAGAAACTGTCCTATTTTGGGGATCAAAGAGGTATTTGTGGGTGAAAAGGTCCTATTTGAAGGGGGAAACCTGGTATTTCTTGGAGAAGATGTGATCTATTTGGGAGAAATGTGGCATTTCCGGAACAAAGTGTCCTGTTTTGGGGATAAAACAGGTATTTGTGGGAGAAAAGGTCCTATTTGAAGGGGGAATCCTGGTATTTCTATAAGGAGATGAGATATATTTGGGAGAAATGTGGCTTGTCTGGAAGAAACTGTCCTATTTTGGGGATAAAAGTGGTATTAGTGGTTGAAAAGGTCCTATTTGAAGGGGGAAACCTGGTATTTCTTGGAGAAGGTGTGATATATTTGGGAGAAATGTGGCCTTTCTGGAAGAAACTGTCCTATTTGGGTGGAGAAGCCTGCTATTAGTGGGTGAAATGGTCCAATCTGAAGGGGGAACCCTGGTATTTCTTGGAGAAGATGTGATCTATTTGGGAGAAATGTGGCCTTTCTGGAAGAAACTGTCCTATTTTGGGGATAAAAGAGGTATTTGTGGGTAAAAAGCTCCTATTTGAAGGGGGAAAGTTGGCATTTCTTGGAGAAGATGTGATATGTTTGGGAGAAATATGGCATTTCTGCAAGAAACTGTTCTATTTTGGGGATAAAAGAGGTATTAGTGGTTGAAAATGTCCTATTTGAAGGGGGAAACGTGGTATTTCTTGGAGAAGATGTGGTATATTTGGGAGAAATGTGCCATTTCTGGAAGAAACTGTCCTCTTTTGGGGATAAAACAGGTATTTATGGGTGAAAAGGTCCTATTTGAGGGGGAAAGCTGGTATTTCTATAAGGAGATGAGATATATTTGGGAGAAATGTGGCATGTCAGGAAGAAACTGTCCTCTTTAGGGGATAAAAGAGGTATTTGTGGGTGAAAAGGTCCTATTTGAAGGGGGAAACGTGGTATTTCTTGGAGAAGATGTGATATATTTGGGAGAAATGTGGCATTTCTGGAAGAAACTGTCCTCTTTTGGGGATAAAAGAGGTATTTTTGGGTGAAAAGGTCATATTTGAAGTTGGAACCCTGGTATTTCTTAGAGAAGATGTGATATATTTGGGAGAAATGTGGCATTTCTGGAAGAAACTGTCCTATTTTGGGGATCAAAGAGGTATTTGTGGGTGAAAAGGTCCTATTTGAAGGGGGAAACCTGGTATTTCTTGGAGAAGATGTGATCTATTTGGGAGAAATATGGCATTTCCGGAACAAAGTGTCCTGTTTTGGGGATAAAACAGGTATTTGTGGGAGAAAAGGTCCTATTTGAAGGGGGAATCCTGGTATTTCTATAAGGAGATGAGATATATTTGGGAGAAATGTGGCTTGTCTGGAAGAAACTGTCCTATTTTGGGGATAAAAGTGGTATTAGTGGTTGAAAAGGTCCTATTTGAAGGGGGAATCCTGGTATTTCTTGGAGAAGGTGTGATATATTTGGGAGAAATGTGGCATGTCTGGAAGAAACTGTCCTATTTGGGTGGAGAAGCCTGCTATTAGTGGGTGAAATGGTCCAATCTGAAGGGGTAAAGCTGGTATTTCTTGGAGAAGATGTGATATATTTGGGAGAAATGTGGCCTTTCTGGAAGAAACTGTCCTCTTTTGGGGATAAAAGAGGTATTTGTGGGTAAAAAGCTCCTATTTGAAGGGGGAAAGTTGGTATTTCTTGGAGAAGATGTGATATGTTTGGGAGAAATATGGCATTTCTGCAAGAAACTGTTCTATTTTGGGGATAAAAGAGGTATTAGTGGTTGAAAAGGTCCTATTTGAAGGGGGAAACGTGGTATTTCTTGGAGAAGATGTGGTATATTTGGGAGAAATGTGCCATTTCTGGAAGAAACAGTCCTCTTTTGGGGATAAAAGAGGTATTTATGGGTGAAAAGGTCCTATTTGAGGGGGAAAGCTGGTATTTCTATAAGGAGATGAGATATATTTGGGAGAAATGTGGCATGTCAGGAAGAAACTGTCCTCTTTAGGGGATAAAAGAGGTATTTGTGGGTGAAAAGGTCCTATTTGAAGGGGGAACCCTGGTATTTCTTGGAGAAGATGTGATATATTTGGGAGAAATGTGGCATTCCGGGAATTCCCCTTCAAATAGGACCTTTTCAACCACTAATACCTCTTTTATCCCCAAAAGAGGACAGTTTCTTCCAGAAATGCCACATTTCTCCCAAATATATCACATCTTCTCCAAGAAATGCCAGGATTCCTCCTGAAATAGGACCTTCTCACCCAAAACTACCTGCCTTCTCCCCCAAAATTGGACATTTTCTTCCAGAAAGCCACATTTCTCCCAAATAGATCACATCTTCTCCAAGAAATACCAGGATTCCTCCTGAAATAGGACCTTCTCATCCAAAACTACCAGCCTTCTCCCCCCAAATTGGACATTTTCTTCCAGAAATGCCAGATTTCTCCCAAATAGATCACATCTTCTCCAAGAAATACCAGCTTTCCAACTTCAAATAGGACCTTTTCTCCCACAAATACCTGTTTTATCCCTCAAATTGGACATATTCTTCCAGACATGCCACATTTCTCCCAAATATATCACCTCTTCTCCAAAAAAATACCAGGTTTCCCCCTGGAAATAGGACCTTTTCACCCACAAATACCTCTTTTATCCCCAAAAGAGGACAGTTTCTTCCAGAAATGCCACATTTCTCCCAAATATATCACATCTTCTCCAAGAAATACCACGTTTCCCCCTTCAAATAGGAACTTTTCACCCACAAATACCTCTTTTATCCCCAAAAGAGGACAGTTTCTTCCAGAAATGCCACATTTCTCCCAAACATATCACATCTTCTCCAAGAAATACCAGGTTTCCCCCTTCAAATAGGACCTTTTCACCCACAAATACCTGTTTTATCCCCAAAACAGGACAGTTTCTTCCAGAAATGCCACATTTCTCCCAAATAGATCACATCTTCTCCAAGAAATACCAGGTTTCCCCCTTCAAATAGGACCTTTTCACCCACAAGTACCTCTTTTATCCCCAAAAGAGGACAGTTTCTTTCAGAAAGGCCACATTTCTCCCAAACATATCACATCTTCTCCAAGAAATACCAGGTTTCCCCCTTCAAATAGGACCTTTTCACCCACAAGTACCTCTTTTATCCCCAAAAGAGGAAAGTTTCTTCCAGAAAGGCCACATTTCTCCCAAATACATCACATCTTCTCCAAGAAATACCAGGTTTCCCCCTTCAAATAGGACCTTTTCACCCACAAATACCTCTTTTATCCCCAAAATAGGACAGTTTCTTCCAGAAAGGCCACATTTCTCCCAAATAGATCACAGCTTCTCCAAGAAATACCAGGTTTCCCCCTTCAAATAGGACCTTCTCACCCACAAATACCTCTTTTATCCCCAAAAGAGGACAGTTTCTTCCTGACATGCCACATTTCTCCCAAATAGATCACATCTTCTCCAAGAAATACCAGGTTTCCCCCTTGATTTAATACCTTTTCTCCATGAAATACCTGTTTTATCCCCAAAAGAGGACATTTTCTTCCAGAAATGCCACATTTCTCCCAAATATATCACATCTTCTCCAAGAAATACCAGGTTTCCCCCTGGAAATAGGACCTTTTCAACCACTAATACCTCTTTTATCCCCAAAAGAGGACAGTTTCTTCCGGAAAGGCCACATTTCTCCGAAATATATCACATCTTCTCCAGGAAATGCCAGGATTCCGCCTGAAATAGGACCTTCTCACCCAAAACTACAAGCCTTCTCGCCCCAGATTGGACATTTTCTTCCAGAAAGGCCACATTTCTCCCAAATAGATCACATCTTCTCCAAGAAATACCAGCTTTCCCCCTTCAAATAGGACCTTTTCTCCCACAAATACCTGTTTTATCCCCCAAATAGGACAGTTTCTTCCAGACATGCCACATTTCTCCCAAATATATCACCTCTTCTCCAAGAAATACCAGGTTTCCCCCTTCAAATAGGACCTTATCACCCACAAATACCTGTTTTATCCCCAAAATAGGACAGCTTCTTCCAGACATGCCACATTTCTCCCAAATATATCACATCTTCTCCAAGAAATACCAGCTTCCCCCCTTCAAATAGGACCTTATCACCCACAAATACCTCTTTTATCACCAAAAGAGGACAGTTTCTTCCAGACATGCCACATTTCTCCCAAACATATCACATCTTCTCCAAGAAATACCAGGTTTCCCCCTTCAAATAGGACCTTTTCACCCACAAATACCTCTTTTATCCCCAAAAGGGGACAGTTTCATCCAGAAATGCCACATTTCTCCCAAATAGATCACATCTTCTCCAAGAAATACCAACTTTCCCCCTTCAAATAGGACCTTTTCTCCCACAAATACCTGTTTTATCCCCATAAGAGGACAGTTTCTTCCAGAAATGCCACATTTCTCCCAAATATACCACATCTTCTCCAAGAAATACCACGTTTCCCCCTTCAAATAGGACCTTTTCACCCACAAATACCTTTTTTATCCCCAAAGTAGGACAGTTTCTTCCAGACATGCCACATTTCTCCCAAATAGATCACATCTTCTCCAAGAAATACCAGGTTTCCCCCTTCAAATAGGACCTTTTCACCCACAAATACCTGTTCTATCCCCATAAGAGGACAGTTTCTTCCAGAAATGCCAGATTTCTCCCAAATATATCACATCTTCTCCAAGAAATACCAGGTTTCCCCCTTCAAATAGGACCTTTTCACCCACAAATACCTCTTTTATCCCAAAATAGGACAGTTTCTTCCAGAAATGCCACATTTCTCCCAAATATATCACATCTTCTCCAAGAAATACCACGTTTCCCCCTTCAAATAGGACCTTTTCACCCACAAATACCTGTTTTATCCCCAAAATAGGACAGTTTCTTCCAGAAATGCCACATTTCTCCCAAATATATCACATCTTCTCAAAGAATTAACAGGTTTCCCCCTTCAAATAGGAAATTTTCACCCACAAATACCTGTTTTATCCCCAAAATAGGACAGTTTCTTCCAGAAATGCCACATTTCTCCCAAATAGATCACATCTTCTCCAAGAAATACCAGGTTTCCCCCTTCAAATAGGGACCTTTTCACCCACAAATACCTGTATTATCCCTCAAATAGGACATTTTCTTCCAGACAGGCCACATTTCTCCGCAAATATATCACATCTTCTCCAAGAAATACCAGGATTCCTCCTGAAATAGGACCTTTTCTCCCACAAGTACCAGCCTTCTCCCCAATATAGGACATTTTCTTCCAGACATGCCACATTTCTCCCAAATAGATCACATTCTTCTCCAAGAAATAGCAGGTTTTCCCCTGGAAATAGGACCTTTTCACCCACACATACCTCTTTTATACCCAGAAGAGGACAGTTTCTTCCAGACATGCCACATTTCTCCCAAATAGATCACATCTTCTCCAAGAAATACCACGTTTCCCCCTTCAAATAGGACCTTTTCAACCACAAATACCTGTTTTATCCCCAAAATACGACAGTTTCATCCAGAAATGCCACATTCCTCCAAATATATCACATTCTTCTCCTAGAAATACCAGGTTTCCCCCTTGTATTAGGACCTTTTCTCCATGATATACCTCTTTTATCCCAGAAGAGGACATTTTCTTCCAGAAATGCCACATTTCTCCCAAATATATCACATCTTCTCCAAGAAATACCAGGTTTCCCCGGGGAAATAGGACCTTTTCAACCACTAATACCTCTTTTATCCCCAAAAGAGGACAGTTTCTTCCGGAAAGGCCACATTTCTCCCAAATATATCACATCTTCTCCAAGAAATGCCAGGATTCCTCCTGAAATAGGACCTTCTCACACAAAACTACCAGCCTTCTCCCCCCAAATTGGACATTTTCCTTCCAGAGTACCACATTTCTCCCAAACATATCACATCTTCTCCAAGAAATACCAGGATTACTCCTGAAATAGGACCTTCTCACCGAAAACTACCAGCCTTCTCCCCCAAATTGGACATTTTCTTCCAGACATGCCACATTACTCCCAAATAGATCACATCTTCTACAAGAAATACCAGATTTCCCCCTTCAAATAGGACCTTATCACCCACAAATACCTCTTTTATCCCCAAAAGAGGACAGTTTCTTCCAGAAATGCCACATTTCTCCCAATAGATCACATCTTCTCCAAGAAATACCAGGTTTCCCCCCTTCAAATAGGACCTGTTCACCAAGAAATACCTATTTTATCCCAAAAGAGGAGAGCTTCTTCCTGACATGCCACATTTCTCCCAAATATATCACATCTTCTCCAAGAAATACCAGGGTTCCCCCTTCAAATAGGACCTTATCACCCACAAATACCTCTTATATCCCCAAAAGAGTACAGTTTCTTCCAGAAATGGCACATTTCTCCCAAATAGATCACATCTTCTCCAAGAAATACCATGTTTCCCCCTTCAAATAGGACCTTTTCACCCACAAATACCTCTTTTATCCCAAAATAGGACAGTTTCTTCCAGGAATGCCACATTTCTCCCAAATATATCACATCTTCTCCATGAAATAACAGGTTTCCCCCTTCAAATACAACGTTTTCACCCACAAATACCTGTTTTATCCCCAAAAGAGGACAGTTTCTTCCAGAAATGCCACATTTCTCCCATATATACCACATCTTCTCCAAGAAATTCCAGGTTTCCCCCTTCAAATAGGACCTTTTCACCCACAAATACCTGTTTTATCCCCAAAATAGGACAGTTTCTTCCAGACATGCCACATTTCTCCCAAATATATCACATCTTCTCCAAGAAATACCACGTTTCCCCCTTCAAATAGGACCTTTTCTCCCACAGATACCTGTTTTATCCCCAAAAGAGGACAGTTTCTTCCAGAAAGGCCAGATTTCTCCCAAATATATCACATCTTCTCCAATATATACACGTTTCCCCCTTCAAATAGGACCTTTTCACCCACAAATACCTCTTTTATCCCCAAAAGAGGACAGTTTCTTCCAGAAAGGCCAGATTTCTCCCAAACATATCACATCTCCTCCAAGAAATACCAGCATTCCTCCTGAAATAGGACCTTTTCTCCCACAAATACCACCCTTCTCCCCCCAAATCGGACATTTTCTTCCAGAAAGGCCACATTTCTCCCAAATAGATCACATCTTCTCCAAGAAATACCAGATTTCCCCCTTCAAATTGGACCTTATCACCCACACATTCCTCTTTAATCCCCATAAGAGGACAGTTTCTTCCAGAAATGCCACATTTCTCCCAAATAGATCACATCTTCTCCAAGAAATACCAGGTTTCCCCTTCAAATAGGACCTGTTCACCCACAAATACCTGTTTTATGCCCAAAATACGACAGTTTCTGCCAGAAAGGCCACATTTATCCCAAACATATCACATCTTCTCCAAGAAATACCACGTTTCCCCCTTCACATAGACCTTTTCACCCACAAATACCTGTTTTATGCCCAAAAGAGGACAGTTTATTCCATAAATGCTGATTTTTCCCCAAATAGATCACATCTTCTCCAAGAAATACCAGCTTTCCCCCCTTCAAATAGGACCTTTTCACCCACAAATACCTCTTTTTTCCCCAAAATAGGACAGTTTCTTCCAGAAATGCCAGGTTTCTCCCAAATATATCACATCTTCTCCAAGAAATACCACGTTTCCCCCTTCAAATAGGACCTTTTCACCCACTAATACCTCTTTTATCCCAAAAGAGGACAGTTTCTTCCAGAAATGCCACATTTCTCCCAAACATATCACATCTTCTCCAAGAAATACCACGTTTCCCCCTTCAAATAGGACCTTTTCACCCACAAATACCTGGTTTAACCCCAAAATAGGACAGTTTCTTCCAGAAATGCCACATTACTCCCAAACATATCACATCTTCTCCAAGAAATGCACGGATTCCTCCTGAAATAGGAGCTTTTAACCTACAAATACCTGTTGTATCCCCTAAAGAGGACTGTTTCTTCCATAAATGCCTGGTTTCTCTAAATATATCACAGCTTCTCCAAGAAATACCAGGTTTCCCCCTTCAAATAGGACCTTTTCACCCACAAATACCTCTTTTAACCCCAAAATAGGACAGTTTCTTCCTGACATGCCACTTTTCTCCCAAATATATCACATCTTCTCCAAGAAATACCAGTTTTCCCCCTTCGAATAGGACCTTTCACCCACAAATACCCTCTTTTATCCCCAAAATAGGACAGTTTCTTCCAGACATGCCACATTTCTCCCAAATATATCACATCTTCTCCAAGAAATACCAGGGTTCCCCCTTCAAATAGGACCTTTTCACCCACAAATACCTGTTTGATCCCCAAAAGAGGACAGTTTCTTCCAGAAAGGCCACATTTCTCCCAAATATATCACATCTTCTCCAAGAAATACCAGGATTCCCCCTTCAAATAGGACCTTTTCACCCACAAATACCTCTTTTATCCCCAGAATAGGACAGTTTTCTTCCAGAAATGCCACATTTCTCCCAAATATATCACATCTTCCCAAGAAATACCAGGTTTCCCCCTTCAAATAGGACCTTTTCACCCACAAATACCAGCCTTCTCGCCCGAAATAGGACATTTTCTTCCAGACATGCCACATTTCTCCCAAATAGATCACATCTTCTCCAAGAAATACCAGGGTTCCCCCTTCTCATAGGACCTTTTCACGCACAAATACCTCTTTTACCCCAAAAGAGCACGGTTTCTTCCAGAAATGCCACATTTCTCCCAAATACATCACATCTTCTCCAAGAAATACCAGGTTTTCCCGTGGAAATAGGACCTTTTCACCACAAATACCTCTTTTATCCCCCAAAAGAGGACAGTTTCTTCCAGAAATGCCACATTTCTCCCAAACATATCACATCTTCTCCAAGAAATACCACGTTTCCCCCTTCAAATAGGACCTTTTCACCCACAAATACCTCTTTTATCCCCAAAAGAGGACAGATTCTTCCAGACATGCCACATTTCTCCCAAATATATCACATCTTCTCCAAGAAATACCAGGGTTCCCCCTTCAAATAGGACCTTTTCACCCACAAATACCTCTTTTATCCCTCAAATAGGACAGTTTCTTTCAGAAATGCCACATTTCTCCCAAATACATCACATCTTCTCCAAGAAATGCCAGGATTCCTCCTGAAATAGGACCTTCTCACCCAAAACTACCAGCCTTCTCCCCAAAATTGGAGATTTTCTTCCAGAAAGGCCACATTTCTCCCAAATACAGCACATCTTCTCCAAGAAATACCAGGATTCCTCCTGAAATACGACCTTCTCACCGAAAACTACCAGCCTTCTCCCCCCAAATTGGACATTTTCTTCCAGAAATGCCACATTTCTCCCAAATGGATCACATCTTCTCCAAGAAATACCAGGTTTCCCCCTTCAAATAGGACCTGTTCACCCACAAATACCTCTTTTATGCCCAAAATACGACAGTTTCTGCCAGAAAGGCCACATTTATCCCAAACATATCACATCTTCTCCAAGAAATACCACGTTTCCCCCTTCACATAGACCTTTTCACCCACAAATACCTGTTTTATCCCCAAAAGAGGACAGTTCCTTCCATAAATGCTGATTTTTCCCAAATAGATCACATCTTCTCCAAGAAATACCAGCTTTCCCCCTTCAAATAGGACCTTTTCACCCACAAATACCTCTTTTATCCCCAAAATAGGACAGTTTCTTCCAGAAATGCCAGGTTTCTCCCAAATATATCACATCTTCTCCAAGAAATACCACGTTTCCCCCTTCAAATAGGACCTTTTCACCCACTAATACCTCTTTTATCCCCAAAAGAGGACAGTTTCTTCCAGAAATGCCACATTTCTCCCAAACATATCACATCTTCTCCAAGAAATACCACGTTTTCCCCTTCAAATAGGACCTTTTCACCCACAAATACCTGGTTTAACCCCAAAATAGGACAGTTTCTTCCAGAAATGCCACATTACTCCCAAACATATCACATCTTCTCCAAGAAATGCAAGGATTCCTCCTGAAATAGGACCTTTTAACCTACAAATACCTGTTGTATCCCCTAAAGAGGACTGTTTCTTCCATAAATGCCTGGTTTCTCTAAATATATCACAGCTTCTCCAAGAAATACCAGGTTTCCCCCTTCAAATAGGACCTTTTCACCCACAAATACCTCTTTTAACCCCAAAATAGGACAGTTTCTTCCTGACATGCCACTTTTCTCCCAAATATATCACATCTTCTCCAAGAAATACCAGTTTTCCCCCTTCGAATAGGAACTTTTCTCCCACAAATACCACTTTTATCCCCAAAATAGGACAGTTTCTTCCAGACATGCCACATTTCTCCCAAATATATCACATCTTCTCCAAGAAATACCAGGGTTCCCCCTTCAAATAGGACCTTTTCACCCACAAATACCTGTTTGATCCCCAAAATAGGACAGTTTCTTCCAGAAAGGCCACATTTCTCCCAAATATATCACATCTTCTCCAAGAAATACCAGATTCCCCCTTCAAATAGGACCTTTTCACCCACAAATACCTCTTTTATCCCCAGAATAGGACAGTTTCTTCCAGAAATGCCACATTTCTCCCAAATATATCACATCTTCTCCAAGAAATACCAGGTTTCCCCCTTCAAATAGGACCTTTTCACCCACAAATACCAGCCTTCTCGCCCGAAATAGGACATTTTCTTCCAGACATGCCACATTTCTCCCAAATAGATCACATCTAAGAAATACCAGGATTCCCCTTCAAATAGGACTATTCACCCACAAATACCCTGTTTATCCCCAAAACAGGACAGTTTCTTCCAGAAATGCCACATTTCTCCCAAATAGATCACATCTCCTCCTAGAAATACCAGCTTACCCCCCTTCAAATTGGACCTTCTCACCCACAAATACCTGTTTTATCCCGAAAAGAGGACAGTTTCTTCCAGAAATGCCACATTTCTCCCAAATATATCACATCTTCTCCAAGAAATACCAGGTTTCCAACTTCAAATAGGACCTTTTCACCCACAAATACCTGTTTTAATCCCAAAATAGGACAGTTTCTTCCAGAATATGCCACATTTCTCCAAATAGATCACATCTTCTCCAAGAAATACCAGCTTTCCCCTTCAAATAGGAACTTTTCACCCACAAAATACCTCTTTTATCCCAAAAGAGGACAGATTCTTCCAGACATGCCACATTTCTCCCAAATATATCACATCTTCTCTAAGAAATAACTGGTTTACCCCTGGAAATAGGAACCTTCTCACCACAAATACCTCTTTTAATCCCTCAAATTGGGCATTTTCTTCCAGAAATGCCACATTTCTCCCAAATAGATCACATCTTCTCCAAGAAATACCTGGTTTCCCCCTTTCAAATAGGACCTTTTCACCCACAAATACCTCTTTTACCCCACAAATTGGACAGTTTCTTCCATGAAATGCCACATTTCTACCAAATAGATCACATCTTCTCCAAGAAATACCAGGGTTCCCCCTTCTCATAGGACCTTTTCACGCACAAATACCTCTTTTACCCCAAAAGAGCACGGTTTCTTCCAGAAATGCCACATTTCTCCCAAATACATCACATCTTCTTCCAAGAAATACCAGGTTTTCCCGTGGAAATAGGACCTTTTCACCCCACAAATACCTTTTTTATCCCCAAAAAGAGGACAGTTTCTTCCAGAAATGCCACATTTCTCCCAAACATATCACATCTTCTCCAAGAAATACCACGTTTCCCCCTTCAAATAGGACCTTTTCACCCACAAATACCTCTTTTATCCCCAAAAGAGGACAGATTCTTCCAGACATGCCACATTTCTCCCAAATATATCACATCTTCTCCAAGAATACCAGGGTTCCCCCTTCAAATAGGACCTTTTCACCCACAAATACCTCTTTTATCCCTCAAATAGGACAGTTTCTTTCAGAAATGCCACATTTCTCCCAAATATATCACATCTTCTCCAAGAAATGCCAGGATTCCTCCTGAAATAGGACCTTCTCACCCAAAACTACCAGCCTTCTCCCCAAAATTGGAGATTTTCTTCCAGAAAGGCCACATTTCTCCCAAATACAGCACATCTTCTTCAAGAAATACCAGGATTCCTCCTGAAATACGACCTTCTCACCGAAAACTACCAGCCTTCTCCCCACAAATTGGACATTTTCTTCCAGAAATGCCACATTTCTCCCAAATAGATCACATCTTCTCCAAGAAATACCAGGTTTCCCCCTTCAAATAGGACCTTTTCACCCACAAATACCTGTTTCATCGCCCAAAGAGGACAGTTTCTTCCAGAAATGCCACATTTCTCCCAAATATATCACATCTTCTCCAAGAAATACCAGGTTTCCCCCTTCAAATAGGACCTTTTCACCCACAAATACCTCTTTTATCCCCAAAATAGGACAGTTTCTTCCAGACATGCCACATTTCTCCCAAATATATCACATCTCTTGCAAGAACTACCAGCTTTCCCCCTTGAAATAGGACCTTATCACCCAAAAATACCTGTTTCATCCCCAAAAGAGGACAGTTTCTGCCAGAAATGCCACATTTCTCCCAAATATACCACATCTTCTCCAAGAAATACCAGCTTTCCCCCTTCAAATAGGACATTTTCTCCCACAAATACCGGTATTATCCCTCAAATAGGACATTTTCTTCCAGACAGGCCACATTTCTCCCAAATATATCACATCTTCTCCAAGAAATACCACGTTTCCTCCCTTCAAATAGGACCTTTTCTCCAACAAATACCTGTTCTATCCCCAAAAGAGGACAGTTTCTTCCAGAAATGCCACATTTCTCCCAAATATATCACATCTTCTCCAAGAAATACCAGGTTTCCCCCTTCAAATAGGACCTTTTCACCCACAAATACCTGTTTTATCCCTAAAAGAGGACAGTTTCTTCCTGACATGCCACATTTCTCCCAAATATATCACATCTTCTCCAAGAAATACCAAGTTTCCCCCTTCAAATAGGACCTTTTCACCCACAAATACCTCTTTTATCCCCAAAAGAGGACATTTTCTCCCAGAAATACCACATTTCTCCCAAATATATCACAACTCCTCCAAGAAATACCAGGTTTCCCCCTTGAATTAGGACCTTTTCTCCATGAAATACCTCTTTTATCCCCAAAAGAGGACATTTTCTTCCAGACATGCCACATTTCTCCCAAATATATCACATCTTCTCCAAGAAATACCAGGTTTCCCCCTTCAAATAGGACCTTTTCTCCCACAAATACCTGTATTATCCCTCAAATAGGACATTTTCTTCCAGAAATGCCATATTTCACCCAAATATATCACATCTTCTCCAAGAAATACCAGGTTTCCCCCTGGAAATAGGACCTTTTCACCCACAAATACCTCTTTTATCCCCAAAAGAGGACAGTTTCTTCCAGACATGCCACATTTCTCCCAAATATATCACATCTCCTTCAAGAAATACCAGCTTTCCCCCTTCAAATAGGACCTTTTCTCCCACAAATACCTGTTTTATCCCCAAAACAGGACACTTTCTTCCAGAAATGCCACATTTCTCCCAAATATATCACATCTTCTCCAAGAAATAAGTGGTTCCCCCTTCAAATACAAAGTTTTCACCCACAAATACCTGTTTGATCCCCAAAAGAGGACAGTTTCTTATAGAAAGGCCACGTTTCTCCCAAATATATCACATGTTCTCCAAGAAATACCAGGTTTCCCCCTTCAAATAGGGCCTTTTCACCCACAAGTACCTGTTTTATCCCAAAAGAGGACATTTTCTTCCAGAAATGCCACATTTCTCCCAAATATATCACATCTTCTCCAAGAAATACCGGCTTTCCCCCTTCAAATAGGACCGTTTCACCCACAAATACCTGTTTTATCCCCAAAATAGGACAGTTTCTTCCAAAAATGCCACATTTCTCCCAAATATATCACATCTTCTCCAAGAAATACCAGGTTCCCCCCTTGAAAAGGACCTTTTCAACCACAAATACATGTTTTGTCCCCAAAAGAGGACAGTTTCTTCCGGAAAGGCCACATTTCTCCCAAATAGATCACATCTTCTCCAAGAAATACCAGCTTTCCCCCTTCAAATAGGACCTTTTCACCCACAAATACCTCTTTTATCCCCAAAATAGGACAGTTTCTTCCAGAAATGCCACATTTCTCCCAAATATATCACATCTTCTCCAAGAAATACCAGGTTTCCCCCTTCAAATAGGACCTTTTCTCCCACAAATACCTGTTTTATCCCCAAAAGAGGACAGTTTCTTCCAGGAATGCCACATTTCTCCCAAATATATCACATCTTCTCCAAGATATACCACGTTTCCCCCTTCAAATAGGACCTTTTCGCACACAAGTACCTGTTTTATCCCCAAAAGAGGACAGTTTCTTCCAGAAATGCCACATTTCTCCCAAATATATCACATCTTCTCCAAGAAATAACAGGTTTCCCCCTTCAAATACAACGTTATCACCCACAAATACCTGTTTTATCCCCAAAAGAGGACAGCTTCTTCCAGAAATGCCCGATTTCTCCCAAATAGATCACATCTTCTCCAAGAAATACCAGGTTTCCCCCTTCGAATAGGAACTTTTCTCCCACAAATACCACTTTTATCCCCAAAATAGGACAGTTTCTTCCAGACATGCCACATTTCTCCCAAATATATCACATCTTCTCCAAGAAATACCAGGGTTCCCCCTTCAAATAGGACCTTTTCACCCACAAATACCTGTTTGATCCCCAAAAGAGGACAGTTTCTTCCAGACATGCCACATTTCTCCCAAATATATCACATCTTCTCCAAGAAATACCAGTTTTCCCCCTTCGAATAGGACCTTTTCAACCACAAATACCTCTTTTATCCCCAAAAGAGGACAGTTTCTTCCAGAAATGCCACATTTCACCCAAATAGATCACATCTTCCCCAAGATATACCAGCTTTCCCCCTTCAAATAGGACCTTTTCACCCACAAATACCTCTTTTATCCCCAAAATTGGACAGTTTCTTCCAGAAATGCCACATTTCTCCCAAATATATCACATCTTCTCCAAGAAATACCAGGTTTCCAACTTCAAATAGGACCTTTTCACCCACAAATACCTCTTTTATCCCCAAAAGAGGACAGTTTCTTCCAGAAATGCCACATTTCTCCCAAATAGATCACATCTTCTCCAAGAAATACCAGCTTTCCCCCTTCAAATAGGAACTTTTCACCCACAAATACCTCTTTTATCCCCAAAAGAGGACAGATTCTTCCAGACATGCCACATTTCTCCCAAATATATCACATCTTCTCTAAGAAATAACTGGTTTACCCCTGGAAATCGGAACTTTTCACCCACAAATACCTCTTTTATCCCTCAAATTGGGCATTTTCTTCCAGAAATGCCAGATTTCTCCCAAATATATCACATCTTCTCCAAGAAATACCTGGTTTCCCCCTTCAAATAGGACCTTTTCACCCACAAATACCTCTTTTACCCCACAAATAGGACAGTTTCTTCCAGAAATGCCACATTTCTCCCAAATAGATCACATCTTCTCCAAGAAATACCAGGGTTCCCCCTTCTCATAGGACCTTTTCACGCACAAATATCTCTTTTACCCCAAAAGAGCACGGTTTCTTCCAGAAATGCCACATTTCTCCCAAATACATCACATCTTCTCCAAGAAATACCAGGTTTTCCCGTGGAAATAGGACCTTTTCACCCACAAATACCTCTTTTATCCCCAAAAGAGGACAGTTTCTTCCAGAAATGCCACATTTCTCCCAAACATATCACATCTTCTCCAAGAAATACCACGTTTCCCCCTTCAAATAGGACCTTTTCACCCACAAATACCTCTTTTATCCCCAAAAGAGGACAGATTCTTCCAGACATGCCACATTTCTCCCAAATATATCACATCTTCTCCAAGAAATACCAGGGTTCCCCCTTCAAATAGGACCTTTTCACCCACAAATACCTCTTTTATCCCTCAAATAGGACAGTTTCTTTCAGAAATGCCACATTTCTCCCAAATATATCACATCTTCTCCAAGAAATGCCAGGATTCCTCCTGAAATAGGACCTTCTCACCCAAAACTACCAGCCTTCTCCCCAAAATTGGAGATTTTCTTCCAGAAAGGCCACATTTCTCCCAAATACAGCACATCTTCTCCAAGAAATACCAGGATTCCTCCTGAAATACGACCTTCTCACCGAAAACTACCAGCCTTCTCCCCCCAAATTGGACATTTTCTTCCAGAAATGCCACATTTCTCCCAAATAGATCACATCTTCTCCAAGAAATACCAGGTTTCCCCCTTCAAATAGGACCTTTTCAACCACAAATACCTGTTTCATCGCCCAAAGAGGACAGTTTCTTCCAGAAATGCCACATTTCTCCCAAATATATCACATCTTCTAAAAGAAATACCAGGTTTCCCCCTTCAAATAGGACCTTTTCACCCACAAATACCTCTTTTATCCCCAAAAGAGGACAGCTTCTTTCAGACATGCCACATTTCTCCCAAATATATCACATCTCTTGCAAGAACTACCAGCTTTCCCCCTTGAATTAGGACCTTATCACCCAAAAATACCTGTTTCATCCCCAAAAGAGGACAGTTTCTTCCAGAAATGCCACATTTCTCCCAAATATACCACATCTTCTCCAAGAAATACCAGCTTTCCCCCTTCAAATAGGACATTTTCTCCCACAAATACCGGTATTATCCCTCAAATAGGACATTTTCATCCAGACAGGCCACATTTCTCCCAAATATATCACATCTTCTCCAAGAAATACCACGTTTCCCCCTTCAAATAGGACCTTTTCAACCACAAATACCTGTTCTATCCCCAAAATAGGACAGTTTCTTCCAGAAATGCAACATTTCTCCCAAATAGATCTCATCTTCTCCAAGAAATACCACGTTTCCCCCTTCAAATAGGACCTTTTCACCCACAAATACCTGTTTTATCCCTAAAAGAGGACAGTTTCTTCCTGACATGCCACATTTCTCCCAAATAGTTCACATCTTCTCCAAGAAATACCAAGTTTCCCCCTTCAAATAGGACCTTTTCACCCACAAATACCTCTTTTATCCCCAAAAGAGGACAGTTTCTTCCAGACATGCCACATTTCTCCCAAATATATCACATCTCCTTCAAGAAATACCAGCTTTCCCCCTTCAAATAGGACCTTTTCTCCCACAAATACCTCTTTTATCCCCAAAAGAGGACATTTTCTTCCAGACATGCCACATTTCTCCCAAATATACCACATCTTCTCCAAGAAATACCATGTTTCCCCCTTCAAATGGGACCTTTTCTCCCACAAATACCTGTATTATCCCTCAAATAGGACATTTTCTTCCAGAAATGCCATATTTCTCCCAAATATATCAATCTTCTCCAAGAAATACCAGGTTTCCCCCTGGAAATAGGACCTTTTCACCCACAAATACCTCTTTTATCCCCAAAAGAGGACAGTTTCTTCCAGACATGCCACATTTCTCCCAAATATATCACATCTCCTTCAAGAAATACCAGCTTTCCCCCTTCAAATAGGACCTTTTCTCCCACAAATTCCTGTTTTATCCCCAAAACAGGACACTTTCTTCCAGAAATGCCACATTTCTCCCAAATATATCACATCTTCTCCAAGAAATAAGTGGTTCCCCCTTCAAATACAAAGTTTTCACCCACAAATACCTGTTTTATCCCCAAAAGAGGACAGTTTCTTATAGAAAGGCCACATTTCTCCCAAATATATCACATCTTCTCCAAGAAATACCGGCTTTCCCCCTTCAAATAGGACCTTTTCACCCACAAATACCTCTTTTATCCCCAAAAGAGGACAGTTTCTTCCAAAAATGCCACATTTCTCCCAAATATATCACATCTTCTCCAAAAAATACCAGGTTCCCCCCTTGAAAAGGACCTTTTCAACCACAAATACATGTTTTGTCCCCAAAAGAGGACAGTTTCTTCCGGAAAGGCCACATTTCTCCCAAATAGATCACATCTTCTCCAAGAAATACCAGCTTTCCCCCTTCAAATAGGACCTTTTCACCCACAAATACCTCTTTTATCCCCAAAAGAGGACAGTTTCTTCCAGAAATGCCACATTTCTCCCAAATATATCACATCTTCTCCAAGAAATACCAGGTTTCCCCCTTCAAATAGGACCTTTTCAACCACAAATACTTCTTTTATCCCCAAAAGAGGACAGTTTCTTCCAGAAATGCCACATTTCTCCCAAATATATCACATCTTCTCCAAGATATACCACGTTTCCCAATTCAAATAGGACCTTTTCACACACAAGTACCTGTTTTATCCCCAAAAGAGGACAGTTTCTTCCAGAAATGCCACATTTCTCCCAAATATATCACATCTTCTCCAAGAAATAACAGGTTTCCCCCTTCAAATACAACGTTATCACCCACAAATACCTGTTTTATCCCCAAAAGAGGACAGCTTCTTCCAGAAATGCCCGATTTCTCCCAAATAGATCACATCTTCTCCAAGAAATACCAGGTTTCCCCCTTCGAATAGGAACTTTTCTCCCACAAATACCACTTTTATCCCCAAAATAGGACAGTTTCTTCCAGACATGCCACATTTCTCCCAAATATATCACATCTTCTCCAAGAAATACCAGGGTTCCCCCTTCAAATAGGACCTTTTCACCCACAAATACCTCTTTTATCCCCAAAAGAGGACAGTTTCTTCCAGAAAGGCCACATTTCTCCCAAATATATCACATCTTCTCCAAGAAATACCAGGATTCCCCCTTCAAATAGGACCTTTTCACCCACAAATACCTCTTTTATCCCCAGAATAGGACAGTTTCTTCCAGAAATGCCACATTTCTCCCAAATATATCACATCTTCTCCAAGAAATACCAGGTTTCCCCCTTCAAATAGGACCTTTTCACCCACAAATACCAGCCTTCTCGCCCGAAATAGGACATTTTCTTCCAGACATGCCACATTTCTCCCAAATAGATCACATCTTCTCCAAGAAATACCAGGATTCCCCCTTCAAATAGGACCTATTCACCCACAAATACCTCTTTTATCCCCAAAACAGGACAGTTTCTTCCAGAAATGCCACATTTCACCCAAATAGATCACATCTTCCCCAAGATATACCAGCTTTCCCCCTTCAAATAGGACCTTCTCACCCACAAATACCTGTTTTATCCCGAAAAGAGGACAGATTCTTCCAGAAATGCCACATTTCTCCCAAATATATCACATCTTCTCCAAGAAATACCTGGTTTCCCCTTCAAATAGGACCTTTTCAACCACAAATACCTCTTTTATCCCCAAAAGAGGACAGTTTCTTCCAGAAATGCCACATTTCACCCAAATAGATCACATCTTCCCCAAGAAATACCAGCTTTCCCCCTTCAAATAGGAACTTTTCACCCACAAATACCTCTTTTATCCCCAAAATAGGACAGTTTCTTCCAGAAATGCCACATTTCTCCCAAATATATCACATCTTCTCCAAGAAATACCAGGTTTCCAACTTCAAATAGGACCTTTTCACCCACAAATACCTCTTTTATCCCCAAAAGAGGACAGTTTCTTCCAGACATGCCACATTTCTCCCAAATATATCACATCTTCTCCAAGAAATACCAGCTTTCCCCCTTCAAATAGGAACTTTTCACCCACAAATACCTCTTTTATCCCCAAAAGAGGACAGATTCTTCCAGACATGCCACATTTCTCCCAAATATATCACATCTTCTCCAAGAAATAACTGGTTTACCCCTGGAAATAGGAACTTTTCACCCACAAATACCTCTTTTATCCCTCAAATTGGGCATTTTCTTCCAGAAATGCCAGATTTCTCCCAAATATATCACATCTTCTCCAAGAAATACCTGGTTTCCCCCTAGAAATAGGACCTTTTCACCCACAAATACCTCTTTTACCCCACAAATAGGACAGTTTCTTCCAGAAATGCCACATTTCTCCCAAATAGATCACATCTTCTCCAAGAAATACCAGGTTTCCCCCTTCTCATAGGACCTTTTCACGCACAAATACCTCTTTTACCCCAAAAGAGCACGGTTTCTTCCAGAAATGCCACATTTCTCCCAAATACATCACATCTTCTCCAAGAAATACCAGGTTTTCCCGTGGAAATAGGACCTTTTCACCCACAAATACCTCTTTTATCCCCAAAAGAGGACAGTTTCTTCCAGAAATGCCACATTTCTCCCAAACATATCACATCTTCTCCAAGAAATACCACGTTTCCCCCTTCAAATAGGACCTTTTCACCCACAAATACCTCTTTTATCCCCAAAAGAGGACAGATTCTTCCAGACATGCCACATTTCTCCCAAATATATCACATCTTCTCCAAGAAATACCAGGGTTCCCCCTTCAAATAGGACCTTTTCACCCACAAATACCTCTTTTATCCCTCAAATAGGACAGTTTCTTTCAGAAATGCCACATTTCTCCCAAATATATCACATCTTCTCCAAGAAATGCCAGGATTCCTCCTGAAATAGGACCTTCTCACCCAAAACTACCAGCCTTCTCCCCAAAATTGGAGATTTTCTTCCAGAAAGGCCACATTTCTCCCAAATACAGCACATCTTCTCCAAGAAATACCAGGATTCCTCCTGAAATACGACCTTCTCACCGAAAACTACCAGCCTTCTCCCCCCAAATTGGACATTTTCTTCCAGAAATGCCACATTTCTCCCAAATAGATCACATCTTCTCCAAGAAATACCAGGTTTCCCCCTTCAAATAGGACCTTTTCTCCCACAAATACCTGTTTCATCGCCCAAAGAGGACAGTTTCTTCCAGAAATGCCACATTTCTCCCAAATATATCACATCTTTTCCAAGAAATACCAGGTTTCCCCCTTCAAATAGGACCTTTTCACCCACAAATACCTCTTTTATCCCCAAAAGAGGACAGCTTCTTTCAGACATGCCACATTTCTCCCAAATATATCACATCTTCTCCATGAAATAACAGGTTTCCCCCTTCAAATACAACGTTTTCACCCACAAATACCTGTTTTATCCCCAAAAGAGGACAGTTTCTTCCAGAAATGCCACATTTCTCCCATATATACCACATCTTCTCCAAGAAATACCAGCTTTCCCCCTTCAAATAGGACATTTTCTCCCACAAATACCGGTATTATCCCTCAAATAGGACATTTTCTTCCAGACAGGCCACATTTCTCCCAAATATATCACATCTTCTCCAAGAAATACCACGTTTCCCCCTTCAAATAGGACCTTTTCTCCCACAAATACCTGTTCTATCCCCATAAGAGGACAGTTTCTTCCAGAAATGCCACATTTCTCCCAAATATATCACATCTTCTCCAAGAAATACCAGGTTTCCCCCTTCAAATAGGACCTTTTCACCCACAAATACCTTTTTTATCCCTAAAAGAGGACAGTTTCTTCCTGACATGCCACATTTCTCCCAAATAGATCACATCTTCTCCAAGAAATACCAAGTTTCCCCCTTCAAATAGGACCTTTTAACCCACAAATACCTCTTTTATCCCCAAAAGAGGACAGTTTCTTCCAGACATGCCACATTTCTCCCAAATATATCACATCTCCTTCAAGAAATACCAGCTTTCCCCCTTCAAATAGGACCTTTTCTCCCACAAATACCTCTTTTATCCCCAAAAGAGGACATTTTCTTCCAGACATGCCACATTTCTCCCAAATATACCACATCTTCTCCAAGAAATACCATGTTTCCCCCTTCAAATAGGACCTTTTCTCCCACAAATACCTGTATTATCCCTCAAATAGGACATTTTCTTCCAGAAATGCCATATTTCTCCCAAATATATCACATGTTCTCCAAGAAATACCAGGTTTCCCCCTTCAAATAGGGCCTTTTCACCCACAAGTACCTGTTTTATCCCCAAAAGAGGACATTTTCTTCCTGACATGCCACATTTCTCCCAAATAGATCACATCTTCTCCAAGAAATACCGGCTTTCCCCCTTCAAATAGGACCTTTTCTCCCACAAATACCTGTTTCATCGCCCAAAGAGGACAGTTTCTTCCAGAAATGCCACATTTCTCCCAAATATATCACATCTTCTCCAAGAAATACCACGTTTCCCCCTTCAAATAGGACCTTTCCTCCCACAAATACCTGTTTTATCCCCAAAACAGGACACTTTCTTCCAGAAATGCCACATTTCTCCCAAATATATCACATCTTCTCCAAGAAATACCAGGTTTCCCCTTCAAATACAAAGTTTTCACCCACAAATACCTGTTTTATCCCCAAAAGAGGACAGTTTCTTATAGAAAGGCCACGTTTCTCCCAAATATATCACATGTTCTCCAAGAAATACCACGTTTCCCCCTTCAAATAGGGCCTTTTCACCCACAAGTACCTGTTTTATCCCCAAAAGAGGACATTTTCTTCCAGAAATGCCACATTTCTCCCAAATATATCACATCTTCTCCAAGAAATACCAGGGTTCCCCCTTCAAATAGGACCTTTTCACCCACAAACACCAGTATTATCCCTCAAATAGGACATTTTCTTCCAGAAATGCCACATTTCTCCCAAATATAGCACATCTTCTCCATGAAATACCAGGTTTCCCAATTGTAATAAGACCTTTTCACCCACAAATACCTCTTTTATCCCCAAAATAGGACAGTTTCTTCCAGAAAGGCCACATTTCTCCCAAATAGATCACATCTTCTCCAAGAAATACCAGCTTTCCCCCTTCAAATAGGACCTTTTCACCCACAAATACCTCTTTTATCCCCAAAAGAGGACAGTTTCTTCCAGAAATGCCACATTTCTCCCAAATATATCACATCTTCTCCAAGAAATACCAGGTTTCCCCCTTCAAATAGGACCTTTTCAACCACACATACCTGTTCTATCCCTCAAATTGGACATATTCTTCCAGAAATGCCACATTTCTCCCAAATATACCACATCTTCTCCAAGAAATACCACGTTTCCCCCTTCAAATAGGACCTTTTCACCCACAAATATCTCTTTTATCCCCAAAAGAGGACAGTTTCTTCCAGGAAGGCTACATTTCTCCCAAATAGATCACATCTTCTCCAAGAAATACCAGGATTCCTCCTGAAATACGACCTTTTCACCCACAAATACCTCTTTTATCCCCAAAATAGGACATTTTCTTCCAGAAATGCCACATTTCTCCCAAATATATCACATCTTCTCCAAGAAATACCAGGATTCCTCCTGAAATAGGACCTTATCACCCACAAATACCAGCCTTCTCTCCCCAAAAGAGGACAGTTTCTTCCAAAAATGCCACATTTCTCCCAAATATATCACATCTTCTCCAAGAAATACCAGGTTCCCCCCTTGAAAAGGACCTTTTCAACCACAAATACATGTTTTGTCCCCAAAAGAGGACAGTTTCTTCCAGACATGCCACATTTCTCCCAAATATATCACATCTTCTCCAAGAAATACCAGCTTTCCCCCTTCAAATAGGACCTTTTCACCCACAAATACCTCTTTTATCCCCAAAATAGGACAGTTTCTTCCAGAAATGCCACATTTCTCCCAAATATATCACATCTTCTCCAAGAAATAACAGGTTTCCCCCTTCAAATAGGACCTTTTCAACCACAAATACTTCTTTTATCCCCAAAAGAGGACAGTTTCTTCCAGAAATGCCACATTTCTCCCAAATATATCACATCTTCTCCAAGATATACCAGGTTTCCCCCTTCAAATACAACGTTATCACCCACAAATACCTGTTTTATCCCCAAAAGAGGACAGCTTCTTCCAGAAATGCCCGATTTCTCCCAAATAGATCACATCTTCTCCAAGAAATACCAGGTTTCCCCCTTCGAATAGGAACTTTTCTCCCACAAATACCACTTTTATCCCCAAAATAGGACAGTTTCTTCCAGACATGCCACATTTCTCCCAAATATATCACATCTTCTCCAAGAAATACCAGGGGTCCCCCTTCAAATAGGACCTTTTCACCCACAAATACCTGTTTGATCCCCAAAAGAGGACAGTTTCTTCCAGACATGCCACATTTCTCCCAAATAGATCACATTTCTCCAAGAAATAACAGGTTTCCCCCTTCGAATAGGACCTTTTCAACCACAAATACCTCTTTTATCCCCAAAAGAGGACAGTTTCTTCCAGAAATGCCTCATTTCACCCAAATAGATCACATCTTCCCCAAGATATACCAGCTTTCCCCCTTCAAATAGGAACTTTTCACCCACAAATACCTCTTTTATCCCCAAAATAGGACAGTTTCTTCCAGAAATGCCACATTTCTCCCAAATATATCACATCTTCTCCAAGAAATACCAGGTTTCCAACTTCAAATAGGACCTTATCACCCACAAATACCTCTTTTATCCCCAAAAGAGGACAGTTTCTTCCAGAAATGCCACATTTCTCCCAAATAGATCACATCTTCTCCAAGAAATACCAGCTTTCCCCCTTCAAATAGGAACTTTTCACCCACAAATACCTCTTTTATCCCCAAAAGAGGACAGATTCTTCCAGACATGCCACATTTCTCCCAAATATATCACATCTTCTCTAAGAAATAACTGGTTTACCCCTGGAAATAGGAACTTTTCACCCACAAATACCTCTTTTATCCCTCAAATTGGGCATTTTCTTCCAGAAATGCCAGATTTCTCCCAAATATATCACATCTTCTCCAAGAAATACCTGGTTTCCCCCTAGAAATAGGACCTTTTCACCCACAAATACCTCTTTTACCCCACAAATAGGACAGTTTCTTCCAGAAATGCCACATTTCTCCCAAATAGATCACATCTTCTCCAAGAAATACCAGGGTTCCCCCTTCTCATAGGACCTTTTCACGCACAAATATCTCTTTTACCCCAAAAGAGCACGGTTTCTTCCAGAAATGCCACATTTCTCCCAAATACATCACATCTTCTCCAAGAAATACCAGGTTTTCCCGTGGAAATAGGACCTTTTCACCCACAAATACCTCTTTTATCCCCAAAAGAGGACAGTTTCTTCCAGAAATGCCACATTTCTCCCAAACATATCACATCTTCTCCAAGAAATACCACGTTTCCCCCTTCAAATAGGACCTTTTCACCCACAAATACCTCTTTTATCCCCAAAAGAGGACAGATTCTTCCAGACATGCCACATTTCTCCCAAATATATCACATCTTCTCCAAGAAATACCAGGGTTCCCCCTTCAAATAGGACCTTTTCACCCACAAATACCTCTTTTATCCCTCAAATAGGACAGTTTCTTTCAGAAATGCCACATTTCTCCCAAATATATCACATCTTCTCCAAGAAATGCCAGGATTCCTCCTGAAATAGGACCTTCTCACCCAAAACTACCAGCCTTCTCCCCAAAATTGGAGATTTTCTTCCAGAAAGGCCACATTTCTCCCAAATACAGCACATCTTCTCCAAGAAATACCAGGATTCCTCCTGAAATACGACCTTCTCACCGAAAACTACCAGCCTTCTCCCCCCAAATTGGACATTTTCTTCCAGAAATGCCACATTTCTCCCAAATAGATCACATCTTCTCCAAGAAATACCAGGTTTCCCCCTTCAAATAGGACCTTTTCTCCCACAAATACCTGTTTCATCGCCCAAAGAGGACAGTTTCTTCCAGAAATGCCACATTTCTCCCAAATATATCACATCTTCTAAAAGAAATACCAGGTTTCCCCCTTCAAATAGGACCTTTTCACCCACAAATACCTCTTTTATCCCCAAAAGAGGACAGCTTCTTTCAGACATGCCACATTTCTCCCAAATATATCACATCTCTTGCAAGAACTACCAGCTTTCCCCCTTGAAATAGGACCTTATCACCCAAAAATACCTGTTTCATCCCCAAAAGAGGACAGTTTCTTCCAGAAATGCCACATTTCTCCCAAATATACCACATCTTCTCCAAGAAATACCAGCTTTCCCCCTTCAAATAGGACATTTTCTCCCACAAATACCGGTATTATCCCTCAAATAGGACATTTTCTTCCAGACAGGCCACATTTCTCCCAAATATATCACATCTTCTCCAAGAAATACCACGTTTCCCCCTTCAAATAGGACCTTTTCAACCACAAATACCTGTTCTATCCCCAAAATAGGACAGTTTCTTCCAGAAATGCAACATTTCTCCCAAATAGATCTCATCTTCTCCAAGAAATACCAGGGTTCCCCCTTCAAATAGGACCTTTTCACCCACAAATACCTGTTTTATCCCTAAAAGAGGACAGTTTCTTCCTGACATGCCACATTTCTCCCAAATAGATCACATCTTCTCCAAGAAATACCAAGTTTCCCCCTTCAAATAGGACCTTTTCACCCACAAATACCTCTTTTATCCCCAAAAGAGGACAGTTTCTTCCAGACATGCCACATTTCTCCCAAATATATCACATCTCCTTCAAGAAATACCAGCTTTCCCCCTTCAAATAGGACCTTTTCTCCCACAAATACCTCTTTTATCCCCAAAATAGGACATTTTCTTCCAGACATGCCACATTTCTCCCAAATATACCACATCTTCTCCAAGAAATACCATGTTTCCCCCTTCAAATAGGACCTTTTCTCCCACAAATACCTGTATTATCCCTCAAATAGGACATTTTCTTCCAGAAATGCCATATTTCTCCCAAATATATCAATCTTCTCCAAGAAATACCAGGTTTCCCCCTGGAAATAGGACCTTTTCACCCACAAATACCTCTTTTATCCCCAAAAGAGGACAGTTTCTTCCAGACATGCCACATTTCTCCCAAATATATCACATCTCCTTCAAGAAATACCAGCTTTCCCTCTTCAAATAGGACCTTTTCTCCCACAAATACCTGTTTTATCCCCAAAACAGGACACTTTCTTCCAGAAATGCCACATTTCTCCCAAATATATCACATCTTCTCCAAGAAATAAGTGGTTCCCCCTTCAAATACAAAGTTTTCACCCACAAATACCTGTTTTATCCCCAAAAGAGGACAGTTTCTTATAGAAAGGCCACGTTTCTCCCAAATATATCACATGTTCTCCAAGAAATACCAGGTTTCCCCCTTCAAATAGGAACTTTTCACCCACAAGTACCTGTTTTATCCCCAAAAGAGGACATTTTCTTCCTGACATGCCACATTTCTCCCAAATATATCACATCTTCTCCAAGAAATACCGGCTTTCCCCCTTCAAATAGGACCTTTTCACCCACAAATACCTCTTTTATCCCCAAAAGAGGACAGTTTCTTCCAAAAATGCCACATTTCTCCCAAATATATCACATCTTCTCCAAGAAATACCAGGTTCCCCCCTTGAAAAGGACCTTTTCAACCACAAATACATGTTTTGTCCCCAAAAGAGGACAGTTTCTTCCGGAAAGGCCACATTTCTCCCAAATAGATCACATCTTCTCCAAGAAATACCAGGTTTCCCCCTTCAAATAGGACCTTTTCACCCACAAATACCTCTTTTATCCCCAAAAGAGGACAGTTTCTTCCAGAAATGCCACATTTCTCCCAAATATATCACATCTTCTCCAAGAAATACCAGGTTTCCCCCTTCAAATAGGACCTTTTCAACCACAAATACTTCTTTTATCCCCAAAAGAGGACAGTTTCTTCCAGAAATGCCACATTTCTCCCAAATATATCACATCTTCTCCAAGATATACCACGTTTCCCCCTTCAAATAGGACCTTTTCACACACAAGTACCTGTTTTATCCCCAAAAGAGGACAGTTTCTTCCAGAAATGCCACATTTCTCCCAAATATATCACATCTTCTCCAAGAAATAACAGGTTTCCCCCTTCAAATACAACGTTATCACCCACAAATACCTGTTTTATCCCCAAAAGAGGACAGCTTCTTCCAGAAATGCCCGATTTCTCCCAAATAGATCACATCTTCTCCAAGAAATACCAGCTTTCCCCCTTCAAATAGGACCTTTTCACCCACAAATACCTCTTTTATCCCCAAAAGAGGACAGTTTCTTCCAGAAATGCCACATTTCTCCCAAATATATCACATCTTCTCCAAGAAATACCAGGTTTCCCCCTTCAAATAGGACCTTTTCAACCACACATACCTGTTCTATCCCTCAAATTGGACATATTCTTCCAGAAATGCCACATTTCTCCCAAATATACCACATCTTCTCCAAGAAATACCACGTTTCCCCCTTCAAATAGGACCTTTTCACCCACAAATATCTCTTTTATCCCCAAAAGAGGACAGTTTCTTCCAGGAAGGCTACATTTCTCCCAAATAGATCACATCTTCTCCAAGAAATACCAGGATTCCTCCTGAAATACGACCTTTTCACCCACAAATACCTCTTTTATCCCCAAAAGAGGACATTTTCTTCCAGAAATGCCACATTTCTCCCAAATATATCACATCTTCTCCAAGAAATACCAGGATTCCTACTGAAATAGGACCTTATCACCCACAAATACCAGCCTTCTCTCCCCAAAAGAGGACAGTTTCTTCCAGAAAGGCCACATTTCTCCCAAACATATCACCTCTTCTCCAAGAAATACCAGGTTTCCCCCTTCAAATAGGACCTTTTCACCCACAAATACCTCTTTTATCCCCAAAAGAGGACAGTTTCTTCCAGAAATGCCACATTTCTCCCAAATAGATCACATCTTCTCCAAGAAATACCAGGTTTCCCCCTTCAAATAGGACCTTTTCACCCACAAATACCTCTTTTATCCCCAAAAGAGGACAGTTTCTTCCAGAAATGCCACATTTCTCCCAAATATATCACATCTTCTCCAAGAAATACCAGGTTTCCCCCTTCAAATAGGACCTTTTCACCCACAAATACCTCTTTTATCCCCAAAATAGGACAGTTTCTTCCAGACATGCCACATTTCTCCCAAATATATCACATCTTCTCCAAGAAATACCAGGGTTCCCCCTTCAAAAGGACCTTTTCAACCACAAATACCTGTTTTATCCCCAAAAGAGGACAGTTTCTTCCAGAAATGCCACATTTCTCCCAAATATATCACATCTCCAAGAAATACCAGGTTTCCTCCTGAAATAGGACCTTGTCACCCACTGATTCCTGTTTTATCCCTTTGTTCCGAGCGACTTTTCGTTTTGGAGTGTTTATCCGCTGCTACACTTCAGCATTCTGTGACGAATAAAATAGAAGTGGAGAGCCCCACTAATAAGGCCGCTAGAAGGTCCAGTAGCCACACACATTGTGCTTTCAGGGAGGACGTTCCAGAAAGTCGAGAGTTGTGGCTTCTTTCCTGCGGAGAAAAGACCCCCTGTTTTCAGGCAATGTTGGACGCTGAATTCGCTCCTTCTCGGCATTTCAATACCGCTCCTTCGCTCTCGTGGCTCGAAAGCGGCACTCGCGCTGAACCGCTCCGGAGAGTCTGCAGTTGCTGTCCGGTCCATCGCGGTTCTGCCCGAGTGCCGCTTGCAGCCTTCAGCAGCGCTCTCGTTTCTCTCGGATGCCGGGAAAGAGCGACTTCAGCCGGATGCTTTGCTCCGACGAGTGAGCGGCTTCTTCTGCGCACATCGCAATGGAGAGCTTCTGACTTCTCCATGTGTCCATGCAGAATGCACTACGCTTCTCTCTCATTCTTATCCCTTTTTCCGAGCGACATTTCGTTTTGGAGTGTTTATCCGATGCTACACTTCAGCATTCTGTGACGAATAGAGTAGAAGAGAAAAGCCCCACTAATAAGGCAGCTAGAAGTTCGAGGAGCAACGCACGTAGTGCTTTCAGGGAGGACTTTCCAGAAAGTCGAGAGTTGTGGCTTGTTTCCTGCGGAGAAAAAAGCCCCTGTTTTCAGGCAATGCAGGACGCTGAATTCGCTCGTTCTCGGCATAGGAATGCCGCTCCTCCTCTCTCGTGGCTCGAAAGCGGCATTTGCGCTGAACCACACCGGACAGTCAGCAGTTGCAGACTACTGAATAGCCTGAAAACAGGGGGTTTTTTCTCCGCAGGAAACAATCCACAACTCTCGACTTTCTGGAACGTCCTCCCTGAAAGCACTACGTGCGTTGCTCCTCGAACTTCTAGCTGCCTTATTAGTGGGGCTTTTCTCTTCTACTCTATTCGTCACAGAATGCTGAAGTGTAGCATCGGATAAACACTCCAAAACGAGAAGTCGCTCGGAAGGAAGGGATAAGAATGAGAGAGAAGCGTAGTGCATTCTGCATGGACACATGGAGAAGTCAGAAGCTCTCCATTGCGATGTGCGCAGTAGAAGCCGCTCACTCGTCGGAGCAAAGCATCCGGCTGAAGTCGCTCTTTCCCGGCATCCGAGAGAAACGAGAGCGCTGCTGAAGGCTGCAAGCGGCACTCGGGCAGAACCGCGATGGACCGGACAGCAACTGCAGACTCTCCGGAGCGGTTCAGCGCGAGTGCCGCTTTCGAGCCACGAGAGCGAAGGAGCGGTATTCCTATGCCGAGAAGATGCGAATTCAGCCTACTGCATTGCCTGAAAACAGGGGGTTTTTTCTCCGCAGGAAGGAAGCCACAACTCTCGACTTTCTGGAACGTCCTCCCTGAAAGCACAACGTGTGTGGCTTCTGGAGCTTCTAGCTGCCTTATTAGTGGGGCTTTTCTCTTCTACTGTAATCGTCACAGAATGCTGAAGTGTAGCATCGGATAAACACTCCAAAACGAAATGTCGCTCAGAAGGAAGGGATAAGAATGAGAGAGAAGCGTAGTGCATTCTGCATGGACACATGGAGAAGTCAGAAGCGCTCCATTGCGATGTGCGCAGAAGAAGCCGCTCACTCGTCGGAGAAAAGCATCCGGCTGAAGTCGCTCTTTCCCGGCATCCGAGAGAAACGAGAGCGCTGCTGAAGGCTGCAAGCGGCACTCGGGCAGAACCGCGATGGACCGGACAGCAACTGCAGACTCTCCGGAGCGGTTCAGCGCGAGTGCCGCTTTCGAGCCACGAGAGCGAAGGAGCGGTATTGAAATGCCGAGAAGATGCGAATTCAGCGTCCTGCATTGCCTGAAAACAGGGGTTTTTTTCTCCGCAGGAAAGAAGCCACAACTCTCGACTTTCTGGAACGTCCTCCCTGAAAGCACAACGTGTGTGGCTTCTGGAGCTTCTAGCTGCCTTATTAGTGGGGCTTTTCTCTTCTATTTTATTCGTCACAGAATGCTGAAGTGTAGCATCGGATAAACACTCCAAAACGAAATGTCGCTCGGAAGAAAGGGATAAGAATGAGAGAGAAGCGTAGTGCATTCTGCATGGACACATGGAGAAGTCAGAAGCTCTCCATTGCGATGTGCGCAGAAGAAGCCGCTCACTCGTCGGAGCAAAGCATCCGGCTGAAGTCGCTCTTTCTCGGCATCCGAGAGAAACGAGAGCGCTGCTGAAGGCTGCAAGCGGCACTCGGGCAGAACCGCGATGGACCGGACAGCAACTGCAGACTCTCCGGAGCGGTTCAGCGCGAGTGCCGCGTTCGAGCCACGAGAGCGAAGGAGCGGTATTCCTATGCCGAGAAGGAGAGAATTCAGCGTCCTGCATTGCCTGAAAACAGGGGTTTTTTTCTCCGCAGGAAAGAAGCCACAACTCTCGACTTTCTGGAACGTCCTCCATGAATGCAAAAAGTGTGTGGCTACTGGACCTTCTAGCTGCCTTATTAGTGGGGCTTTTCTCTTCTATTTTATTCGTCACAGAATGCTGAAGTGTAGCATCGGATAAACACTCCAAAACGAAAAGTCGCTCGGAACAAAGGGATAAAACAGGAATCTGTGGGTGACAAGGTCCTATTTAAGGAGGAAACCTGGTTTTTCTTGGAGATGTAATATATTTGGGAGAAATGTGGCATTTCTGGAAGAAACTGTCCTCTTTTGGGGATAAAAGAGGTATTTGTGGGAGAAAAGGTCCTATTTGAAGAGGGAATCCTGGTATTTCTTGGAGGAGATGTGATCTGTTTGGGAGAAATCTGGCCTTTTTGGAAGAAACTGTCCTCTTTTGGGGATAAAACAGGTATTTCATGGAGAAAAGGTCCTATATAATGGGGGAAACGTGGTATTTCTTGGAGGAGTTGTGATCTATTTGGGAGAAATGTGGCATTTCTGGAAGAAAATGTCCTCTTTTGGGGATAAAAGAGGTATTTCACGGAGAAAAGGTCCTAATTCAAGGGGGAAAGCTGGTATTTCTTGGAGAAGATGTGATCTATTTGGGAGAAATGTGGCATTTCTGGAAGAAACTGTCCTCTTTTGGGGATAAAAGAGGTATTTGTGGGTGAAAAGGCCCTATTTGAAGGGGGAAAGCTGGTATTTCTTGGAGAAGATGTGATATATTTGGGAGAAATGTGGCATGTCTGGAAGAAGCTGTCCTCTTTTGGGGATAAAAGAGGTATTTGTGGGTGAAAAGGTCCTATTTGAAGGGGGAAACGTGGTATTTCTTGGAGAAGATGTGATCTATTTGGGAGAAATGTGGCATTTCTGGAAGAAAGTGTCCTCTTTTGGGGATAATACAGGTATTTGTGGGAGAAAAGGTCCTATTTGAAGGGGGAAACCTGGTATTTCTTGGAGAAGATGTGCTATATTTGGGAGAAATGTGGCATTTCTGGAAGAAACTGTCCTCTTTTGGGGATAAAAGAGGTATTTGTGGGTGAAAAGGTCCTATTTGAAGGGGGAAAGCTGGTATTTCTTGGAGAAGATGTGATATATTTGGGAGAAATGTGGCATTTCTGGAAGAAGCTGTCCTCGTTTGGGGATATAGGAGGTATTTGTGGGTGATAAGGTCCTATTTGAAGGGGGAACCCTGGTATTTCATGGAGAAGATGTGATATATTTGGGAGAAATGTGGCATGTCTGGAAGAAGCTGTCCTATTTTGGGGATAAAAGAGGTATTTGTGGGTGAAAAGGTCCTATTTGAAGGGGGAAACCTGATATTTCTTGGAGAAGATGTGATATATTTGGGAGAAATGTGGCCTTTCTGGAAGAAACTGTCCTGTTTTGGGGATAAAACAGGTATTTGTGGGTGAAAAGGTCCTATTTGAAGGGGGAAAGCTGGTATTTCTTGGAGAAGATGTGATATATTTGGGTGATATGTTGCCTTTCTGAAAGAAAATGTCCTATTTGGGGGGAGAAGGCTGGTATCTGTGGGAGAAAAGGTCCTATTTCAGGAGGAATCCTGGTATTTCTTGCGGAGATGTGATCTATTTGGGAGAAATGTGGCAATTCTGGCAGAAAGTGTCCTATTTTGGGGATAAAAGAGGTATTTGTGGGTGAAAAGGTCCTATTTGAAGGGGGAAACCTGGTATTTCTTGGAGAAGATGTGATATATTTGGGAGAAATGTGGCATTTCTGGAAGAAACTGTCCTCTTTTGGGGATAAAACAGGTATTTGTGGGTGAAAATTTCCTATTTGAAGGGGGAAACCTGGTATTTCTTGGAGAAGATGTGATATATTTGGGAGAAATGTGGCATTTCTGCAAGAAAGTGTCTTGTTTTGGGGATAAAAGAGGTATTTGTAGGTGAAAAGGTCCTATTTGAAGGGGGAAACGTGGTATTTCTTGGAGAAGATGTGATCTATTTGGGAGAAATGTGGCATGTCTGGAAGAAGCTGTCCTATTTTGGGGATAAAAGAGGTATTTGTGGGTGAAAAGGTCCTATTTGAAGGGGGAAACCTGGTATTTCTTGGAGAAGATGTGATATATTTGGGAGAAATGTGGCATTTCTGGAAGAAAGTGTCCTGTTTTGAGGAATAAACAGGTATTTGTGGGAGAAAAGGTCCTATTTGAAGGGGGAAACGTGGTATTTCTTGGAGAAGATGTGATCTATTTGGGAGAAATGTGGCATTTCTGCAAGAAACTGTCCTCTTTTGGAGATAAAAGAGGTATTTGTGGGTGAAAAGGTCCTATTTGAAGGGGGAAAGCTGATATTTCTTGGAGAAGATGTGATATATTTGGGAGAAATGTGGCCTTTCTGGAAGAAACTGTCCTCTTTTGGGGATAAAAGAGGTATTTGAGGGTGAAAAGGTCCTATTTGAAGGGGGAAACCTGGTATTTCTTGGAGAAGATGTGATGTATTTGGGAGAAATGTGGCATGTCTGGAAGAAACTGTCGTATTTTGGGGATAAAAGAGGTATTTGTGGGTGAAAAGGTCCTATTTGAAGGGGGAAAGCTGGTATTTCTTGGAGAAGATGTGATATGCTTGGGAGAAATGTGGCCTTTCTGGAAGAAACTGTCCTCTTTTGGGGATAAAACAGGTATTTGTGGGAGAAAAGGTCCTATTTGAAGGGGGAAACCTGGTATTTCTTGGATAAGATGTGATCTATTTGGGTGATATGTGGCCTTTCTGATAGAAAAAGTCCTATTTGGGGGGAGAAGGCTGGTATTTGTGGGAGAAAAGGTCCTATTTCAGGAGGAATCCTGGTATTTCTTGGAGGAGATGTGATCTATTTGGGAGAAATCTGGCATTTCTTGCAGAAAGTGTCCTCTTTTGGGGATAAAAGAGGTATTTGTGGGTGAAAAGTTCCTATTTGAAGTTGGAACCCTGGTATTTCTTGGAGAAGATGTGATATATCTGGGAGAAATGTGGCATTTCTGGAAGAAACTGTCGTATTTTGGGGATAAAAGAGGTATTTGTGGGTGAAAATTTTCTATTTGAAGGGGGAAACCTGGTATTTCTTGGAGAAGATATGATATATTTGGGAGAAATGTGGCCTTTCTGGAAGAAACTGTCCTCTTTTGGGGATAAAAGAGGTATTTGTGGGTGAAAAGGTCCTATTTGAAGGGGGAAACGTGGTATTTCTTGGAGAAGATGTGATATATTTGGGAGAAATCTGGCATTTCTGGAAGAATATGTCCAATTTGAGGGATAAAACAGGTATTTGTGGGTGAAAAGGTCCTATTTGAAGGGGGAAAGCTGGCATTTCTGGGAGAAGATGTGATCTATTTGGGAGAAATGTGGCATTTCTGGAAGAAAGTGTCCTCTTTTGGGGATAAAACAGGTATTTGTGGGTGAAAAGGTCCTATTTGAAGGGGGAAAAGTGGTATTTCTTGGAGAAGATGTGGTATATTTGGGAGGAATGTGGCATTTCTGGAAGAAACTGTCCTCTTTTGGAGATAAAACAGGTATTTGTGGGTGATAAGGTCCTATTTGAAGGGGGAAACCTGGTATTTCTTGGAGAAGATGTGATATATTTGGGAGAAATGTGGCATTTCTGCAAGAAACTGTCCTGTTTTGGGGATAAAAGAGGTATTTGTGGGTGAAAAGGTCCTATTTGAAGGGGGAAACCTGGTATTTCTTGGAGAAGATGTGATCTATTTGGGAGAAATGTGGCATGTCTGGAAGAAGCTGTCCTCTTTTTGGATGAAACAGGTATTTGTGGGTGAAAAGGTCCTATTTGAAGGGGGAAACGTGGTATTTCTTGGAGAAGATGTGATATATTTGGGAGAAATGTGGCATTTCTGGAAGAAACTGTCCTCTTTTGGGGATAAAAGAGGTATTTGTGGTTGAAAAGGTCCTATTTGAAGGGGGAATCCTGGTATTTCTTGGAGAAGATGTGATCTATTTGGGCGAAATGTGGCATTTCTGGAAGAAACTGTCCTCTTATGGGGATGAAAGAGGTATTTGTGGGTGAAAAGGTCCTATTTGAAGGGGGAAAGCTGGTATTTCTTGAAGGAGATGTGATATATTTGGGAGAAATGTGACATTTCTGGAAGAATATGTCCAATTTGAGGGATAAAAGAGGTATTTGTGGGTGAAAAGGTCCTATTTGAAGGGGGAAAGCTGGTATTTCTTGGAGAAGATGTGATATATTTGGGAGAAATGTGGCCTTTCTGGAAGAAACTGTCCTATTTTGGGGATAAAAGAGGTATTTGTGGGTGTAAAGGTCTTATTACAATTGGGAAACCTGGTATTTCATGGAGAAGATGTGCTATATTTGGGTGAAATGTGGCATTTCTGGAAGAAAATGTCCTATTTGAGGGATAATACAGGTGTTTGTGGGTGAAAAGGTCCTATTTGAAGGGGGAACCCTGGTATTTCTTGGATAAGATGTGATATATTTGGGAGAAATGTGGCATTTCTGGAAGAAACTGTCCTCTTTTGGGGATGAAACAGGTATTTGTGGGTGAAAAGGTCCTATTTGAAGGGGGAAAGCTGGTATTTCATGGAGAAGATGTGGTATATTTGGGAGAAATGTGGCATGTCTGGAAGAAACTGTCCAATTTTGGGGATAAAAGAGGTATTTGTGGGTGAAAAGGTCCTATTTGAAGGGGGAACCCTGGTATTTCTTGGAGAAGATGTGATATATTTGGGAGAAATGTGGCATTTCTGGAAGAAACTGTCCTATTTTGGGGATAAAAGAATTATTTGTGGGTGAAAAAGTCCTATTCGAAGGGGGAAACGTGGTATTTCTTGGAGAAGATGTGATATATTTGGGAGAAATGTGGCATGTCTGGTAGAAACTGTCCAATTTAGGGGATAAAAGAGGTATTTGTGGGTGAAAAGGTCCTATTTGAAGGGGGAAACGTGGTATTTCTTGGAGAAGATGTGATATATTTGGGAGAAATGTGGCCTTTCCGGAAGAAACTGTCCTCTTTTGGGGATAAAAGAGGTATTTGTGGGTGAAAAGGTCCTATTTGAAGGGGTAAACCTGGTATTTCTTGGAGAAGATGTGATCTATTTGGGAGAAATGTGGCATTTCTGGAAGAAACTGTCCTCTTATGGGGATAGAACAGGTATTTGTGGGTGAAAAGGTCCTATTTGAAGGGGGAAACCTGGTATTTCTTGGAGAAGATGTGATATATTTGGGAGAAATGTGGCATTTCTGGAAGAAAATGTCCTATTTGAGGGATAATACAGGTATTTGTGGGAGAAAAGGTCCTATTTGAAGGGGGAAACCTGGTATTTCTTGGAGAAGATGTGGTATATTTGGGAGAAATGTGGCATTTCTGGAAGAAACTGTCCTCTTTTGGGGATGAAACAGGTATTTGTGGGAGAAAAGGTCCTATTTGAAGGGGGAACCCTAGTATTTCTTGGAGAAGATGTGGTATATTTGGGAGAAAACTGGCATGTCTGGAAGAAACAGTCCTACTTTGGGGAGCAAACAGGTATTTGTGGGTGAAAAGGTTCTATTTGAAGGGGGAAAGCTGGTATTTCTTGGAGAAGATGTGATATATTTGGGTGATATGTGGCCTTTCTGAAAGAAAATGTCCTATTTGGGGGGAGAAGGGTGGTATTTGTGGGAGAAATGGTCCTATTTCAGGAGGAATCCTGGTATTTCTTGGAGGAGATGTGATCTATTTGGGAGAAATGTGGCATTTCTGGCAGAAAGTGTCCTATTTTGGGGATAAAAGAGGTATTTGTGGGTGAAAAGGTCCTATTTGAAGGGGGAAAGCTGGTATTTCTTGGAGAAGATGTGATATATTTGGGAGAAATCTGGCATTTCTGGAAGAAACTGTCCTCTTTTGGGGATAAAGGAGGTATTTGTGGGTGAAAATTTCCTATTTGAAGGGGGAAACCTGGTATTTCTTGGAGAAGATGTGATATATTTGGGAGAAATGTGGCATTTCTGGAAGAAACTGTCCTCTTTTGGGGATAAAAGAGGTATTTGTGGGTGAAAAGGTCCTATTTGAAGGGGGAAACGTGGTATTTCTTGGAGAAGATGTGATATATTTGGGAGAAATCTGGCATTTCTGGAAGAATATGTCCAATTTGACGGATAAAACAGGTATTTGTGGTTGAAAAGGTCCTATTTGAAGGGGGAAACCTGGCATTTCTTGGAGAAGATGTGATATATTTGGGAGAAATGTGGCATTTCTGGAAGAAAGTGTCGTCTTTTAGGGATAAAACAGGTATTTGTGGGTGAAAAGGTCCTATTTGAAGGGGGAAAATTGGTATTTCTTGGAGAAGATGTGGTATATTTGGGAGAAATGTGGCATTTCTGGAAGAAACTGTCCTCTTTTGGGGATAAAAGAGGTATTTGTGGGTGAAAAGGTTTTATTTGAAGGGGGAAAGCTGGTATTTCTTGGAGAAGATGTGATATATTTGGGAGAAATGTGGCATTTCTGGAAGAAACTGTCCTCTTTTGGGGATAAAACGGGTATTTGTGGGTGAAAACGTTGTATTTGAAGGGGGAAACCTGGTATTTCTTGGAGAAGATGTGATATTTTTGGGAGAAATGTGGCATTTCTGGAAGAAAGTGTCTTGTTTTGGGGATAAAAGAGGTATTTGTGGGTGAAAAGGTCCTATTTGAAGGGGGAAACGTGGTATTACTTGGAGAAGATGTGATATATTTGGGAGAAATGTGGCATGTCTGGAAGAAGCTGTCCTATTTTGGGGATAAAACAGGTATTTGTGAGTGAAAAGGTCCTATTTGAAGGGGGAAACCTGGTATTTCTTGGAGAAGATGTGATATATTTGGGAGAAATGTGGCATTTCTGGAAGAAACTGTCCTCTTTTGAGGAATAAACAGGTATTTGTGGGAGAAAAGGTCCTATTTGAAGGGGGAAACGTGGTATTTCTTGGAGAAGATGTGATCTATTTGGGAGAAATGTGGCATTTCTGGAAGAAACTGTCCTCTTTTGGGGATAAAAGAGGTATTTGTGGGTGAAAAGGTCCTATTTGAAGGGAGAAAGCTGATATTTCTTGGAGAAGATGTGATATATTTGGGAGAAATGTGGCATGTCTGGAAGAAACTGTCCTATTTTGGGGATAAAAGAGGTATTTGTGGGTGAAAAGGTCTTATTACAATTGGGAATCCTGGTATTTCTTGGAGAAGATGTGCTCTATTTGGGAGAAATGTGGCATTTCTGGAAGAAATGTCCTATTTGAGGGATAATACAGGTGTTTGTGGGTGAAAAGGTCCTATTTGAAGGGGGAACCCTGGTATTTCTTGGATAAGACGTGATATATTTGGGAGAAATGTGGCATTTCTGGAAGAAACTGTCCTCTTTTGGGGATGAAACAGGTATTTGTGGGTGAAAAGGTCCTATTTGAAGGGGGAAACCTGGTATTTCATGGAGAAGATGTGGTATATTTGGGAGAAATGTGGCATGTCTGGAAGGAACTGTCCAATTTTGGGGATAAAAGAGGTATTTGTGGGTGAAAAGGTCCTATTTGAAGGGGGAACCCTGTTATTTCTTGGGGAAGATGAGATCTATTTGGGAGAAATGTGGCCTTTCTGGAAGAATCTGTCCTATTTTGGGGATAAAAGAATTTTTTGTGGGTGAAAAGGTCCTATTTGAAGGGGGAATCCTGGTATTTCTTGGAGAAGATGTGATATATTTGGGAGAAATGCGGCATGTCTGGTAGAAACTGTCCTATTTTGGGGATAAAAGAGGTATTTGTGGGTGAAAAGTTCCTATTTGAAGGGGGAAGCGTGGTATTTCTTGGAGAAGATGTGATATATTTGGGAGAAATGTGGCCTTTCTGGAAGAAACTGTCCTCTTTTGGGGATAAAAGATGTATTTGTGGGTGAAAAGGTCCTATTTGAAGGGGGAAACCTGGTATTTCTTGGAGAAGATGTGATCTATTTGGGAGAAATGTGGCATTTCTGGAAGAAACTGTCCTCTTATGGGTATAGAACAGGTATTTGTGGGTGAAAAGGTACTATTTCAAGGGGGAAACCTGGTATTTCTTGGAGAAGATGTGATATATTTGGGAGAAATGTGGCATTTCTGGAAGAAAATGTCCTATTTGAGGGATAATACAGGTATTTGTGGGAGAAAAGGTCCTATTTGAAGGGGGAAACCTGGTATTTCTTGGAGAAGATGTGGTATATTTGGGAGAAATGTGGCATTTCTGGAAGAAACTCTCCTCTTTTGGGGATGAAACAGGTATTTGTGGGAGAAAAGGTCCTATTTGAAGGGGGAACCCTAGTATTTCTTGGAGAAGATGTAATATATTTGGTAGAAAACTGGCATGTCTGGAAGAAACAGTCCTACTTTGGGGAGCAAACAGGTATTTGTGGGTGAAAAGGTCCTATTTGAAGGGGGAAAGCTGGTATTTCTTGGAGAAAATGCGATCTATTTGGGAGAAATGTGGCATGTCTGGCAGAAACTGTCCTCTTTTGGGGATAAAGGAGGTATTTGTGGGTGAAAAGTTCCTATTTGAAGTTGGAAACCTGGTATTTCTTGGAGAAGATGTGATATGTTTGGGATAAATGTGGCCTTTCAGGCAGAAACTGTCCTCTTTTGGGGATATAACAGTTATTTGTGGGTGAAAAGGTCCTATTTGAAGGGGGAAACCTGGTATTTCTTGGAGAAGATGTGATCTATTTGGGAGAAATGTGGCATGTCTGGAAGAAAATGTCCTCTTTTGGGGATAAAAGAGGTATTTCATGGAGAAATGGTCCTAATTCAAGGGGGAAACCTGGTATTTCTTGGAGGAGTTGTGATATATTTGGGAGAAATGTGGTATTTCTGGAAGAAAATGTCCTATTTGAGGGATAAAATAGGTATTTGTGGGAGAAAAGGTCCTATTTGAAGGGGGAACCCTGGTATTTCTTGGAGAAGATGTGATCTATTTGGGAGAAATGTGGCATGACTGGATAAAACTGTCCAATTTTGGGGATAAATGAGGTATTTGTGGGTGAAAATGTCCTATTTGAAGGGGGAAACCTGGTATTTCTTGGAGAAGATGTGATATATTTGGGAGAAATGTGGCATTTCTGCAAGAAACTGTCCTCTTTTGGGGATAAAACAGGTATTTGTGGGAGAAAAGGTCCTATTTGATGGGGGAAAAGTGGTATTTCTTGGAGGAGATGTGATATATTTGGGAGAAATGTGGCATGTCTGGAAGAAACTGTCCTATTTTGGGGATAAAAGAGGTATTTGTGGGTGAAAAGGTCCTATTTGAAGGGGGAAACCTGGTAATTCTATGAGAAGATGTGATATGTTTGGGAGAAATGTGGCATTTCTGGAAGAAACTGTCCTGTTTTGGGGATAAAACAGGTATTTGTGGGTGAAAACGTTGTATTTGAAGGGGGAAACCTGGTATTTCTTGGAGAAGATGTGATCTATTTGGGAGAAATGTGGCATTTCTGCAAGAAACTGTCCTCTTTTGGGGATAAAAGAGGTATTTGTGGGTGAAAAGGTCCTATTTGAAGGGGGAAACCTGGTATTTCTTGGAGAAGATGTGATATATTTGGGAGAAATGTGGCCTTTCTGGAAGAAACTGTCCTATTTTGGGGATAAAAGAGGTATTTGTGGGTGATAAGGTCCTATTTGAAGGGGGAAACCTGGTATTTCTTGGAGAAGATGTGATATGTTTGGGAGAAATGTGGCATTTCTGGAAGAAAATGTCCTATTTGGGGGGAGAAGGCTGGTATTTGTGGGAGAAAAGGCCCTATTTCAGGAGGAATCCTGGTATTTCTTGGAGAAGATGTGATCTATTTGGGAGAAATGTGGCATGTCTGGAAGAAACTGACCTATTTGAGGGATAAAAGAGGTATTTGTGGGTGAAAAGGTCCTATTTGAAGGGGGAAACCTGGTATTTCTTGGAGAAGTTGTGATATATTTGGGAGAAATCTGGCATTTCTGGCAGAAACTGTCCTATTTTGGGGATAAAAGAATTTTTTGTGGGTGAAAAGTTCCTATTTGAAGGGGGAAACGTGGTATTTCTTGGAGAAGATGTGATATGTTTGGGAGAAATGTGGCCTTTCTGGAAGAAACTGTCCTCTTTTGGGGATAAAAGAGGTATTTGAGGGTGAAAAGGTCCTATTTGAAGGGGGAAAGCTGGTATTTCTTGGAGAAGATGTGATATATTTGGGAGAAATGTGGCATTTCTGGAATAAACTGTCCTCTTTTGGGGATAAAAGAGGTATTTGTGGGTGAAAAGGTCTTATTACAAGGGGGAAACGTGGTATTTCTTGGAGAAGATGTGGTATATTTGGGAGGAATGTGGCATGTCTGGAAGAAACTGTCCTCTTTAGGGGATAAAACAGGTATTTGTGGGAGAAAAGGTCCTATTTGAAGGGGGAAACGTGGTATTTCTTGGAGAAGATGTGATCTATTTGGGAGAAATGTGGCATTTCTGGAAGAAAGAGTCGTATTTGAGGGATAATGAGGTATTTGTGGGTGAAAAGGTCGTATTTGAAGGGGGAAACCAGGTATTTCTTGGAGAAGATGTGATATATTTGGGAGAAATGTGGCATTTCTGGAAGAAAGTGTCCTGTTTTGTAGATAAAACAGGTATTTGTGGGAGAAAATGTCCTATTTGAAGGGGAAAAGTGGTATTTCTTGGAGGAGATGTGATATGTTTGGGAGAAATGTGGCATGTCTGGAAGAAACTGTCCTATTCTGGGGATAAAAGAGGTATTTGTGGGTGAAAAGGTTCTATTTGAAGGGGGAAACCTGGTAATTCTATGAGAAGATGTGATATGCTTGGGAGAAATGTGGCATTTCTGGAAGAAACTGTCCTCTTTTGGGGATAAAACAGGTATTTGTGTGTGAAAAGGTCCTATTTGAAGTTGGAAACCTGGTATTTCTTGGAGAAGATGTGATATATTTGGGAGAAATCTGGCATTTCGGGAAGAATATGTCCAATTTGAGGGATAAAACAGGTATGTGTGGGTGAAAAGGTCCTATTTGAAGGGGGAAACGTGGTATTTCTTGGAGAAGATGTGATCTATTTGGGAGAAATGTGGCATTTCTGGAAGAAACTGTCCAATTTTGGGGATAAAAGAGGTATTTGTGGGTGATAAGGTCCTATTTGAAGGGGGAAAGCGGGTATTTCTTGGAGAAGATGTGATCTATTTGGGAGAAATGTGGCATGTCTGGCAGAAACTGTCCAATTTTGGGGATAAAACAGGTATTTGTGGGAGAAAAGGTCCTATTTGAAGGGGGAAAGCTGGTATTTCTTGGAGGAGATGTGATCTATTTGAGAGAAATCTGGCATTTCTGGAAGAAACTGTCCTATTTTGGGGATAAAAGACGTATTTGTGGGTGAAAAGGTCCTATTTGAAGGGGGAAACCTGGTATTTCTTGGAGAAGATGTGATATATTTGGGAGAAATGTGGCATTTCTGGAAGAAACCGTCCTCTTTTGGGGATAAAAGAGGTATTTGTGGGTGAAAATTTCCTATTTGAAGGGGGAAACCTGGTATTTCTTGGAGAAGATATGATATATTTGGGAGAAATGTGGCATTTCTGGCGGAAACTGTCCTCTTTTGGGGATAAAAGAGGTATTTGTGGGTGAAAAGGTCCTATTTCAATGGGGAAAGCTGGTATTTCTTGGAGAAGATGTGTTATGTTTGGGAGAAATGTGGCATTTCTGGAAGAATATGTCCAATTTGAGGGATAAAACAGGTATTTGTGGTTGAAAAGGTCCTATTTGAAGGGGGAAACCTGGCATTTCTTGGAGAAGATGTGATGTATTTGGGAGAAATGTGGCATTTCTGGAAGAAAGTGTCGTCTTTTGGGGATAAAACAGGTATTTGTGGGTGAAAAGGTCCTATTTGAAGGGGGAAAAGTGGTATTTCTTGGAGAAGATGTGGTATATTTGGGAGAAATGTGGCATTTCTGGAAGAAACTGTCCTGTTTTGGGGATAAAACAGGTACTTGTGGGTCAAAACGTTGTATTTGAAGGGGGAAACCTGGTATTTCTTGGAGAAGATGTGGTCTATTTGGGAGAAATGTGGCATGTCTGGAAGAAACTGTCCTCTTTTGGGGATAAAAGAGGTATTTGTGGGTGAAAAGGTCCTATTTGAAGGCGGAAACCTGGTATTTCTTGGAGAAGATGTGATATATTTGGGAGAAATGTGGCATTTCTGGAAGAAACTGTCCTGTTTTGGGGATAAAACTGGTATTTGTGGGTGAAAAGGTCCTATTTCCAGGGGGAAAGCTGGTATTTCTTGGAGAAGATGTGATCTATTTGGGAGAAATGTGGCATTTCTGGAAGAAACTGTCCTCTTTTGGAGATAAAAGAGGTATTTGTGGGTGAAAAGGTCCTATTTGAAGGGGGAAAGCTGATATTTCTTGGAGAAGATGTGATATATTTGGGAGAAATGTGGCATTTCTGGAAGAAAGTGTCCTGTTTTGGGGATAAAACTGGTATTTGTGGGTGAAAAGGTCCTATTTGAAGGCGGAAACGTGGTATTTCTTGGAGAAGATGTGATCTATTTGGGAGAAATGTGGCATTTCTGGCGGAAACTGTCCTCTTTTGGGGATAAAAGAGGTATTTGTGGGTGAAAAGGTCCTATTTCAAGGGGCAAAGCTGGTATTTCTTGGAGAAGATGTGTTATGTTTGGGAGAAATGTGGCATTTCTGGAAGAAACTGTCCTATTTTGGGGATAAAAGAGGTATTTGTGGGAGAAAAGGTCCTATTTGAAGGGGAAAGCTGGTATTTCTTGGAGAAGATGTGATATATTTGGGTGATATGTGGCCTTTCTGAAAGAAAATGTCCTATTTGGGGGGAGAAGGCTGGTATTTGTGGGAGAAAAGGTCCTATTTCAGGAGGAATCCTGGTATTTCTTGGAGGAGATGTGATCTATTTGGGAGAAATCTGGCATTTCTGGCAGAAAGTGTCCTATTTTGGGGATAAAACAGGTATTTGTGGGTGAAAAGGTCCTATTTGAAGGGGGAACCCTGGTATTTCTTGGAGAAGATGTGATATATTTGGGAGAAATGTGGCCTTTCTGGAAGAAACTGTCCTCTTTTGGGGATAAAAGAGGTATTTGTGGGTGAAAATTTCCTATTTGAAGGGGGAAACCTGGTATTTCTTGGAGAAGATATGATCTATTTGGGAGAAATGTGGCATTTCTGGAAGAAACTGTCCTCTTTTGGGGATAAAAGAGGTATTTGTGGGTGAAAAGGTCCTATTTGAAGGGGGAAACGTGGTATTTCTTGGAGAAGATGTGATGTATTTGGGAGAAATGTGGCATTTCTGGAAGAATATGTCCAATTTGAGGGATAATGCAGGTATTTGTGGGAGAAAAGGTCCTATTTGAAGGGGGAAACCTGGTATTTCTTGGAGAAGATGTGATATATTTGGGAGAAATGTGGCATTTCTGGAAGAAACTGTCCTCTTTTGGGGATGAAACAGGTATTTGTGGGAGAAAAGGTCCTATTTGAAGGGGGAACCCTAGTATTTCTTGGAGAAGATGTAATATATTTGGGAGAAAACTGGCATGTCTGGAAGAAACAGTCCTACTTTGGGGAGCAAACAGGTATTTGTGGGTGAAAAGGTCCTATTTGAAGGGGGAAAGCTGGTATTTCTTGGAGAAAATGTGATCTATTTGGGAGAAATGTGGCATGTCTGGCAGAAACTGTCCTCTTTTGGGGATAAAGGAGGTATTTGTGGGTGAAAAGGTCCTATTTGAAGTTGGAAACCTGGTATTTCTTGGAGAAGATCTGATATGTTTGGGATAAATGTGGCCTTTCAGGCAGAAACTGTCCTCTTTTGGGGATATAACAGTTATTTGTGGGTGAAAAGGTCCTATTTGAAGGGGGAAAGCTGATATTTCATGGAGAAGATGTGATCTATTTGGGAGAAATGTGGCATGTCTGGAAGAAAATGTCCTCTTTTGGGGATAAATGAGGTATTTCATGGAGAAAAGGTCCTAATTCAAGGGGGAAACCTGGTATTTCTTGGAGGAGTTGTGATATATTTGGGAGAAATGTGGTATTTCTGGAAGAAAATGTCCTATTTGAGGGATAAAAGAGGTATTTGTGGGAGAAAAGGTCCTATTTGAAGGGGGAACCCTGGTATTTCTTGGAGAAGATGTGATCTATTTGGGAGAAATGTGGCATGACTGGATAAAACTGTCCAATTTTGGGGATAAATGAGGTATTTGTGGGTGAAAATGTCCTATTTGAAGGGGGAAACCTGGTATTTCTTGGAGAAGATGTGATATATTTGGGAGAAATGTGGCATTTCTGCAAGAAACTGTCCTCTTTTGGGGATAAAACAGGTATTTGTGGGAGAAAAGGTCCTATTTGCTGGGGGAAAAGTGGTATTTCTTGGAGGAGATGTGATATATTTGGGAGAAAAGTGGCATGTCTGGAAGAAACTGTCCTCTTTTGGGGATAAAAGAGGTATTTGTGGGTGAAAAGGTCCTATTTGAAGGGGGAAACCTGGTAATTCTATGAGAAGATGTGATATGTTTGGGAGAAATGTGGCATTTCTGGAAGAAACTGTCCTGTTTTGGGGATAAAACAGGTATTTGTGGGTGAAAACGTTGTATTTGAAGGGGGAAACCTGGTATTTCTTGGAGAAGATGTGATCTATTTGGGAGAAATGTGGCATTTCTGGAAGAAACTGTCCTATTTTGGGGATCAAAGAGGTTTTTTTGGGTGAAAAGGTCCTATTTGAAGGGGGAAACCTGGTATTTCTTGGAGAAGATGTGATATATTTGGGAGAAATGTGGCCTTTCTGGAAGAAACTGTCCTCTTTTGGGGATAAAAGAGGTATTTGTGGGTGATAAGGTCCTATTTGAAGGGGGAAACCTGGTATTTCTTGGAGAAGATGTGATATGTTTGGGAGAAATGTGGCATTTCTGGAAGAAAATGTCCTATTTGGGGGGAGAAGGCTGGTATTTGTGGGAGAAAAGGCCCTATTTCAGGAGGAATCCTGGTATTTCTTGGAGAAGATGTGATCTATTTGGGAGAAATGTGGCATGTCTGGAAGAAACTGACCTATTTGAGGGATAAAAGAGGTATTTGTGGGTGAAAAGGTCCTATTTGAAGGGGGAAACCTGGTATTTCTTGGAGAAGTTGTGATATATTTGGGAGAAATCAGGCATTTCTGGCAGAAACTGTCCTATTTTGGGGATAAAAGAATTTTTTGTGGGTGAAAAGGTCCTATTTGAAGGGGGAAACGTGGTATTTCTTGGAGAAGATGTGATATGTTTGGGAGAAATGTGGCCTTTCTGGAAGAAACTGTCCTCTTTTGGGGATAAAAGAGGTATTTGAGGGTGAAAAGGTCCTATTTGAAGGGGGAAAGCTGGTATTTCTTGGAGAAGATGTGATATATTTGGGAGAAATGTGGCATTTCTGGAAGAAACTGTCCTCTTTTGGGGATAAAAGAGGTATTTGTGGGTGAAAAGGTCTTATTACAAGGGGGAAACGTGGTATTTCTTGGAGAAGATGTGGTATATTTGGGAGGAATGTGGCATGTCTGGAAGAAACTGTCCTCTTTTGGGGATAAAACAGGTATTTGTGGTTGAAAAGGTCCTATTTGAAGGGGGAAACGTGGTATTTCTTGGAGAAGATGTGATATATTTGGGAGAAATCAGGCATTTCTGGAAGAAAGTGTCGTATTTGAGGGATAAAGAGGTATTTGTGGGTGAAAAGGTCGTATTTGAAGGGGGAAACCTGGTATTTCTTGGAGAAGATGTGATCTATTTGGGAGAAATGTGGCATTTCTGGAAGAAAGTGTCCTGTTTTGTAGATAAAACAGGTATTTGTGGGAGAAAATGTCCTATTTGAAGGGGGAAAAGTGGTATTTCTTGGAGGAGATGTGATATATTTGGGAGAAATGTGGCATGTCTGGATGAAACTGTCCTATTTTGGGGATAAAAGAGGTATTTGTGGGTGAAAAGGTTCTATTTGAAGGGGGAAACCTGGTAATTCTATGAGAAGATGTGATATGCTTGGGAGAAATGTGGCATTTCTGGAAGAAACTGTCCTCTTTTGGGGATAAAACAGGTATTTGTGTGTGAAAAGGTCCTATTTGAAGTTGGAAACCTGGTATTTCTTGGAGAAGATGTGATATATTTGGGAGAAATCTGGCATTTCGGGAAGAATATGTCCAATTTGAGGGATAAAACAGGTATGTGTGGGTGAAAAGGTCCTATTTGAAGGGGGAAACCTGGTATTTCTTGGAGAAGATGTGATCTATTTGGGAGAAATGTGGCATGTCTGGCAGAAACTGTCCAATTTTGGGGATAAAGCAGGTATTTGTGGGAGAAAAGGTCCTATTTGAAGGGGGAAAGCTGGTATTTCTTGGAGGAGATGTGATCTATTTGAGAGAAATCTGGCATTTCTGGCAGAAAGTGTCCTATTTTGGGGATAAAAGACGTATTTGTGGGTGAAAAGGTCCTATTTGAAGGGGGAAACCTGGTATTTCTTGGAAAAGATGTGATATATTTGGGAGAAATGTGGCATTTCTGGAAGAAACAGTCCTCTTTTGGGGATAAAAGAGGTATTTGTGGGTGAAAAGGTCCTATTTGAAGTTGGAAACGTGGTATTTCTTGGAGAAGATGTGATATATTTGGGAGAAATCTGGCATTTCTGGAAGAATATGTCCAATTTGAGGGATAAAAGAGGTATTTGTGGTTGAAAAGGTCCTATTTGAAGGGGGAAACCTGGTATTTCTTGGAGAAGATGTGATATATTTGGGTGATATGTGGCCTTTCTGAAAGAAAATGTCCTATTTGGGGGGAGAAGGCTGGTATTTGTGGGAGAAAAGGTCCTATTTCAGGAGGAATCCTGGTATTTCTTGGAGGAGATGTGATCTATTTGGGAGAAATCTGGCATTTCTGGCAGAAAGTGTCCTATTTTGGGGATAAAAGAGGTATTTGTGGGTGAAAAGGTCCTATTTGAAGGGGGAACCCTGGTATTTCTTGGAGAAGATGTGATCTATTTGGGAGAAATGTGGCCTTTCTGGAAGAAACTGTCCTCTTTTGGGGATAAAAGAGGTATTTGTGGGTGAAAATTTCCTATTTGAAGGGGGAAACCTGGTATTTCTTGGAGAAGATATGATCTATTTGGGAGAAATGTGGCATTTCTGGAAGAAACTGTCCTCTTTTGGGGATAAAAGAGGTATTTGTGGGTGAAAAGGTCCTATTTGAAGGGGGAAACGTGGTATTTCTTGGAGAAGATGTGATCTATTTGGGAGAAATGTGGCATTTCTGGAAGAATATGTCCAATTTGAGGGATAAAAGAGGTATTTGTGGTTGAAAAGGTCCTATTTGAAGGGGGACTCCTGGTATTTCTTGGAGAAGATGTGATGTATTTGGGAGAAATGTGGCATTTCTGGAAGAAAGTGTCGTCTTTTGGGGATAAAAGAGGTATTTGTGGGTGAAAAGGTCCTATTTGAAGGGGGAAATGTGGTATTTCTTGGAGAAGATGTGGTATATTTGGGAGAAATGTGGCATTTCTGGAAGAAACTGTCCTGTTTTGGGGATAAAACAGGTATTTGTGGGTGGAATCGTTGTATTTGAAGGGGGAAACCTGGTATTTCTTGGAGAAGATGTGATATATTTGGGAGAAATGTGGCATTTCTGCAAGAAACTGTCCTATTTTGGGGATAAAAGAGGTATTTGTGGGTGAAAAGGTCCTATTTGAAGGGGGAACCCTGGTATTTCTTGGAGAAGATGTGATCTATTTGGGAGAAATGTGGCATGTCTGGAAGAAGCTGTCCTATTTTGGGGATAAAACAGGTATTTGTGGGTGAAAAGGTCCTATTTGAAGGGGGAAACCTGGTATTTCTTGGAGAAGATGTGATCTATTTGGGAGAAATGTGGCTTTTCTGGAAGAAAATGTCCAATTTGGGGGGAGAAGGCTGGTAGTTTTCGGTGAGAAGGTCCTATTTCAGGAGGAATCCTGGTATTTCTTGGAGAAGATGTGATCTATTTGGGAGAAATGTGGCCTTTCTGGAAGAAACTGTCCTCTTTTGGGGATAAAAGAGGTATTAGTGGTTGAAAAGTTCCTATTTGAAGTTGGAATCCTGGTATTTCTTGGAGAAGATGTGATCTATTTGGGAGAAATGTGGCATTTCTGGAAGAAAATGTCCTCTTTTGGGGATAAAAGAGGTATTTCATGGAGAAAAGGTCCTATTTGAAGGGGGAAACCTGGTATTTCTTGGAGAAGATGTGCTATATTTGGGAGAAATTTGGCATTTCTGGAAGAAACTGTCGTATTTTGGGCATAAAACAGGTATTTGTGGTTGAAAAGGTCCTATTTGAAGGGGGAAACGTGGTATTTCTTGGAGAAGATGTGATATATTTGGGAGAATTGTGGCCTTTCTGGAAGAAAATGTCCTCTATTGGGAAAAAAAGGAGGTATTTGTGGGTGAAAAGGTCCTATATGAAGGTGGAATCGTGGTATTTCTTGGAGAAGATGTGATCTATTTGGGAGAAATGAGGCATTTCTGGAAGAAACTGTCCAATTTGAGGGGAGAAGGCTGGTAGTTGTGGGTGAGAAGGTCCTATTTCAGGAGGAATCCTGGTATTTCTTGGAGAAGATGTGATCTATTTGGGAGAAATGTGGCATTTCTGGAAGAAACTGTCCTCTTTTGGGGATAAAAGAGGTATGTGTGGGTGAAAAGGTCCTATTTCCAGGGGAAAACCTGGTATTTCTTGGAGAAGATGTGATATATTTGGGAGAAATGTGGCATGTCTGGAAGAAAATGTCCTATATTGGGGAAGAAGGCTGGTACTTGTGGGAGAAAAGGTCCTATTTGAAGGGGGAATCCTGGTATTTCTTGGAGGAGATGTGATATGTTTGGGAGAAATGTTGCCTTTCTGGAAGAAACTGTCCTCTTTTGGGGATAAAAGAGGTATTTGCGGGTGAAAAGGTCCTATTTGAAGGGGGAAACCTGGTATTTCTTGGAGAAGATATGATATATTTGGGAGAAATGTGGCATTTCTGGAAGAAACTGTCCTCTTTTGGGGATAAAAGAGGTATTTGTGGGTGAAAAGGTCCTATTTGAAGGGGGAAACCTGGTATTTCTTGCAGAAGATGTGATCTATTTGGGAGAAATGTGGCATTTCTGGAAGAAACTGTCCTCTTTTGGGGATAAAAGAGGTATTTGTGGGTGAAAATTTCCTATTTGAAGGGGGAATCCTGGTATTTCTTGGAGAAGATATGATGTATTTGGGAGAAATGTGGCATTTCTGGAAGAAACTGTCCTCTTTTGGGGATAAAAGAGGTATTTGTGGGTGAAAAGGTCCTATTTGAAGGGGGAACCCTGGTATTTCTTGGAGAAGATGTGATATATTTGGGAGAAATGTGGCATTTCTGGAAGAAACAGTCCTGTTTTGGGGATAAAACAGGTATTTGTGGGTGAAAACGTTGTATTTGAAGGGGGAAACCTGGTATTTCTTGGAGAAGATGTGATATATTTGGGAGAAATGTGGCATGTCTGGCAGAAACTCTCCTCTTTTGGAGATAAAAGAGGTATTTGTGGGTGAAAAGTTCCTATTTGAAGGGGGAAACGTGGTATTTCTTGGAGAAGATGTGGTATATTTGGGAGAAATGTGGCATTTCTGGCAGAAACTGTCCTCTTTTGGGGATAAAAGAGGTATTTGTGGGTGAAATCGTTGTATTTGAAGGGGGAAACCTGGTATTTCTTGGAGAAGATGTGATCTATTTGGGAGAAATGTGGCATTTCTGGAAGAAACTGTCCTCTTTTGGGGATAAAAGAGGTATTTGTGGGTGAAAAGGTCCTATTTGAAGGGGGAAACCTGGTATTTCTTGGAGAAGATGTGATCTATTTGGGAGAAATGTGGCATTTCTGGAAGAAACTGTCCTCTTTTGGGGATAAAAGAGGTATTTGTGGGTGAAAAGGTCCTATTTGAAGGGGGAAAGCTGGTATTTCTTGAAGGAGATGTGATATATTTGGGAGAAATGTGGCATTTCTGGAAGAATATGTCCAATTTGAGGGATAAAAGAGGTATTTGTGGGTGAAAAGGTCCTATTTGAAGGGGGAAAGCTGTTATTTCTTGGAGAAGATGTGATATATTTGGGAGAAATGTGGCCTTTCTGGAAGAAACTGTCCTATTTTGGGGATAAAAGAGGTATTTGTGGGTGTAAAGGTCTTATTACAATTGGGAAACCTGGTATTTCATGGAGAAGATGTGGTATATTTGGGAGAAATGTGGCATTTCTGGAAGAAAATGTCCTATTTGAGGGATAATACAGGTGTTTGTGGGTGAAAAGGTCCTATTTGAAGGGGGAACCCTGGTATTTCTTGGAGAAGATGTGATATATTTGGGAGAAATGTGGCATTTCTGGAAGAAACTGTCCTCTTTTGGGGATGAAACAGGTATTTGTGGGTGAAAAGGTCCTATTTGAAGGGGGAAAGCTGGTATTTCATGGAGAAGATGTGGTATATTTGGGAGAAATGTGGCATGTCTGGAAGAAACTGTCCAATTTTGGGGATAAAAGAGGTATTTGTGGGTGAAAAGGTCCTATTTGAAGGGGGAACCCTGGTATTTCTTGGAGAAGATGTGATCTATTTGGGAGAAATGTGGCATGTCTGGAAGAAAATGTCCTATTTTGGGGATAGAACAGGTATTTGTGTGTGAAAAGGTCCTATTTGAAGGGGGAAACCTGGTATTTCTTGGAGAAGATGTGATCTATTTGGGAGAAATGTGGCATTTCTGGAAGAAACTGTCCTCTTTTGGGGATAAAAGAGGTATTTGTGGGTGAAAAGGTCCTATTTGAAGGGGGAACCCTGGTATTTCTTGGAGAAGATGTGATATATTTGGGAGAAATGTGGCATTTCTGGAAGAAACAGTCCTGTTTTGGGGATAAAACAGGTATTTGTGGGTGAAAACGTTGTATTTGAAGGGGGAAACCTGGTATTTCTTGGAGAAGATGTGATATATTTGGGAGAAATGTGGCATGTCTGGCAGAAACTGTCCTATTTTGGAGATAAAAGAGGTATTTGTGGGTGAAAAGTTCCTATTTGAAGGGGGAAACGTGGTATTTCTTGGAGAAGATGTGGTATATTTGGGAGAAATGTGGCATTTCTGGAAGAAACTGTCCTCTTTTGGGGATAAAAGAGGTATTTGTGGGTGAAATCGTTGTATTTGAAGGGGGAAACGTGGTATTTCTTGGAGAAGATGTGATATATTTGGGAGAAATGTGGCATTTCTGGAAGAAACTGTCCTCTTTTGGGGATAAAAGAGGTATTTGTGGGTGAAAAGGTCCTATTTGAAGGGGGAAACCTGGTATTTCTTGGAGAAGATGTGATCTATTTGGGAGAAATGTGGCATTTCTGGAAGAAACTGTCCTCTTTTGGGGATAAAAGAGGTATTTGTGGGTGAAAAGGTCCTATTTGAAGGGGGAAAGCTGGTATTTCTTGAAGGAGATGTGATATATTTGGGAGAAATGTGGCATTTCTGGAAGAATATGTCCAATTTGAGGGATAAAAGAGGTATTTGTGGGTGAAAAGGTCCTATTTGAAGGGGGAAAGCTGGTATTTCTTGGAGAAGATGTGATATATTTGGGAGAAATGTGGCCTTTCTGGAAGAAACTGTCCTATTTTGGGGATAAAAGAGGTATTTGTGGGTGTAAAGGTCTTATTACAATTGGGAAACCTGGTATTTCATGGAGAAGATGTGGTATATTTGGGAGAAATGTGGCATTTCTGGAAGAAAATGTCCTATTTGAGGGATAATACAGGTGTTTGTGGGTGAAAAGGTCCTATTTGAAGGGGGAAGCCTGGTATTTCTTGGAGAAGATGTGATATATTTGGGAGAAATGTGGCATTTCTGGAAGAAACTGTCCTCTTTTGGGGATGAAACAGGTATTTGTGGGTGAAAAGGTCCTATTTGAAGGGGGAAAGCTGGTATTTCATGGAGAAGATGTGGTATATTTGGGAGAAATGTGGCATGTCTGGAAGAAACTGTCCAATTTTGGGGATAAAAGAGGTATTTGTGTTTGAAAAGGTCCTATTTGAAGGGGGAACCCTGGTATTTCTTGGAGAAGATGTGATCTATTTGGGAGAAATGTGGCATGTCTGGAAGAAAATGTCCTATTTTGGGGATAAAAGAGGTATTTGTGGGAGAAAAGGTCCTATTTGAAGGGGTAAACCTGGTATTTCTTGGAGAAGCTGTGATATATTTGGGAGAAATGTGGCATTTCTGGAAGAAACTGTCCTCTTATGGGGATAGAACAGGTATTTGTGGGTGAAAAGGTCCTATTTGAAGGGGGAAACCTGGTATTTCTTGGAGAAGATGTGATATATTTGGGAGAAATGTGGCCTTTCTGGAAGAAACTGTCCTATTTTGGGGATAAAAGAGGTATTTGTGGGAGAAAAGGTCCTATTTGAAGGGGGAACCCTGGTATTTCTTGGAGAAGATGTGATATATTTGGGAGAAATGTGGCATTTCTGGAAGAAACTGTCCTCTTTTGGGGATGAAACAGGTATTTGTGGGAGAAAAGGTCCTATTTGAAGGGGGAACCCTAGTATTTCTTGGAGAAGATGTGATATATTTGGGAGAAAACTGGCATGTCTGGAAGAAACAGTCCTACTTTGGGGAGCAAACAGGTATTTGTGGGTGAAAAGGTCCTATTTGAAGGGGGAAAGCTGGTATTTCTTGGAGAAGATGTGATATATTTGGGTGATATGTGGCCTTTCTGAAAGAAAATGTCCTATTTGGGGGGAGAAGGCAGGTATCTGTGGGAGAAAAGGTCCTATTTCAGGAGGAATCCTGGTATTTCTTGGAGGAGATGTGATCTATTTGGGAGAAATGTGGCATTTCTGGCAGAAACTGTCCTCTTTTGGGGATAAAAGAGGTATTTGTGGGTGAAAAGGTCCTATTTGAAGGGGGAAACCTGGTATTTCTTGGAGAAGATGTGATATATTTGGGAGAAATGTGGCATTTCTGGAAGAAACTGTCCTCTTTTGGGGATAAAACAGGTATTTGTGGGTGAAAATTTCCTATTTGAAGGGGGAAACCTGGTATTTCTTGGAGAAGGTATGATATATTTGGGAGAAATGTGGCATTTCTGGAAGAAACTGTCCTCTTTTGGGGATAATGCAGGTATTTGTGGGTGAAAAGGTCCTATTTGAAGGGGGAAACGTGGTATTTCTTGGAGAAGATGTGATATATTTGGGAGAAATGTGGCATTTCTGGAAGAAACTGTCCTGTTTTGAGGAATAAACTGGTATTTGTGGGAGAAAAGTTCCTATTTGAAGGGGGAAACCTGGTATTTCTTGGAGAAGATGTGATCTATTTGGGAGAAATGTGGCATTTCTGGAAGAAACTGTCCTCTTTTGGGGATAAAAGAGGTATTTGTGGGTGAAAAGGTTCTATTTCAAGGGGGAAAGCTGATATTTCTTGGAGAAGATGTGATATATTTGGGAGAAATGTGGCCTTTCTGGAAGAAACTGTCCTCTTTTGGGGATAAAAGAGGTATTTGAGGGTGAAAAGGTCCTATTTGAAGGCGGAAACCTGGTATTTCTTGGAGAAGATGTGATCTATTTGGGAGAAATGTGGCATGTCAGGAAGAAACTGTCGTATTTTGGGGATAAAAGAGGTATTTGTGGGTGAAAAGGTCCTATTTGAAGGGGGAAAGCTGGTATTTCTTGGAGAAGATGTGATATGCTTGGGAGAAATGTGGCCTTTCTGGAAGAAACTGTCCTCTTTTGGGGATAAAACAGGTATTTGTGGGAGAAAAGGTCCTATTTGAAGGGGGAAACCTGGTATTTCTTGGAGAAGATGTGATCTATTTGGGTGATATGTGGCCTTTCTGATAGAAGAAGTCCTATTTGGGGGAGAAGGCTGGTATTTGTGGGAGAAAAGGTCCTATTTCAGGAGGAATCCTGGTATTTCTTGGAGGAGATGTGATCTATTTGGGAGAAATCTGGCATTTCTTGCAGAAAGTGTCCTATTTTGGGGATAAAAGAGGTATTTGTGGGTGAAAAGTTCCTGTTTGAAGTTGGAACCCTGGTATTTCTTGGAGAAGATGTGATATATTTGGGAGAAATGTGGCATTTCTGGAAGAAACTGTCCTCTTTTGGGGATAAAAGAGGTATTTGTGGGTGAAAAGGTCCTATTTGAAGGGGGAATCGTGGTATTTCTTGGAGAAGAAGTGATATATTTGGGAGAAATCTGGCATTTCTGGAAGAATATGTCCAATTTGAGGGATAAAACAGGTATTTGTGGGAGAAAAGGTCCTATTTGAAGGGGGAAAGCTGGCATTTCTGGGAGAAGATGTGATCTATTTGGGAGAAATGTGGCATTTCTGGAAGAAAGTGTCGTCTTTTGGGGATAAAACAGGTATTTGTGGGTGAAAAGGTCCTATTTGAAGGGGGAAAAGTGGTATTTCTTGGAGAAGATGTGGTATATTTGGGAGAAATGTGGCATTTCTGGAAGAAACTGTCCTGTTTTGGAGATAAAACAGGTATTTGTGGGTGAAAGCGTAGTATTTGAAGGGGGAAACCTGGTATTTCTTGGAGAAGATGTTATATATTTGGGAGAAATGTGGCATTTCTGGAAGAAAGTGTCCTCTTCTGGGGATAAAAGAGGTATTTGTGGGTGAAAAGGTCCTATTTGAAGGGGGAAACCTGGTATTTCTTTGAGAAGATGTGATCTATTTGGGAGAAATGTGGCATGTCTGGAAGAAGCTGTCCTATTTTGGGGATAAAACAGGTATTTGTGGGTGAAAAGGTCCTATTTGAAGGGGGAAAGCTGGTATTTCTTGGAGAAGATGTGATCTATTTGGGAGAAATGTGGCCTTTCTGGCAGAAAATGTCCAATTTGGGGGGAGAAGGCTGGTAGTTTTGGGTGTGAAGGTCCTATTTCAGGAGGAATCCTGGTATTTCTTGGAGAAGATGTGATATATTTGGGAGAAATGTGGCCTTTCTGGAAGAAAATGTCCAATTTGGGGGGAGAAGGCTGGTAGTTGTGGGTGACAAGGTCCTATTTCAGGAGGAATCCTGGCATTTCTTGGAGAAGATGTGATATATTTGGGAGAAATGTGGCCTTTCCGGAAGAAACTGTCCTCTTTTGGGGATAAAAGAGGTATTAGTGGTTGAAAAGGTCCTATTTCCAGGGGGAAAGCTGGTATTTCTTGGAGAAGATGTGATATATTTGGGAGAAATGTGGCATGTCTGGAGGAAAATGTCCTATTTTGGGGATAAAAGAGGTATTTCATGGAGAAAAAGTCCTAATTCAAGGGGGAAACCTGGTATTTCTTGGAGAAGATGTGATATATTTGGGAGAAATGTGGCATTTCTGGAAGAAACTGTCCTATTTTGGGCATAAAACAGGTATTTGTGGTGGAAAAGGTCCTATTTGAAGGGGGAAAGCTGGTATTTCTTGGAGAAGATGTGATATATTTGGGAGAAATCTGGCATTTCTGGAAGAAACTGTCCTCTTTTGGGGATAGAAGAAGTATTTGTGGGTGAAAAGGTCCTATTTGAAGGGGGAAAGCTGGTATTTCTTGGAGAAGATGTGATCTATTTGGGAGAAATGTGGCATGTCTGGAAGAAAATGTCCTATTTTGGGGATAAAAGAGGTATTTGTGGGAGAAAAAGTCCTATCTCAGGAGGAATCCTGGTATTTCTTGGAGGAGATGTGATATGTTTGGGAGAAATGTGGTCTTTCTGGAAGAAACTGTCCTCTTTTGGGGATAAAAGAGGTATTTGTGGGTGAAAAGGTCCTATTTGAAGGGGGAAACCTGGTAATTCTATGAGAAGATGTGATGTATTTGGGAGAAATGTGGCATTTCTGGCATAAACTGTCCTCTTTTGGGGATAAAACAGGTATTTGTGGGTGAGAAGGTCCTATTTGAAGGGGGAAACCTGGTATTTCTTGGAGAAGATGTGATCTATTTGGGAGAAATGTGGCATTTCTGGAAGAAACTGTCCTCTTTTGGGGATAAAAGAGGTATTTGTGGGTGAAAAGGTCCTATTTGAAGGGGGAAAGCTGGTATTTCTTGAAGGAGATGTGATATATTTGGGAGAAATGAGGCATTTCTGGAAGAATATGTCCAATTTGAGGGATAAAAGAGGTATTTGTGGGTGAAAAGGTCCTATTTGAAGGGGGAAACCTGGTATTTCTTGGAGAAGATGTGATCTATTTGGGAGAAATGTGGCATGTCTGGAAGAAACTGTCCTATTTTGGGGATAAAAGAGGTATTTGTGGGTGAAAAGGTCTTATTACAATTGGGAAACCTGGTATTTCATGGAGAAGATGTGCTATATTTGGGAGAAATGTGGCATTTCTGGAAGAAAATGTCCTATTTGAGGGATAATACAGGTGTTTGTGGGTGAAAAGGTCCTATTTGAAGGGGGAACCCTGGTATTTCTTGGATAAGACGTGATATATTTGGGAGAAATGTGGCATTTCTGGAAGAAACTGTCCTCTTTTGGGGATGAAACAGGTATTTGTGGGTGAAAAGGTCCTATTTGAAGGGGGAAAGCTGGTATTTCATGGAGAAGATGTGGTATATTTGGGAGAAATGTGGCATGTCTGGAAGAAACTGTCCAATTTTGGGGATAAAAGAGGTATTTGTGGGTGAAAAGGTCCTATTTGAAGGGGGAACCCTGGTATTTCTTGGAGAAGATGTGATCTATTTGGGAGAAATGTGGCCTTTCTGGAAGAAACTGTCCTATTTTGGGGATGAAAGAATTTTTTGTGGGTGAAAAGGTCCTATTTGAAGGGGGAAACGTGGTATTTCTTGGAGAAGATGTGATATATTTGGGAGAAATGTGGCATGTCTGGTAGAAACTGTCCAATTTAGGGGATAAAAGAGGTATTTGTGGGTGAAAAGGTCCTATTTGAAGGGGGAAGCGTGGTATTTCTTGGAGAAGATGTGGTATATTTTGGAGAAATGTGGCCTTTCTGGAAGAAACTGTCCTCTTTTGGGGATAAAAGATGTATTTGTGGGTGAAAAGGTCCTATTTGAAGGGGGAAAGCTGGTATTTCTTGGAGAAGATGTGCTATATTTGGGAGAAATGTGGCATTTCTGGAAGAAACTGTCCTCTTTTGGGGATAGAACAGGTATTTGTGGGTGAAAAGGTCCTATTTGAAGGGGGAAACCTGGTATTTCTTGGAGAAGATGTGATATATTTGGGAGAAATGTGGCATGTCTGGAAGAAAATGTCCTCTTTTGGGGATAAAAGAGGTATTTCATGGAGAAAAGGTCCTAATTCAAGGGGGAAACCTGGTATTTCTTGGAGGAGTTGTGATATATTTGGGAGAAATGTGGTATTTCTGGGAGAAAATGTCCTATTTGAGGTATAAAAGAGGTATTTGTGGGAGAAAAGGTCCTATTTGAAGGGGGAACCCTGGTATTTCTTGGAGAAGATGTGATCTATTTGGGAGAAATGTGGCATGACTGGAAAAAACTGTCCTCTTTTGGGGATAAATGAGGTATTTGTGGGTGAAAAGGTCCTATTTGAAGGGGGAAACCTGGTATTTCTTGGAGAAGATGTGATATATTTGGGAGAAATGTGGCATTTCTGCAAGAAACTGTCCTCTTTTGGGGATAAAACAGGTATTTGTGGGAGAAAAGGTCCTATTTGAAGGGGGAAAAGTGGTATTTCTTGGAGGAGATGTGATATATTTGGGAGAAATGTGGCATTTCTGGAAGAAACTGTCCTCTTTTGGGGATAAAAGAGGTATTTGTGGGTGAAAAGGTCCTATTTGAAGGGGGAAACCTGGTAATTCTATGAGAAGATGTGATATATTTGGGAGAAATGTGGCATTTCTGGAAGAAACTGTCCTGTTTTGGGGATAAAACAGGTATTTGTGGGTGAAAACGTTGTATTTGAAGGGGGAAACCTGGTATTTCTTGGAGAAGATGTGATCTATTTGGGAGAAATGTGGCATTTCTGCAAGAAACTGTCCTATTTTGGGGATCAAAGAGGTATTTGTGGGTGAAAAGGTCCTATTTGAAGGGGGAAAGCTGGTATTTCTTGGAGAAGATGTGATTTATTTGGGAGAAATGTGGCCTTTCTGGCAGAAACTGTCCTCTTTTGGGGATAAAAGAGGTATTTGTGGGTGATAAGGTCCTATTTGAAGGGGGAAACCTGGTATTTCTTGGAGAAGATGTGATATGTTTGGGAGAAATGTGGCATTTCTGGAAGAAAATGTCCTGTTTGGGGGGAGAAGGCTGGTATTTGTGGGAGAAAAGGCCCTATTTCAGGAGGAATCCTGGTATTTCTTGGAGAAGATGTGATCTATTTGGGAGAAATGTGGCATGTCTGGAAGAAACTGACCTATTTGAGGGATAAAAGAGGTATTTGTGGGTGAAAAGGTCCTATTTGAAGGGGGAAACCTGGTATTTCTTGGAGAAGTTGTGATATATTTGGGAGAAATCAGGCATTTCTGGCAGAAACTGTCCTATTTTGGGGATAAAAGAATTTTTTGTGGGTGAAAAGGTCCTATTTGAAGGGGGAAAGCTGGTATTTCTTGGAGAAGATGTGATATATTTGGGAGAAATGTGGCCTTTCCGGAAGAAACTGTCCTCTTTTGGGGATAAAAGAGGTATTAGTGGTTGAAAAGGTCCTATTTCCAGGGGGAAACCTGGTAATTCTTGGAGAAGATGTGATATATTTGGGAGAAATGTGGCATGTCTGGAAGAAAATGTCCTATTTTGGGGATAAAAGAGGTATTTCATGGAGAAAAAGTCCTAATTCAAGGGGGAAACCTGGTATTTCTTGGAGAAGATGTGATATATTTGGGAGAAATTTGGCATTTCTGGAAGAAACTGTCCTATTTTGGGCATAAAACAGGTATTTGTGGTGGAAAAGGTCCTATTTGAAGGGGGAAACCTGGTATTTCTTGGAGAAGATGTGATATATTTGGGAGAAATCTGGCATGTCTGGAAGAAACAGTCCTACTTTGGGGAGCAAACAGGTATTTGTGGGTGAAAAGGTCCTATTTGAAGGGGGAAAGCTGGTATTTCTTGGAGAAGATGTGATATATTTGGGTGATATGTGGCCTTTCTGAAAGAAAATGTCCTATTTGGGGGGAGAAGGCAGGTATCTGTGGGAGAAAAGGTCCTATTTCAGGAGGAATCCTGGTATTTCTTGGAGGAGATGTGATCTATTTGGGAGAAATGTGGCATTTCTGGCAGAAACTGTCCTCTTTTGGGGATAAAAGAGGTATTTGTGGGTGAAAAGGTCCTATTTGAAGGGGGAAACCTGGAATTTCTTGGAGAAGATGTGATATATTTGGGAGAAATGTGGCATTTCTGGAAGAAACTGTCCTCTTTTGGGGATAAAACAGGTATTTGTGGGTGAAAATTTCCTATTTGAAGGGGGAAACCTGGTATTTCTTGGAGAAGGTATGATATATTTGGGAGAAATGTGGCATTTCTGGAAGAAACTGTCCTCTTTTGGGGATAAAAGAGGTATTTGTGGGTGAAAAGGTCCTATTTGAAGGGGGAAACGTGGTATTTCTTGGAGAAGATGTGATATATTTGGGAGAAATGTGGCATTTCTGGAAGAAACTGTCCTGTTTTGAGGAATAAACTGGTATTTGTGGGAGAAAAGTTCCTATTTGAAGGGGGAAACCTGGTATTTCTTGGAGAAGATGTGATATATTTGGGAGAAATGTGGCCTTTCTGGAAGAAACTGTCCTCTTTTGGGGATAAAAGAGGTATTTGTGGGTGAAAAGGTCCTATTTGAAGGGGGAAACGTGGTATTTCTTGGAGAAGATGTGATATATTTGGGAGAAATGTGGCATTTCTGGAAGAAACTGTCCTGTTTTGAGGAATAAACTGGTATTTGTGGGAGAAAAGTTCCTATTTGAAGGGGGAAACCTGGTATTTCTTGGAGAAGATGTGATCTATTTGGGAGAAATGTGGCATTTCTGGAAGAAACTGTCCTCTTTTGGGGATAAAAGAGGTATTTGTGGGTGAAAAGGTTCTATTTCAAGGGGGAAAGCTGATATTTCTTGGAGAAGATGTGATATATTTGGGAGAAATGTGGCCTTTCTGGAAGAAACTGTCCTCTTTTGGGGATAAAAGAGGTATTTGAGGGTGAAAAGGTCCTATTTGAAGGGGGAAAGCTGGTATTTCTTGGAGAAGATGTGATCTATTTGGGAGAAATGTGGCATGTCAGGAAGAAACTGTCGTATTTTGGGGATAAAAGAGGTATTTGTGGGTGAAAAGGTCCTATTTGAAGGGGGAAAGCTGGTATTTCTTGGAGAAGATGTGATATGCTTGGGAGAAATGTGGCCTTTCTGGAAGAAACTGTCCTCTTTTGGGGATAAAACAGGTATTTGTGGGAGAAAAGGTCCTATTTGAAGGGGGAAACCTGGTATTTCTTGGAGAAGATGTGATCTATTTGGGTGATATGTGGCCTTTCTGATAGAAGAAGTCCTATTTGGGGGAGAAGGCTGGTATTTGTGGGAGAAAAGGTCCTATTTCAGGAGGAATCCTGGTATTTCTTGGAGGAGATGTGATCTATTTGGGAGAAATCTGGCATTTCTTGCAGAAAGTGTCCTATTTTGGGGATAAAAGAGGTATTTGTGGGTGAAAAGTTCCTGTTTGAAGTTGGAACCCTGGTATTTCTTGGAGAAGATGTGATATATTTGGGAGAAATGTGGCATTTCTGGAAGAAACTGTCCTCTTTTGGGGATAAAAGAGGTATTTGTGGGTGAAAATTTCCTATTTGAAGGGGGAAACCTGGTATTTCTTGGAGAAGATATGATATATTTGGGAGAAATGTGGCATTTCTGGAAGAAACTGTCCTCTTTTGGGGATAAAAGAGGTATTTGTGGGTGAAAAGGTCCTATTTGAAGGGGGAATCGTGGTATTTCTTGGAGAAGATGTGATCTATTTGGGAGAAATCTGGCATTTCTGGAAGAATATGTCCAATTTGAGGGATGAAACAGGTATTTGTGGTTGAAAAGGTCCTATTTGAAGGGGGAAACCTGGCATTTCTTGGAGAAGATGTGATCTATTTGGGAGAAATGTGGCATTTCTGGAAGAAAGTGTCGTCTTTTGGGGATAAAACAGGTATTTGTGGGTGAAAAGGTCCTATTTGAAGGGGGAAAAGTGGTATTTCTTGGAGAAGATGTGGTATATTTGGGAGAAATGTGGCATTTCTGGAAGAAACTGTCCTGTTTTGGAGATAAAACAGGTATTTGTGGGTGAAAGCGTAGTATTTGAAGGGGGAAACCTGGTATTTCTTGGAGAAGATGTTATATATTTGGGAGAAATGTGGCATTTCTGGAAGAAAGTGTCCTCTTCTGGGGATAAAAGAGGTATTTGTGGGTGAAAAGGTCCTATTTGAAGGGGAAACCTGGTATTTCTTTGAGAAGATGTGATCTATTTGGGAGAAATGTGGCATGTCTGGAAGAAGCTGTCCTATTTTGGGGATAAAACAGGTATTTGTGGTGAAAAGGTCCTATTTGAAGGGGGAAAGCTGGTATTTCTTGGAGAAGATGTGATCTATTTGGGAGAAATGTGGCCTTTCTGGCAGAAAATGTCCCAATTTGGGGGAGAAGGCTGGTAGTTTTGGGTGTGAAGGTCCTATTTCAGGAGGAATCCTGGTATTTCTTGGAGAAGATGTGATATATTTGGGAGAAATGTGGCCTTTCTGGAAGAAAATGTCCAATTTGGGGGGAGAAGGCTGGTAGTTGTGGGTGACAAGGTCCTATTTCAGGAGGAATCCTGGCATTTCTTGGAGAAGATGTGATATATTTGGGAGAAATGTGGCCTTTCCGGAAGAAACTGTCCTCTTTTCGGGATAAAAGAGGTATTAGTGGTTGAAAAGGTCCTATTTCCAGGGGGAAAGCTGGTATTTCTTGGAGAAGATGTGATATATTTGGGAGAAATGTGGCATGTCTGGAGGAAAATGTCCTATTTTGGGGATAAAAGAGGTATTTCATGGAGAAAAAGTCCTAATTCAAGGGGGAAACCTGGTATTTCTTGGAGAAGATGTGATATATTTGGGAGAAATGTGGCATTTCTGGAAGAAACTGTCCTATTTTGGGCATAAAACAGGTATTTGTGGTGGAAAAGGTCCTATTTGAAGGGGGAAACCTGGTATTTCTTGGAGAAGATGTGATATATTTGGGAGAAATCTGGCATTTCTGGAAGAAACTGTCCTCTTTTGGGGATAGAAGAAGTATTTGTGGGTGAAAAGGTCCTATTTGAAGGGGGAAAGCTGGTATTTCTTGGAGAAGATGTGATCTATTTGGGAGAAATGTGGCATGTCTGGAAGAAAATGTCCTATTTTGGGGATAAAAGAGGTATTTGTGGGAGAAAAAGTCCTATCTCAGGAGGAATCCTGGTATTTCTTGGAGGAGATGTGATATGTTTGGGAGAAATGTGGTCTTTCTGGAAGAAACTGTCCTCTTTTGGGGATAAAAGAGGTATTTGTGGGTGAAAAGGTCCTATTTGAAGGGGGAAACCTGGTAATTCTATGAGAAGATGTGATGTATTTGGGAGAAATGTGGCATTTCTGGCATAAACTGTCCTCTTTTGGGATAAAACAGGTATTTGTGGGTGAGAAGGTCCTATTTGAAGGGGGAAACCTGGTATTTCTTGGAGAAGATGTGATCTATTTGGGAGAAATGTGGCATTTCTGGAAGAAACTGTCCTCTTTTGGGGATAAAAGAGGTATTTGTGGGTGAAAAGGTCCTATTTGAAGGGGAAAGCTGGTATTTCTTGAAGGAGATGTGATATATTTGGGAGAAATGAGGCATTTCTGGAAGAATATGTCCAATTTGAGGGATAAAAGAGGTATTTGTGGGTGAAAAGGCCCTATTTGAAGGGGGAAACCTGGTATTTCTTGAGAAGATGTGATCTATTTGGGAGAAATGTGGCATGTCTGGAAGAAACTGTCCTATTTTGGGGATAAAAGAGGTATTTGTGGGTGAAAAGGTCTTATTACAATTGGGAAACCTGGTATTTCATGGAGAAGATGTGCTATATTTGGGAGAAATGTGGCATTTCTGGAAGAAAATGTCCTATTTGAGGGATAATACAGGTGTTTGTGGTGAAAAGGTCCTATTTGAAGGGGGAACCCTGGTATTTCTTGGATAAGACGTGATATATTTGGGAGAAATGTGGCATTTCTGGAAGAAACTGTCCTCTTTTGGGGATAAAAGAGGTATTTGTGGGTGAAAAGGTCCTATTTGAAGGGGGAAAGCTGGTATTTCATGGAGAAGATGTGGTATATTTGGGAGAAATGTGGCATGTCTGGAAGAAACTGTCCAATTTTGGGGATAAAAGAGGTATTTGTGGGTGAAAAGGTCCTATTTGAAGGGGGAACCCTGGTATTTCTTGGAGAAGATGTGATCTATTTGGGAGAAATGTGGCCTTTCTGGAAGAAACTGTCCTATTTTGGGATGAAAGAATTTTTTGTGGGTGAAAAGGTCCTATTCGAAGGGGGAAACGTGGTATTTCTTGGAGAAGATGTGATATATTTGGGAGAAATGTGGCATGTCTGGTAGAAACTGTCCAATTTAGGGGATAAAAGAGGTATTTGTGGGTGAAAAGGTCCTATTTGAAGGGGGAAGCGTGGTATTTCTTGGAGAAGATGTGGTATATTTTGGAGAAATGTGGCCTTTCTGGAAGAAACTGTCCTCTTTTGGGGATAAAAGATGTATTTGTGGGTGAAAAGGTCCTATTTGAAGGGGGAAAGCTGGTATTTCTTGGAGAAGATGTGATCTATTTGGGAGAAATGTGGCATTTCTGGAAGAAACTGTCCTCTTATGGGGATAGAACAGGTATTTGTGGGTGAAAAGGTCCTATTTGAAGGGGAAACCTGGTATTTCTTGGAGAAGATGTGATATATTTGGGAGAAATGTGGCATGTCTGGAAGAAAATGTCCTCTTTTGGGGATAAAAGAGGTATTTCATGGAGAAAAGGTCCTAATTCAAGGGGGAAACCTGGTATTTCTTGGAGGAGTTGTGATATATTTGGGAGAAATGTGGTATTTCTGGAAGAAAATGTCCTATTTGAGGTATAAAAGAGGTATTTGTGGGAGAAAAGGTCCTATTTGATGGGGGAACCCTGGTATTTCTTGGAGAAGATGTGATCTATTTGGGAGAAATGTGGCATGACTGGAAAAAACTGTCCTCTTTTGGGGATAAATGAGGTATTTGTGGGTGAAAAGGTCCTATTTGAAGGGGGAAACCTGGTATTTCTTGGAGAAGATGTGATATATTTGGGAGAAATGTGGCATTTCTGCAAGAAACTGTCCTCTTTTGGGATAAAACAGGTATTTGTGGGAGAAAAGGTCCTATTTGAAGGGGAAAAGTGGTATTTCTTGGAGGAGATGTGATATATTTGGGAGAAATGTGGCATGTCTGGAAGAAACTGTCCTCTTTTGGGGATAAAAGAGGTATTTGTGGGTGAAAAGGTCCTATTTGAAGGGGGAAACCTGGTAATTCTATGAGAAGATGTGATATATTTGGGAGAAATGTGGCATTTCTGGAAGAAACTGTCCTGTTTTGGGGATAAAACAGGTATTTGTGGGTGAAAACGTTGTATTTGAAGGGGGAAACCTGGTATTTCTTGGAGAAGATGTGATCTATTTGGGAGAAATGTGGCATTTCTGCAAGAAACTGTCCTATTTTGGGGATCAAAGAGGTATTTGTGGGTGAAAAGGTCCTATTTGAAGGGGGAAAGCTGGTATTTCTTGGAGAAGATGTGATTTATTTGGGAGAAATGTGGCCTTTCTGGCAGAAACTGTCCTCTTTTGGGGATAAAAGAGGTATTTGTGGGTGATAAGGTCCTATTTGAAGGGGGAAACCTGGTATTTCTTGGAGAAGATGTGATATGTTTGGGAGAAATGTGGCATTTCTGGAAGAAAATGTCCTGTTTGGGGGGAGAAGGCTGGTATTTGTGGGAGAAAAGGCCCTATTTCAGGAGGAATCCTGGTATTTCTTGGAGAAGATGTGATCTATTTGGGAGAAATGTGGCATGTCTGGAAGAAAATGTCCTATTTTGGGGATAAAAGAGGTATTTGTGGGAGAAAAAGTCCTATCTCAGGAGGAATCCTGGTATTTCTTGGAGGAGATGTGATATGTTTGGGAGAAATGTGGTCTTTCTGGAAGAAACTGTCGTATTTTGGGGATAAAAGAGGTATTTGTGGGTGAAAAGGTCCTATTTGAAGGGGGAAACCTGGTAATTCTATGAGAAGATGTGATGTATTTGGGAGAAATGTGGCATTTCTGGAAGAAACTGTCCTCTTTTGGGGATAAAACAGGTATTTGTGGGTGAGAAGGTCCTATTTGAAGGGGGAAACCTGGTATTTCTTGGAGAAGATGTGATCTATTTGGGAGAAATGTGGCATTTCTGGAAGAAACTGTCCTCTTTTGGGGATAAAAGAGGTATTTGTGGGTGAAAAGGTCCTATTTGAAGGGGGAAACGTGGTATTTCTTGGAGAAGATGTGATATATTTGGGAGAAATGTGGCATTTCTGGAAGAAACTGTCCTGTTTTGAGGAATAAACAGGTATTTGTGGGAGAAAAGGTCCTATTTGAAGGGGGAAACCTGGTATTTCTTGGAGAAGATGTGATCTATTTGGGAGAAATGTGGCATTTCTGGAAGAAACTGTCCTCTTTTGGGGATAAAAGAGGTATTTGTGGGTGAAAAGGTTCTATTTCAAGGGGGAAAGCTGATATTTCTTGGAGAAGATGTGATATATTTGGGAGAAATGTGGCCTTTCTGGAAGAAACTGTCCTCTTTTGGGGATAAAAGAGGTATTAGTGGTTGAAAAGGTTCTATTTCAAGGGGGAAAGCTGATATTTCTTGGAGAAGATGTGATATATTTGGGAGAAATGAGGCATTTCTGGAAGAAAATGTCCTGTTTGGGGGGAGAAGGCTGGTATTTGTGGGAGAAAAGGTCCTATTTCAGGAGGAATCCTGGTATTTCTTGGAGGAGATGTGATCTATTTGGGAGAAATCTGGCATTTCTTGCAGAAAGTGTCCTATTTTGGGGATAAAACAGGTATTTGTGGGTGAAAAGTTCCTGTTTGAAGTTGGAACCCTGGTATTTCTTGGAGAAGTTGTGATATATTTGGGAGAAATCTGGCATTTCTGGAAGAAACTGTCCTCTTTTGGGGATAAAAGAGGTATTTGTGGGTGAAAATTTCCTATTTGAAGGGGGAAACCTGGTATTTCTTGGAGAAGATATGATATATTTGGGAGAAATGTGGCATTTCTGGAAGAAACTGTCCTCTTTTGGGGATAAAAGAGGTATTTGTGGGTGAAAAGGTCCTATTTGAAGGGGGAATCGTGGTATTTCTTGGAGAAGATGTGATCTATTTGGGAGAAATCTGGCATTTCTGGAAGAATATGTCCAATTTGAGGGATGAAACAGGTATTTGTGGTTGAAAAGGTCCTATTTGAAGGGGGAAACCTGGCATTTCTTGGAGAAGATGTGATCTATTTGGGAGAAATGTGGCATTTCTGGAAGAAAGTGTCGTCTTTTGGGGATAAAACAGGTATTTGTGGGTGATAAGGTCCTATTTGAAGGGGGAAAAGTGGTATTTCTTGGAGAAGATGTGGTATATTTGGGAGAAATGTGGCATTTCTGGAAGAAACTGTCCTCTTTTGGGGATAAAACAGGTATTTGTGGGTGAAAGCGTTGTATTTGAAGGGGGAAAGCTGGTATTTCTTGGAGAAGATGTTATATATTTGGGAGAAATGTGGCATTTCTGGAAGAAAGTGTCCTCTTCTGGGGATAAAAGAGGTATTTGTGGGTGAAAAGGTCCTATTTGAAGGGGGAAACCTGGTATTTCTTTGAGAAGATGTGATCTATTTGGGAGAAATGTGGCATGTCTGGAAGAAGCTGTCCTATTTTGGGGATAAAACAGGTATTTGTGGGTGAAAAGGTCCTATTTGAAGGGGGAAAGCTGGTATTTCTTGGAGAAGATGTGATCTATTTGGGAGAAATGTGGCCTTTCTGGCAGAAAATGTCCAATTTGGGGGGAGAAGGCTGGTAGTTTTGGGTGTGAAGGTCCTATTTCAGGAGGAATCCTGGTATTTCTTGGAGAAGATGTGATATATTTGGGAGAAATGTGGCCTTTCTGGAAGAAAATGTCCAATTTGGGGGGAGAAGGCTGGTAGTTGTGGGTGACAAGGTCCTATTTCAGGAGGAATCCTGGCATTTCTTGGAGAAGATGTGATATATTTGGGAGAAATGTGGCCTTTCCGGAAGAAACTGTCCTCTTTTGGGGATAAAAGAGGTATTAGTGGTTGAAAAGGTCCTATTTCCAGGGGGAAACCTGGTATTTCTTGGAGAAGATGTGATATATTTGGGAGAAATGTGGCATTTCTGGAAGAAAATGTCCTATTTTGGGGATAAAAGAGGTATTTCATGGAGAAAAAGTCCTAATTCAAGGGGGAAACCTGGTATTTCTTGGAGAAGATGTGATATATTTGGGAGAAATTTGGCATTTCTGGAAGAAACTGTCCTATTTTGGGCATAAAAGAGGTATTTGTGGTGGAAAAGGTCCTATTTGAAGGGGGAAACCTGGTATTTCTTGGAGAAGATGTGATATATTTGGGAGAAATCTGGCATTTCTGGAAGAAAGTGTCCTGTTTTGGGGATAAAAGAAGTATTTGTGGGTGAAAAGGTCCTATTTGAAGGGGGAAAGCTGGTATTTCTTGGAGAAGATGTGATCTATTTGGGAGAAATGTGGCATGTCTGGAAGAAAATGTCCTATTTTGGGGATAAAAGAGGTATTTGTGGGAGAAAAAGTCCTATCTCAGGAGGAATCCTGGTATTTCTTGGAGGAGATGTGATATGTTTGGGAGAAATGTGGTCTTTCTGGAAGAAACTGTCGTATTTTGGGGATAAAAGAGGTATTTGTGGGTGAAAAGGTCCTATTTGAAGGGGGAAACCTGGTAATTCTATGAGAAGATGTGATGTATTTGGGAGAAATGTGGCATTTCTGGAAGAAACTGTCCTCTTTTGGGGATAAAACAGGTATTTGTGGGTGAGAAGGTCCTATTTGAAGGGGGAAACCTGGTATTTCTTGGAGAAGATGTGATCTATTTGGGAGAAATGTGGCATTTCTGGAAGAAACTGTCCTCTTTTGGGGATAAAAGAGGTATTTGTGGGTGAAAATTTCCTATTTGAAGGGGGAAAGCTGGTATTTCTTGAAGGAGATGTGATATATTTGGGAGAAATGAGGCATTTCTGGAAGAATATGTCCAATTTGAGGGATAAAAGAGGTATTTGTGGGTGAAAAGGTCCTATTTGAAGGGGGAAAGCTGGTATTTCTTGGAGAAGATGTGATCTATTTGGGAGAAATGTGGCCTTTCTGGAAGAAACTGTCCTATTTTGGGGATAAAAGAGGTATTTGTGGGTGAAAAGGTCTTATTACAATTGGGAAACCTGGTATTTCATGGAGAAGATGTGCTATATTTGGGAGAAATGTGGCATTTCTGGAAGAAAATGTCCTATTTGAGGGATAATACAGGTGTTTGTGGGTGAAAAGGTCCTATTTGAAGGGGGAAAAGTGGTATTTCTTGGAGGAGATGTGATATATTTGGGAGAAATGTGGCATGTCTGGAAGAAACTGTCCTCTTTTGGGGATGAAACAGGTATTTGTGGGTGAAAAGGTCCTATTTGAAGGGGGAAAGCTGGTATTTCATGGAGAAGATGTGGTATATTTGGGAGAAATGTGGCATGTCTGGAAGAAACTGTCCAATTTTGGGGATAAAAGAGGTATTTGTGGGTGAAAAGGTCCTATTTGAAGGGGGAACCCTGGTATTTCTTGGAGAAGATGTGATCTATTTGGGAGAAATGTGGCCTTTCTGGAAGAAACTGTCCTATTTTGGGGATGAAAGAATTTTTTGTGGGTGAAAAGGTCCTATTCGAAGGGGGAAACGTGGTATTTCTTGGAGAAGATGTGATATATTTGGGAGAAATGTGGCATTTCTGGAAGAAACTGTCCTCTTTTGGGAATAAAAGAGGTATTGGTGGGTGAAAAGGTCCTATTTGAAGGGGGAATCGTGGTATTTCTTGGAGAAGATGTGGTATATTTGGGAGAAATGTGGCCTTTCTGGAAGAAACTGTCCTCTTTTGGGGATAAAAGATGTATTTGTGGGTGAAAAGGTCCTATTTGAAGGGGGAAAGCTGGTATTTCTTGGAGAAGATGTGATCTATTTGGGAGAAATGTGGCATTTCTGGAAGAAACTGTCCTCTTATGGGGATAGAACAGGTATTTGTGGGTGATAAGGTCCTATTTGAAGGGGGAACCCTGGTATTTCATGGAGAAGATGTGATATATTTGGGAGAAATGTGGCCTTTCTGGAAGAAAATGTCCTATTTGAGGGATAATACAGGTATTTGTGGGAGAAAAGGTCCTATTTGAAGGGGGAAACCTGGTATTTCTTGGAGAAGATGTGGTATATTTGGGAGAAATGTGGCATTTCTGGAAGAAACTGTCCTCTTTTGGGGATGAAACAGGTATTTGTGGGAGAAAAGGTCCTATTTGAAGGGGGAACCCTAGTATTTCTTGGAGAAGATGTAATATATTTGGGAGAAAACTGGCATGTCTGGAAGAAACAGTCCTACTTTGGGGAGCAAACAGGTATTTGTGGGTGAAAAGGTCCTATTTGAAGGGGGAAAGCTGGTATTTCTTGGAGAAGATGTGATCTATTTGGGAGAAATGTGGCATGTCTGGCAGAAACTGTCGTATTTTGGGGATAAAAGAGGTATTTGTGGGTGAAAAGGTCCTATTTGAAGTTGGAAACCTGGTATTTCTTGGAGAACATGTGATATGTTTGGGATAAATGTGGCCTTTCTGGCAGAAACTGTCCTCTTTTGGGGATATAACAGTTATTTGTGGGTGAAAAGTTCCTATTGGAAGGGGGAAAGCTGGTATTTCTTGGAGAAGATGTGATGTATTTGGGAGAAATGTGGCATGTCTGGAAGAAAATGTCCTCTTTTGGGGATAAAAGAGGTATTTCATGGAGAAAAGGTCCTAATTCAAGGGGGAAACCTGGTATTTCTTGGAGGAGTTGTGATATATTTGGGAGAAATGTGGTATTTCTGGAAGAAAATGTCCTATTTGAGGGATAAAAGAGGTATTTGTGGGAGAAAAGGTCCTATTTGAAGGGGGAACCCTGGTATTTCTTGGAGAAGATGTGATCTATTTGGGAGAAATGTGGCATGACTGGAAAAAACTGTCCAATTTTGGGGATAAATGAGGTATTTGTGGGTGAAAAGGTCCTATTTGAAGGGGGAAACCTGGTATTTCTTGGAGAAGATGTGATATATTTGGGAGAAATGTGGCATTTCTGCAAGAAACTGTCCTCTTTTGGGGATAAAACAGGTATTTGTGGGAGAAAAGGTCCTATTTGAAGGGGGAAAAGTGGTATTTCTTGGAGGAGATGTGATATATTTGGGAGAAATGTGGCATGTCTGGAAGAAACTGTCCTCTTTTGGGGATAAAAGAGGTATTTGTGGGTGAAAAGGTCCTATTTGAAGGGGGAAACCTGGTAATTCTATGAGAAGATGTGATATATTTGGGAGAAATGTGGCATTTCTGGAAGAAACTGTCCTGTTTTGGGGATAAAACAGGTATTTGTGGGTGAAAACGTTGTATTTGAAGGGGGAAACCTGGTATTTCTTGGAGAAGATGTGATCTATTTGGGAGAAATGTGGCATTTCTGCAAGAAACTGTCCTATTTTGGGGATCAAAGAGGTATTTGTGGGTGAAAAGGTCCTATTTGAAGGGGGAAACCTGGTATTTCTTGGAGAAGATGTGATTTATTTGGGAGAAATGTGGCCTTTCTGGCAGAAACTGTCCTCTTTTGGGGATAAAAGAGGTATTTGTGGGTGATAAGGTCCTATTTGAAGGGGGAAACCTGGTATTTCTTGGAGAAGATGTGATATGTTTGGGAGAAATGTGGCATTTCTGGAAGAAAATGTCCTGTTTGGGGGGAGAAGGCTGGTATTTGTGGGAGAAAAGGCCCTATTTCAGGAGGAATCCTGGTATTTCTTGGAGAAGATGTGATCTATTTGGGAGAAATGTGGCATGTCTGGAAGAAACTGACCTATTTGAGGGATAAAAGAGGTATTTGTGGGTGAAAAGGTCCTATTTGAAGGGGGAAACCTGGTATTTCTTGGAGAAGTTGTGATATATTTGGGAGAAATCAGGCATTTCTGGAAGAAACTGTCCTATTTTGGGGATAAAAGAGGTATTTGAGGGTGAAAAGGTCCTATTTGAAGGGGGAAACCTGGTATTTCTTGGAGAAGATGTGATATATTTGGGAGAAATGTGGCATTTCTGGAATAAACTGTCCTCTTTTGGGGATAAAAGAGGTATTTGTGTTTGAAAAGGTCCTATTTGAAGGGGGAAAGCTGGTATTTCTTGGAGAAGATGTGATCTATTTGGGAGAAATGTGGCATTTCTGGAAGAAACTGTCCTCTTATGGGGATAGAACAGGTATTTGTGGGTGAAAAGGTCCTATTTGAAGGGGGAAACCTGGTATTTCTTGGAGAAGATGTGATATATTTGGGAGAAATGTGGCATTTCTGGAAGAAAATGTCCTATTTGAGGGATAATACAGGTATTTGTGGGAGAAAAGGTCCTATTTGAAGGGGGAAACCTGGTATTTCTTGGAGAAGATGTGGTATATTTGGGAGAAATGTGGCATTTCTGGAAGAAACTGTCTTCTTTTGGGGATGAAACAGGTATTTGTGGGAGAAAAGGTCCTATTTGAAGGGGGAACCCTAGTATTTCTTGGAGAAGATGTAATATATTTGGGAGAAAACTGGCATGTCTGGAAGAAACAGTCCTACTTTGGGGAGCAAACAGGTATTTGTGGGTGAAAAGGTCCTATTTGAAGGGGGAAAGCTGGTATTTCTTGGAGAAGATGTGATCTATTTGGGAGAAATGTGGCATGTCTGGCAGAAACTGTCCTCTTTTGGGGATAAAGGAGGTATTTGTGGGTGAGAAGGTCCTATTTGAAGTTGGAAACCTGGTATTTCTTGGAGAAGATGTGATATGTTTGGGATAAATGTGGCCTTTCTGGCAGAAACTGTCCTCTTTTGGGGATATAACAGTTATTTGTGGGTGAAAAGGTCCTATTTGAAGGGGGAAAGCTGGTATTTCTTGGAGAAGATGTGATGTATTTGGGAGAAATGTGGCATGTCTGGAAGAAAATGTCCTCTTTTGGGGATATAAGAGGTATTTCATGGAGAAAAGGTCCTAATTCAAGGGGGAAACCTGGTATTTCTTGGAGGTGTTGTGATATATTTGGGAGAAATGTGGCATTTCTGGAAGAAAATGTCCAATTTGAGGGATAAAAGAGGTATTTGTGGGAGAAAAGGTCCTATTTGAAGGGGGAACCCTGGTATTTCTTGGAGAAGATGTGATCTATTTGGGAGAAATGTGGCATGAATGGAAAAAACTGTCCTCTTTTGGGGATAAATGAGGTATTTGTGGGTGAAAAGGTCCTATTTGAAGGGGGAAACCTGGTATTTCTTGGAGAAGATGTGATATATTTGGGAGAAATGTGGCATTTCTGCAAGAAACTGTCCTCTTTTGGGGATAAAACAGGTATTTGTGGGAGAAAAGGTCCTATTTGAAGGGGGAAAGCTGGTATTTCTTGGAGGAGATGTGATATATTTGGGAGAAATGTGGCATGTCTGGAAGAAACTGTCCTCTTTTGGGGATCAAAGAGGTATTTGTGGGTGAAAAGGTCCTATTTGAAGGGGGAAACCTGGTAATTCTATGAGAAGATGTGATATATTTGGGAGAAATGTGGCATTTCTGGAAGAAACTGTCCTGTTTTGGGGATAAAACAGGTATTTGTGGGTGAAAACGTTGTATTTGAAGGGGGAAACCTGGTATTTCTTGGAGAAGATGTGATCTATTTGGGAGAAATGTGGCATTTCTGGAAGAAACTGTCCTCTTTTGGGGATCAAAGAGGTATTTGTGGGTGAAAAGGTCCTATTTGAAGGGGGAAACCTGGTATTTCTTGGAGAAGATGTGATTTATTTGGGAGAAATGTGGCCTTTCTGGAAGAAACTGTCCTCTTTTGGGGATAAAAGAGGTATTTGTGGGTGATAAGGTCCTATTTGAGGGGGGAAACCTGGTATTTCTTGGAGAAGATGTGATATGTTTGGGAGAAATGTGGCATTTCTGGAAGAAAATGTCCTGTTTGGGGGGAGAAGGCTGGTATTTGTGGGAGATAAGGCCCTATTTCAGGAGGAATCCTGGTATTTCTTGGAGAAGATGTGATCTATTTGGGAGAAATGTGGCATGTCTGGAAGAAACTGACCTATTTGAGGGATAAAAGAGGTATTTGTGGGTGAAAAGGTCCTATTTGAAGGGGGAAAGCTGGTATTTCTTGGAGAAGTTGTGATATATTTGGGGGAAATCAGGCATTTCTGGCAGAAACTGTCCTATTTTGGGGATAAAAGAATTTTTTGTGGGTGAAAAGGTCCTATTTGAAGGGGGAAACGTGGTATTTCTTGGAGAAGATGTGATATGTTTGGGAGAAATGTGGCCTTTCTGGAAGAAACTGTCGTATTTTGGGGATAAAAGAGGTATTTGTGGGTGAAAAGGTCCTATTTGAAGGGGGAAACCTGGTATTTCTTGGAGAAGATGTGATATATTTGGGAGAAATGTGGCATTTCTGGAAGAAACTGTCCTCTTTTGGGGATAAAAGAGGTATTTGTGGGTGAAAAGGTCTTATTACATGGGGGAAACGTGGTATTTCTTGGAGAAGATGTGCTATATTTGGGAGAAATGTGGCATTTCTGGAAGAAAATGTCCTATTTGAGGGATAATACAGGTATTTGTGGGAGAAAAGGTCCTATTTGAAGGGGGAAAGCTGGTATTTCTTGGAGAAGATGTGGTATATTTGGGAGGAATGTGGCATGTCTGGAAGAAACTGTTCTCTTTAGGGGATAAAACAGGTATTTGTGGGAGAAAAGGTCCTATTTGAAGGGGGAAAGCTGGTATTTCTTGGAGAAGATGTGATATATTTGGGAGAAATCAGGCATTTCTGGAAGAAAGTGTCCTATTTGAGGGATAAAGAGGAATTTGTGGGTGAAAAGGTCCTATTTGAAGGGGGAAAGCTGGTATTTCTTAGAGAAGATGTGATATATTTGGGAGAAATGTGGCATTTCTGGACGAAAGTGTCCTGTTTTGTAGATAAAACAGGTATTTGTGGGTGAAAAGGTCCTATTTGAAGGGGGAAAAGTGGTATTTCTTGGAGGAGATGTGATATATTTGGGAGAAATGTGGCATGTCTGGAAGAAACTGTCCTATTTTGGGGATAAAAGAGGTATTTGTGGGTGAAAAGGTTCTATTTGAAGGGGGAAACCTGGTAATTCCATGAGAAGATGTGATATGCTTGGGAGAAATGTGGCATTTCTGGAAGAAACTGTCCTCTTTTGGGGATAAAACAGGTATTTGTGGGTGAAAAGGTCCTATTTGAAGTTGGAAACCTGGTATTTCTTGGAGAAGATGTGATATATTTGGGAGAAAACTGGCATTTCGGGAAGAATATGTCCAATTTGAGGGATAAAACAGGTATGTGTGGGTGAAAAGGTCCTATTTGAAGGGGGAAACGTGGTATTTCTTGGAGAAGATGTGATCTATTTGGGAGAAATGTGGCATTTCTGGAAGAAACTGTCCAATTTTGGGGATAAAAGAGGTATTTGTGGGTGATAAGGTCCTATTTGAAGGGGGAAAGCTGGTATTTCTTGGAGAAGATGTGATCTATTTGGGAGAAATGTGGCATGTCTGGCAGAAACTGTCCTATTTTGGGGATAAAAGAGGTATTTGTGGGAGAAAAGGTCCTATTTGAAGGGGGAAAGCTGGTATTTCTTGGAGGAGATGTGATCTATTTGAGAGAAATCTGGCATTTCTGCAGAAAGTGTCCTATTTTGGGGATAAAAGACGTATTTGTGGGTGAAAAGGTCCTATTTGAAGGGGGAACCCTGGTATTTCTTGGAGAAGATGTGATATATTTGGGAGAAATGTGGCATTTCTGGAAGAAACTGTCCTCTTTTGGGGATAAAAGAGGTATTTGTGGGTGAAAATTTCCTATTTGAAGGGGGAAACCTGGTATTTCTTGGAGAAGATATGATATATTTGGGAGAAATGTGGCATTTCTGGAAGAAACTGTCCTCTTTTGGGGATAAAAGAGGTATTTGTGGGTGAAAAGGTCCTATTTGAAGTTGGAAACGTGGTATTTCTTGGAGAAGATGTGATGTATTTGGGAGAAATCTGGCATTTCTGGAAGAATATGTCCAATTTGAGGGATAAAACAGGTATTTGTGGTTGAAAAGGTCCTATTTGAAGGGGGAAACCTGGCATTTCTTGGAGAAGATGTGATGTATTTGGGAGAAATGTGGCATTTCTGGAAGAAAGTGTCGTCTTTTGGGGATAAAAGAGGTATTTGTGGGTGAAAAGGTCCTATTTGAAGGGGGAAAAGTGGTATTTCTTGGAGAAGATGTGGTATATTTGGGAGAAATGTGGAATTTCTGGAAGAAACTGTCCTGTTTTGGGGATAAAACAGGTACTTGTGGGTGAAATCGTTGTATTTGAAGGGGGAAACGTGGTATTTCTTGGAGAAGATGTGATATATTTGGGAGAAATGTGGCATTTCTGGAAGAAACTGTCCTCTTTTGGGGATAAAAGAGGTATTTGTGGGTGAAAAGGTCCTATTTGAAGGGGGAAAGCTGGTATTTCTTGGAGAAGATGTGATCTATTTGGGAGAAATGTGGCATGTCTGGAAGAAGCTGTCCTATTTTGGGGATAAAACAGGTATTTGTGGGTGAAAAGGTCCTATTTGAAGGGGGAAACGTGGTATTTCTTGGAGAAGATGTGATATATTTGGGAGAAATGTGGCATTTCTGGAAGAAAGTGTCCTGTTTTGGGGATAAAAGAGGTATGTGTGGGTGAAAAGGTCCTATTTGAAGGGGGAAACGTGTTATTTCTTGGAGAAGATGTGATCTATTTGGGAGAAATGTGGCATTTCTGGAAGAAACTGTCCTCTTTTGGAGATAAAAGAGGTATTTGTGGGTGAAAAGGTCCTATTTGAAGGGGGAAAGCTGATATTTCTTGGAGAAGATGCGATATATTTGGGAGAAATGTGGCCTTTCTGGAAGAAACTGTCCTCTTTTGGGGATAAAAGAGGTATTTGTGGGTGAAAAGGTCCTATTTGAAGGCGGAAACCTGGTATTTCTTGGAGAAGATGTGATCTATTTGGGAGAAATGTGGCATGTCTGGCGGAAACTGTCCTATTTTGGGGATAAAAGAGGTATTTGTGGGAGAAAAGGTCCTATTTGAAGGGGGAAAGCTGGTATTTCTTGGAGGAGATGTGATCTATTTGAGAGAAATCTGGCATTTCTGCAGAAAGTGTCCTATTTTGGGGATAAAAGACGTATTTGTGGGTGAAAAGGTCCTATTTGAAGGGGGAACCCTGGTATTTCTTGGAGAAGATGTGATATATTTGGGAGAAATGTGGCATTTCTGGAAGAAACTGTCCTCTTTTGGGGATAAAAGAGGTATTTGTGGGTGAAAATTTCCTATTTGAAGGGGGAAACCTGGTATTTCTTGGAGAAGATATGATATATTTGGGAGAAATGTGGCATTTCTGGAAGAAACTGTCCTCTTTTGGGGATAAAAGAGGTATTTGTGGGTGAAAAGGTCCTATTTGAAGTTGGAAACGTGGTATTTCTTGGAGAAGATGTGATGTATTTGGGAGAAATCTGGCATTTCTGGAAGAATATGTCCAATTTGAGGGATAAAACAGGTATTTGTGGTTGAAAAGGTCCTATTTGAAGGGGGAAACCTGGCATTTCTTGGAGAAGATGTGATGTATTTGGGAGAAATGTGGCATTTCTGGAAGAAAGTGTCGTCTTTTGGGGATAAAAGAGGTATTTGTGGGTGAAAAGGTCCTATTTGAAGGGGGAAAAGTGGTATTTCTTGGAGAAGATGTGGTATATTTGGGAGAAATGTGGAATTTCTGGAAGAAACTGTCCTGTTTTGGGGATAAAACAGGTACTTGTGGGTGAAATCGTTGTATTTGAAGGGGGAAACGTGGTATTTCTTGGAGAAGATGTGATATATTTGGGAGAAATGTGGCATTTCTGGAAGAAACTGTCCTCTTTTGGGGATAAAAGAGGTATTTGTGGGTGAAAAGGTCCTATTTGAAGGGGGAAAGCTGGTATTTCTTGGAGAAGATGTGATCTATTTGGGAGAAATGTGGCATGTCTGGAAGAAGCTGTCCTATTTTGGGGATAAAACAGGTATTTGTGGGTGAAAAGGTCCTATTTGAAGGGGGAAACGTGGTATTTCTTGGAGAAGATGTGATATATTTGGGAGAAATGTGGCATTTCTGGAAGAAAGTGTCCTGTTTTGGGGATAAAAGAGGTATGTGTGGGTGAAAAGGTCCTATTTGAAGGGGGAAACCTGGTATTTCTTGGAGAAGATGTGATCTATTTGGGAGAAATGTGGCATTTCTGGAAGAAACTGTCCTCTTTTGGAGATAAAAGAGGTATTTGTGGGTGAAAAGGTCCTATTTGAAGGGGGAAAGCTGATATTTCTTGGAGAAGATGCGATATATTTGGGAGAAATGTGGCCTTTCTGGAAGAAACTGTCCTCTTTTGGGGATAAAAGAGGTATTTGTGGGTGAAAAGGTCCTATTTGAAGGCGGAAACCTGGTATTTCTTGGAGAAGATGTGATCTATTTGGGAGAAATGTGGCATGTCTGGCGGAAACTGTCCTCTTTTGGGGATAAAAGAGGTATTTGTGGGTGAAAAGGTCCTATTTCAAGGGGGAAAGCTGGTATTTCTTGGAGAAGATGTGTTAAGTTTGGGAGAAATATGGCCTTTCTGGAAGAAACTGTCCTCTTTTGGGGATAAAACAGGTATTTGTGGGAGAAAAGGTCCTATTTGAAGGGGGAAAGCTGGTATTTCTTGGAGAAGATGTGATATATTTGGGTGATATGTGGCCTTTCTGAAAGAAAATGTCCTATTTGGGGGGAGAAGGCTGGTATCTGTGGGAGAAAAGGTCCTATTTCAGGAGGAATCCTGGTATTTCTTGGAGGAGATGTGATCTATTTGGGAGAAATCTGGCATTTCTGGCAGAAAGTGTCCTATTTTGGGGATAAAAGACGTATTTGTGGGTGAAAAGGTCCTATTTGAAGGGGGAACCCTGGTATTTCTTGGAGAAGATGTGATATATTTGGGAGAAATGTGGCCTTTCTGGAAGAAACTGTCCTCTTTTGGGGATAAAAGAGGTATTTGTGGGTGAAAATTTCCTATTTGAAGGGGGAAACCTGGTATTTCTTGGAGAAGATATGATCTATTTGGGAGAAATGTGGCATTTCTGGAAGAAACTGTCCTCTTCTGGGGATAAAAGAGGTATTTGTGGGTGAAAACGTCCTATTTGAAGGAGGAACCCTGGTATTTCTTGGATAAGATGTGATCTATTTGGGAGAAATGTTTCATTTCTGGAAGAATACGTCCAATTTGAGGGATAAAACAGGTATTTGTGGTTGAAAAGGTCATATTTGAAGGGGGAAACGTGGTATTTCTTGGAGAAGATGTGATCTATTTGGGAGAAATGTGGCATTTCTGGAATAAAGTGTCGTCTTTTGGGGATAAAACAGGTATTTGTGGGTGAAAAGGTCCTATTTGAAGGGGGAAAGCTGGTATTTCTTGGAGAAGATGTGGTATATTTGGGAGAAATGTGGCATTTCTGGAAGAAACTGTCCTGTTTTGGGGATAAAACAGGTATTTGTGGGTGGAAACGTTGTATTTGAAGGGGGAAACCTGGTATTTCTTGGAGAAGATGTGATATATTTGGGAGAAATGTGGCATTTCTGGAAGAAAGTGTCCTATTTTGGGGATAAAAGAGGTATTTGTGGGTGAAAAGGTCCTATTTGAAGGGGGAACCCTGGTATTTCTTGGAGAAGATGTGATCTATTTGGGAGAAATGTGGCCTTTCTGGAAGAAAATGTCCAATTTGGGGGGAGAAGGCTGGTAGTTTTCGGTGAGAAGGTCCTATTTCAGGAGGAATCCTGGTATTTCTTGGAGAAGATGTGATATATTTGGGAGAAATGTGGCATTTCTGGAAGAAAATGTCCGATTTGGGGAGAGAAGGCTGGTAGTTTTGCGTGAGAAGGTCCTATTTCTGGAGGAATCCTGGCATTTCTTGGAGAAGATGTGATATATTTGGGAGAAATGTGGCCTTTCTGGAAGAAAGTGTCCTCTTTTGGGGATAAAAGAGGTATTAGTGGTTGAAAAGGTCCTATTTGAAGTTGGAAACCTGGTATTTCTTGGAGAAGATGTGATTTATTTGGGAGAAATGTGGCATTTCTGGAAGAAAATGTCCTCTTTTGGGGATAAAAGAGGTATTTCATGGAGAAAAGGTCCTAATTCAAGGGGGAAACCTGGTATTTCTTGGAGAAGATGTGCTATATTTGGGAGAAATTTGGCATTTCTGGAAGAAACTGTCGTATTTTGGGCATAAAACAGGTATTTGTGGTTGAAAAGGTCCTATTTGAAGGGGGAAACCTGGTATTTCTTGGAGAAGATGTGATATATTTGGGAGAAATGTGGCATTTCTGGAAGAAACTGTCCTCTTTTGGGGATAAAAGAGGTATGTGTGGGTGAAAAGGTCCTATTTCCAGGGGAAAACCTGGTATTTCTTGGAGAAGATGTGACCTATTTGGGAGAAATGTGGCATGTCTGGAAGAAAATGTCCTATATTGGGGAAGAAGGCTGGTAGTTGTGGGAGAAAAGGTCCTATTTCAGGAGGAATCCTGGTATTTCTTGGAGGAGATGTGATATGTTTGGGAGAAATGTTGCCTTTCTGGAATAAACTGTCCTCTTTTGGGGATAAAAGAGGTATTTGCGGGTGAAAAGGTCCTATTTGAAGGGGGAAACCTGGTATTTCTTGGAGAAGATATGATATATTTGGGAGAAATGTGGCATTTCTGGAAGAAACTGTCCTCTTTTGGGGATAAAAGAGGTATTTGTGGGTGAAAAGGTCCTATTTGAAGGGGGAAACCTGGTATTTCTTGCAGAACATGTGATCTATTTGGGAGAAATGTGGCATTTCTGGAAGAAACTGTCCTCTTTTGGGGATAAAAGAGGTATTTGTGGGTGAAAATTTCCTATTTGAAGGGGGAAACCTGGTATTTCATGGAGAAGATGTGATATATTTGGGAGAAATGTGGCATTTCTGGAAGAAACTGTCCTCTTTTGGGGATAAAAGAGGTATTTGTGAGTGAAAAGGTCCTATTTGAAGGGGGAACCCTGGTATTTCTTGGAGAAGATGTGATATATTTGGGAGAACTCTGGCATTTCTGGAAGAATATGTCCAATTTGAGGGATGAAACAGGTATTTGTTGTTGAAAAGGTCCTATTTGAAGGGGGAAACCTGGTATTTCTTGGAGAAGATGTGATATATTTGGGAGAAATGTGGCATGTCTGGCAGAAACTGTCCTATTTTGGAGATAAAAGAGGTATTTGTGGGTGTAAAGGTCCTATTTGAAGGGGGAAACGTGGTGTTTCTTGGAGAAGATGTGGTATATTTGGGAGAAATGTGGCATTTCTGGCAGAAACTGTCCTCTTTTGGGGATAAAAGAGTTATTTGTGGGTGAAATCGTTGTATTTGAAGGGGGAAACCTGGTATTTCTTGGAGAAGATGTGATATATTTGGGAGAAATGTGGCATTTCTGGAAGAAACTGTCCTCTTTTGGGGATAAAAGAGGTATTTGTGGGTGAAAAGGTCCTATTTGAAGGGGGAAACCTGGTATTTCTTGGAGAAGATGTGATCTATTTGGGAGAAATGTGGCATTTCTGGAAGAAACTGTCCTCTTTTGGGATAAAACAGGTATTTGTGGGTGAAAAGGTCCTATTTGAAGGGGGAAAGCTGGTATTTCTTGAAGGAGATGTGATATATTTGGGAGAAATGAGGCATTTCTGGAAGAATATGTCCAATTTGAGGGATAAAAGAGGTATTTGTGGGTGAAAAGGTCCTATTTGAAGGGGGAAAGCTGGTATTTCTTGGAGAAGATGTGGTATATTTGGGAGAAATGTGGCCTTTCTGGAAGAAACTGTCCTATTTTGGGGATAAAAGAGGTATTTGTGGGTGTAAAGGTCTTATTACAATTGGGAAACCTGGTATTTCATGGAGAAGATGTGCTATATTTGGGAGAAATGTGGCATTTCTCTAAGAAAATGTCCTATTTGAGGGATAATGCAGGTGTTTGTGGGTGAAAAGGTCCTATTTGAAGGGGGAACCCTGGTATTTCTTGGATAAGATGTGATATATTTGGGAGAAATGTGGCATTTCTGGAAGAAACTGTCCTCTTTTGGGGATGAAACAGGTATTTGTGGGTGAAAAGGTCCTATTTGAAGGGGGAAAGCTGGTATTTCATGGAGAAGATGTGGTATATTTGGGAGAAATGTGGCATGTCTGGAAGAAACTGTCCAATTTTGGGGATAAAAGAGGTATTTGTTGGTGAAAAGGTCCTATTTGAAGGGGGAAGCCTGGTATTTCTTGGAGAAGATGTGATATATTTGGGAGAAATGTGGCATTTCTGGAAGAAACTGTCCTCTTTTGGGGATAAAAGAATTTTTTGTGGGTGAAAAAGTCCAATTCGAAGGGGGAAACGTGGTATTTCTTGCAGAAGATGTGATATATTTGGGAGAAATGTGGCATGTCTGGTAGAAACTGTCCAATTTAGGGGATAAAAGAGGTATTTGTGGGTGAAAAGGTCCTATTTGAAGGGGGAAGCGTGGTATTTCTTGGAGAAGATGTGATATGTTTGGGATAAATGTGGCCTTTCTGGAAGAAACTGTCCTCTTTTGGGGATAAAAGATTTATTTGTGGGTGAAAAGGTCCTATTTGAAGGGGTAAACCTGGTATTTCTTGGAGAAGATGTGATATGTTTGGGAGAAATGTGGCATTTCTGGAAGAAACTGTCCTCTTATGGGGATAGAACAGGTATTTGTGGGTGAAATGGTCCTATTTGAAGGGGGAAACCTGGTATTTCTTGGAGAAGATGTGATATATTTGGGAGAAATGTGGCATTTCTGGAAGAAAATGTCCTATTTGAGGGATAATACAGGTATTTGTGGGAGAAAAGGTCCTATTTGAAGGGGGAAACCTGGTATTTCTTGGAGAAGATGTGGTATATTTGGGAGAAATGTGGCATTTCTGGAAGAAACTGTCCTCTTTTGGGGATGAAACAGGTATTTGTGGGAGAAAAGGTCCTATTTGAAGGGGGAAAGCTGGTATTTCTTGGAGAAGATGTGATATATTTGGGAGAAAACTGGCATGTCTGGAAGAAACAGTCCTACTTTGGGGAGCAAACAGGTATTTGTGGGTGAAAAGGTTCTATTTGAAGGGGGAAAGCTGGTATTTCTTGGAGAAGATATGATATATTTGGGTGATATGTGGCCTTTCTGAAAGAAAATGTCCTATTTGGGGGGAGAAGGCTGGTATCTGTGGGAGAAAAGGTCCTATTTCAGGAGGAATCCTGGTATTTCTTGGAGGAGATGTGATCTATTTGGGAGAAATGTGGCATTTCTGGCAGAAAGTGTCCTATTTTGGGGATAAAAGAGGTATTTGTGGGTGAAAACGTCCTATTTGAAGGGGGAAACCTGGTATTTCTTGGAGAAGATGTGATATATTTGGGAGAAATCTGGCATTTCTGGAAGAAACTGTCCTCTTTTGGGGATAAAACAGGTATTTGTGGGTGAAAATTTCCTATTTGAAGGGGGAAACCTGGTATTTCTTGGAGAAGATATGATATATTTGGGAGAAATGTGGCATTTCTGGAAGAAACTGTCCTCTTTTGGGGATAAAAGAGGTATTTGTGGGTGAAAAGGTCCTATTTGAAGGGGGAAACGTGGTATTTCTTGGAGAAGATGTGATATATTTGGGAGAAATCTGGCATTTCTGGAAGAATATGTCCAATTTGACGGATAAAACAGGTATTTGTGGTTGAAAAGGTCCTATTTGAAGGGGTAAACCTGGCATTTCTTGGAGAAGATGTGATATATTTGGGAGAAATGTGGCATTTCTGGAAGAAAGTGTCGTCTTATAGGGATAAAACAGGTATTTGTGGGTGAAAAGGTCCTATTTGAAGGGGGAAAAGTGGTATTTCTTGGAGAAGATGTGGTATATTTGGGAGAAATGTGGCATTTCTGGAAGAAACTGTCCTCTTTTGGGGATAAAAGAGGTATTTGTGGGTGAGAAGGTCCTATTTGAAGGGGGAAACCTGGTATTTCTTGGAGAAGATGTGATATATTTGGGAGAAATGTGGCATTTCTGCAAGAAAGTGTCTTGTTTTGGGGATAAAAGAGGTATTTGTGGGTGAAAAGGTCCTATTTGAAGGGGGAAACGTGGTATTTCTTGGAGAAGATGTGATATATTTGGGAGAAATGTGGCATGTCTGGAAGAAGCTGTCCTATTTTGGGGATAAAACAGGTATTTGTGAGTGAAAAGGTCCTATTTGAAGGGGGAACCCTGGTATTTCTTGGAGAAGATGTGATATATTTGGGAGAAATGTGGCATTTCTGGAAGAAACTGTCCTGTTTTGAGGAATAAACAGGTATTTGTGGGAGAAAAGGTCCTATTTGAAGGGGGAAACCAGGTATTTCTTGGAGAAGATGTGATCTATTTGGGTGATATGTGGCCTTTCTGATAGAAAAAGTCCTATTTGGGGGGAGAAGGCTGGTATTTGTGGGAGAAAAGGTCCTATTTCAGGAGGAATCCTGGTATTTCTTGGAGGAGATGTGATCTATTTGGGAGAAATCTGGCATTTCTTGCAGAAAGTGTCCTATTTTGGGGATAAAAGAGGTATTTGTGGGTGAAAAGTTCCTATTTGAAGTTGGAACCCTGGTATTTCTTGGAGAAGATGTGATATATTTGGGAGAAATGTGGCATTTCTGGAAGAAACTGTCGTATTTTGGGGATAAAAGAGGTATTTGTGGGTGAAAATTTCCTATTTGAAGGGGGAAACCTGGTGTTTCTTGGAGAAGATATGATATATTTGGGAGAAATGTGGCATTTCTGGAAGAAACTGTCCTATTTTGGGGATAAAAGAGGTATTTGTGGGTGAAAAGGTCCTATTTGAAGGGGGAATCGTGGTATTTCTTGGAGAAGATGTGATATATTTGGGAGAAATCTGGCATTTCTGGAAGAATATGTCCAATTTGAGGGATGAAACAGCTATTTGTGGTTGAAAAGGTCCTATTTGAAGGGGAAACCTGGCATTTCTTGGAGAAGATGTGATCTATTTGGGAGAAATGTGGCATTTCTGGAAGAAAGTGTCGTCTTTTGGGGATAAAACAGGTATTTGTGGGTGATAAGGTCCTATTTGAAGGAGGAAAAGTGGTATTTCTTGGAGAAGATGTGGTATATTTGGGAGAAATGTGGCATGTCTGGAAGAAACTGTCCTGTTTTGGGGATAAAACAGGTATTTGTGGGTGAAAGCATTGTATTTGAAGGGGGAAACCTGGTATTTCTTGGAGAAGATGTTATATATTTGGGAGAAATGTGGCATTTCTGCAAGAAACTGTCCTCTTTTGGGGATGAAACAGGTATTTGTGGGTGAAAAGGTTCTATTTGAAGGGGGAAACCTGGTATTTCTTGGAGAAGATGTGATCTATTTGGGAGAAATGTGGCCTTTCTGGCAGAAAATGTCCAATTTGGGGGGAGAAGGCTGGTAGTTTTGGGTGTGAAGGTCCTATTTCAGGAGGAATCCTGGTATTTCTTGGAGAAGATGTGATATATTTGGGAGAAATGTGGCCTTTCTGGAAGAAAATGTCCAATTTGGGGGGAGAAGGCTGGTAGTTTTCGGTGAGAAGGTCCTATTTCAGGAGGAATCCTGGTATTTCTTGGAGAAGATGTGATATATTTGGGAGAAATGTGGCCTTTCCGGAAGAAACTGTCCTCTTTTGGGGATAAAAGAGGTATTAGTGGTTGAAATGGTCCTATTTCCAGGGGGAAACCTGGTATTTCTTGGAGAAGATGTGATATATTTGGGAGAAATGTGGCATTTCTGGAAGAAACTGTCCTATTTTGGGCATAAAACAGGTATTTGTGGTGGAAAAGGTCCTATTTGAAGGGGGAAACCTGGTATTTCTTGGAGAAGATGATATATATTTGGGAGAAATCTGGCATTTCTGGAAGAAACTGTCCTCTTTTGGGGATAATAGAAGTATTTGTGGGTGAAAAGGTCCTATTTGAAGGGGGAAAGCTGGTATTTCTTGGAGAAGATGTGATCTATTTGGGAGAAATGTGGCATGTCTGGAAGAAACTGTCCTCTTTTGGGGATAAAAGAGGTATTTGTGGTTGAAAAGGTCCTATTTGAAGGGGAAACCTGGTATTTCTTGGAGAAGATGTGATCTATTTGGGAGAAATGTGGCATTTCTGGAAGAAACTGTCCTCTTTTGGGGATAAAAGAGGTATTTGTGGGTGAAAAGGTCCTATTTGAAGGGGGAAACGTGGTATTTCTTGGAGAAGATGTGATATATTTGGGAGAAATGAGGCATTTCTGGAAGAATAAGTCCAATTTGAGGGATAAAAGAGGTATTTGTGGGTGAAAAGGTCCTATTTGAAGGGGGAAACCTGGTATTTCTTGGAGAAGATGTGATCTATTTGGGAGAAATGTGGCATTTCTGGAAGAAACTGTCCTATTTTGGGGATAAAAGAGGTATTTGTGGGTGAAAAGGTCTTATTACAATTGGGAAACGTGGTATTTCATGGAGAAGATGTGCTATATTTGGGAGAAATGTGGCATTTCTGGAAGAAAATGTCCTATTTGAGGGATAATACAGGTGTTTGTGGGTGAAAATTTCCTATTTGAAGGGGTAACCCTGGTATTTCTTGGATAAGACGTGATATATTTGGGAGAAATGTGGCATTTCTGGAAGAAACTGTCCTCTTTTGGGGATGAAACAGGTATTTGTGGGTGAAAAGGTCCTATTTGAAGGGGGAAAGCTGGTATTTCATGGAGAAGATGTGGTATATTTGGGAGAAATGTGGCATGTCTGGAAGAAACTGTCGTCTTTTGGGGATAAAAGAGGTATTTGTGGGTGAAAAGGTCCTATTTGAAGGGGGAACCCTGGTATTTCTTGGAGAAGATGTGATCTATTTGGGAGAAATGTGGCCTTTCTGGAAGAAACTGTCCTATTTTGGGGATAAAAGAATTCTTTGTGGGTGAAAAGGTCCTATTCGAAGGCGGAAACGTGGTATTTCTTGGAGAAGATGTGATATATTTGGGAGAAATGTGGCATGTCTGGTAGAAACTGTCCAATTTAGGGGATAAAAGAGGTATTTGTGGGTGAAAAGGTCCTATTTGAAGGGGGAAGCGTGGTATTTCTTGGAGAAGATGTGATATATTTGGGAGAAATGTGGCCTTTCTGGAAGAAACTGTCCTCTTTTGGGGATAGAACAGGTATTTGTGGGTGAAAAGGTCCTATTTGAAGGGGGAAACCTGGTATTTCTTGGAGAAGATGTGATATATTTGGGAGAAATGTGGCATTTCTGGAAGAAAATGTCCTATTTGAGGGATAATACAGGTATTTGTGGGAGAAAAGGTCCTATTTCCAGGGGGAAACCTGGTATTTCTTGGAGAAGATGTGGTATATTTGGGAGAAATGTGGCATTTCTGGAAGAAAGTGTCGTCTTTTGGGGATAAAACAGGTATTTGTGGGAGAAAAGGTCCTATTTGAAGGGGGAACCCTAGTATTTCTTGGAGAAGATGTAATATATTTGGGAGAAAACTGGCATGTCTGGAAGAAACAGTCCTACTTTGGGGAGCAAACAGGTATTTGTGGGTGAAAAGGTCCTATTTGAAGGGGGAAACCTGGTATTTCTTGGAGAAGATGTGATCTATTTGGGAGAAATGTGGCATGTCTGGCAGAAACTGTCCTCTTTTGGGGATAAAGGAGGTATTTGTGTGTGAAAAGGTGCTATTTGAAGTTGGAAACCTGGTATTTCTTGGAGAAGATGTGATATGTTTGGGATAAATGTGGCCTTTCTGGCAGAAACTGTCCTCTTTCGGGGATATAACAGTTATTTGTGGGTGAAAAGTTCCTATTGGAAGGGGGAAAGCTGGTATTTCTTGGAGAAAATGTGATGTATTTGGGAGAAATGTGGCATGTCTGGAAGAAAATGTCCTCTTTTGGGGATAAAAGAGGTATTTCATGGAGAAAAGGTCCTAATTCAAGGGGGAAACCTGGTATTTCTTGGAGGAGTTGTGATATATTTGGGAGAAATGTGGTATTTCTGGAAGAAAATGTCCAATTTGAGGGATAAAAGAGGTATTTGTGGGAGAAAAGGTCCTATTTGAAGGGGGAAAACTGGTATTTCTTGGAGAAGATGTGATCTATTTGGGAGAAATGTGGCATGACTGGAAAAAACTGTCCAATTTTGGGGATAAATGAGGTATTTGTGGGTGAAAAGGTCCTATTTGAAGGGGGAAACCTGGTATTTCTTGGAGAAGATGTGATATATTTGGGAGAAATGTGGCATTTCTGCAAGAAACTGTCCTCTTTTGGGGATAAAACAGGTATTTGTGGGAGAAAAGGTCCTATTTGAAGGGGGAAAAGTGGTATTTCTTGGAGGAGATGTGATATATTTGGGAGAAATGTGGCATGTCTGGAAGAAACTGTCCTATTTTGGGGATAAAAGAGGTATTTGTGGGTGAAAAGGTCCTATTTGAAGGGGGAAACCTGGTAATTGTATGAGAAGATGTGATATGTTTGGGAGAAATGTGGCATTTCTGGAAGAAACTGTCCTGTTTTGGGGATAAAAGAGGTATTTGTGGGTGAAAACGTTGTATTTGAAGGGGGAAACCTGTTATTTCTTGGAGAAGATGTGATCTATTTGGGAGAAATGTGGCATTTCTGCAAGAAACTGTCCTATTTTGGGGATCAAAGAGGTATTTTTGGGTGAAAAGGTCCTATTTGAAGGGGGAATCCTGGTATTTCTTGGAGAAGATGTGACCTATTTGGGAGAAATGTGGCCTTTCTGGAAGAAACTGTCCTCTTTTGGGGATAAAAGAGGTATTTGTGGGTGATAAGGTCCTATTTGAAGGGGGAAACCTGGTATTTCTTGGAGAAGATGTGATATGTTTGGGAGAAATGTGGCATTTCTGGAAGAAAATGTCCTGTTTGGGGGGAGAAGGCTGGTATTTGTGGGAGAAAAGGCCCTATTTCAGGAGGAATCCTGGTATTTCTTGGAGAAGATATGATATATTTGGGAGAAATGTGGCATGTCTGGAAGAAACTGACCTATTTGAGGGATAAAAGAGGTATTTGTGGGTGAAAAGGTCCTATTTGAAGGGGGAAACCTGGTATTTCTTGGAGAAGTTGTGATATATTTGGGAGAAATCAGGCATTTCTGGCAGAAACTGTCCTATTTTGGGGATAAAAGAATTTTTTGTGGGTGAAAAGGTCCTATTTGAAGGGGGAACCCTGGTATTTCTTGGAGAAGATGTGATATGTTTGGGAGAAATGTGGCCTTTCTGGAAGAAACTGTCCTCTTTTGGGGATAAAAGAGGTATTTGAGGGTGAAAAGGTCCTATTTGAAGGGGGAAACCTGGTATTTCTTGGAGAAGATGTGATATATTTGGGAGAAATGTGGCATTTCTGGAATAAACTGTCCTCTTTTGGGGATAAAAGAGGTATTTGTGGGTGAAAAGGTCTTATTACAAGGGGGAAACATGGTATTTCTTGGAGAAGATGAGCTATATTTGGGAGAAATGTGGCATGTCTGGAAGAAAATGTCCTATTTGAGGGATAATACAGGTATTTGTGGGAGAAAAGGTCCTATTTGAAGGGGGAAACCTGGTATTTCTTGGAGAAGATGTGGTATATTTGGGAGAAATGTGGCATGTCTGGAAGAAACTGTCCTCTTTAGGGGATAAAACAGGTATTTGTGGGAGAAAAGGTCCTATTTGAAGGGGGAAAGCTGGTATTTCTTGGAGAAGATGTGATATATTTGGGAGAAATCAGGCATTTCTGGAAGAAAGTGTCCTATTTGAGGGATAAAGAGGTATTTGTGGGTGAAAAGGTCCTATTTGAAGGGGGAAACCTGGTATTTCTTGGAGAAGATGTGATATATTTGGGAGAAATGTGGCATTTCTGGAAGAAAGTGTCCTGTTTTGTAGATAAAACAGGTATTTGTGGGAGAAAAGGTCCTATTTGAAGGGGGAAAAGTGGTATTTCTTGGAGGAGATGTGATATATTTGGGAGAAATGTGGCATGTCTGGAAGAAACTGTCCTATTTTGGGGATAAAAGAGGTATTTGTGGGTGAAAAGGTCCTATTTGAAGGGGGAAACCTGGTAATTCTATGAGAAGATGTGATATGTTTGGGAGAAATGTGGCCTTTCTGGAAGAAACTGTCCTCTTTTGGGGATAAAACAGGTATTTGTGGGAGAAAAGGTCCTATTTGAAGTTGGAAACCTGGTATTTCTTGGAGAAGATGTGATATATTTGGGAGAAATCTGGCATTTCTGGAAGAATATGCCCAATTTGAGGGATAAAACAGGTATGTGTGGGTGAAAAGGTCCTATTTGAAGGGGGAAACGTGGTATTTCTTGGAGAAGATGTGATCTATTTGGGAGAAATGTGGCATTTCTGCAAGAAACTGTCCAATTTTGGGGATAAAAGAGGTATTTGTGGGTGATAAGGTCCTATTTGAAGGGGGAAACCTGGTATTTCTTGGAGAAGATGTGATCTATTTGGGAGAAATGTGGCATGTCTGGCAGAAACTGTCCTCTTTGGGGATAAAACAGGTATTTGTGGGAGAAAAGGTCCTATTTGAAGGGGGAAAGCTGGTATTTCTTGGAGGAGATGTGATATATTTGGGAGAAATGTGGCATTTCTGGCAGAAAGTGTCCTATTTTGGGGATAAAAACGTATTTGTGGGTGAAAAGGTCCTATTTGAAGGGGGAACCCTGGTATTTCTTGGAGAAGATGTGATATATTTGGGAGAAATGTGGCATTTCTGGAAGAAAATGTCCTCTTTTGGGGATAAAAGAGGTATTTGTGGGTGAAAAGTTCCTATTTGAAGGGGGAAACCTGGTATTTCTTGGAGAAGATATGATATATTTGGGAGAAATGTGGCATTTCTGGAAGAAACTGTCCTCTTTTGGGGATAAAAGAGGTATTTGTGGGTGAAAAGGTCCTATTTGAAGTTGGAAACGTGGTATTTCTTGGAGAAGATGTGATATATTTGGGAGAAATCTGGCATTTCTGGAAGAATATGCCCAATTTGAGGGATAAAACAGGTATTTGTGGTTGAAAAGGTCCTATTTGAAGGGGGAAACCTGGCATTTCTTGGAGAAGATGTGATGTATTTGGGAGAAATGTGGCATTTCTGGAAGAAAGTGTCGTATTTTGGGGATAAAACAGGTATTTGTGGGTGAAAAGGTCCTATTTGAAGGGGGAAAAGTGGTATTTCTTGGAGAAGATGTGGTATATTTGGGAGAAATGTGGCATTTCTGGAAGAAACTGTCCTGTTTTGGGGATAAAACAGGTACTTGTGGGTGAAAACGTTGTATTTGAAGGGGGAAACCTGGTATTTCTTGGAGAAGATGTGATATATTTGGGAGAAATGTGGCATTTCTGCAAGAAACTGTCCTCTTTTGGGGATAAAAGAGGTATTTGTGGGTGAAAAGGTCCTATTTGAAGGGGGAAAGCTGGTATTTCTTGGAGAAGATGTGATCTATTTGGGAGAAATGTGGCATGTCTGGAAGAAGCTGTCCTATTTTGGGGATAAAACAGGTATTTGTGGGTGAAAAGGTCCTATTTGAAGGGGGAAACGTGGTATTTCTTGGAGAAGATGTGATATATTTGGGAGAAATGTGGAATTTCTGGAAGAAAGTGTCCTGTTTTGGGATAAAACTGGTATTTGTGGGTGAAAAGGTCCTATTTGAAGGGGGAAACGTGGTATTTCTTGGAGAAGATGTGATCTATTTGGGAGAAATGTGGCATTTCTTTAAGAAACTGTCCTCTTTTGGAGATAAAAGAGGTATTTGTGGGTGAAAAGGTCCTATTTGAAGGGGGAAAGCTGATATTTCTTGGAGAAGATGTGATATATTTGGGAGAAATGTGGCCTTTCTGGAAGAAACTGTCCTCTTTTGGGGATAAAAGAGGTATTTGTGGGTGAAAAGGTCCTATTTGAAGGGGAAACCTGGTATTTCTTGGAGAAGATGTGATCTATTTGGGAGAAATGTGGCATTTCTTTAAGAAACTGTCCTCTTTGGAGATAAAAGAGGTATTTGTGGGTGAAAAGGTCCTATTTGAAGGGGGAAAACTGGTATTTCTTGGAGAAGATGTGATCTATTTAGGAGAAATGTGGCATGTCTGGCGGAAACTGTCCTCTTTTGGGGATAAAAGAGGTATTTGTGGGTGAAAAGGTCCTATTTCAAGGGGGAAAGCTGGTATTTCTTTGAGAAGATGTGTTATGTTTGGGAGAAATGTGGCCTTTCTGAAGAAACTGTCCTCTTTTGGGGATAAAACAGGTATTTGTGGGAGAAAAGGTCCTATTTGAAGGGGGAAAGCTGGTATTTCTTGGAGAAGATGTGATATATTTGGGTGATATGTGGCCTTTCTGAAAGAAAATGCCCTATTTGGGGGGAGAAGGCTGGTATTTGTGGGAGAAAAGGTCCTATTTCAGGAGGAATCCTGGTATTTCTTGGAGGAGATGTGATCTATTTGGGAGAAATCTGGCATTTCTGGCAGAAAGTGTCCTATTTTGGGGATAAAAGACGTATTTGTGGGTGAAAAGGTCCTATTTGAAGGGGGAACCCTGGTATATCTTGGAGAAGATGTGATATATTTGGGAGAAATGTGGCCTTTCTGGAAGAAACTGTCCTCTTTTGGGGATAAAAGAGGTATTTGTGGGTGAAAATTTCCTATTTGAAGGGGAAACCTGGTATTTCTTGGAGAAGATATGATCTATTTGGGAGAAATGTGGCATTTCTGGAAGAAACTGTCGTCTTTTGGGGATAAAAGAGGTATTTGTGGGTGAAAAGGTCCTATTTGAAGGGGGAAACGTGGTATTTCTTGGATAAGATGTGATCTATTTGGGAGAAATGTGGCATTTCTGGAAGAAAGTGTCGTCTTTTGGGGATAAAACAGGTATTTGTGGGTGAAAAGGTCCTATTTGAAGGGGGAAATGTGGTATTTCTTGGAGAAGATGTGGTATATTTGGGAGAAATGTGGCATTTCTGGAAGAAACTGTCCTGTTTTGGGGATAAAACAGGTATTTGTGGGTGGAAACGTTGTATTTGAAGGGGGAAACCTGGTATTTCTTGGAGAAGATGTGATATATTTGGGAGAAATGTGGCATTTCTGGAAGAAACTGTCCTCTTTTGGGGATAAAAGAGGTATTTGTGGATGAAAAGGTCCTATTTGAAGGGGGAACCCTGGTATTTCTTGGAGAAGATGTGATCTATTTGGGAGAAATGTGGCATGTCTGGAAGAAACTGTCCTCTTTTGGGATAAAACAGGTATTTGTGGGTGAAAAGATCCTATTTGAAGGGGGAAATCTGGTATTTCTTGGAGAAGATGTGATCTATTTGGGAGAAATGTGGCCTTTCAGGAAGAAAATGTCCAATTTGGGGGGAGAAGGCTGGTAGTTTTCGGTGAGAAGGTCCTATTTCAGGAGGAATCCTGGTATTTCATGGAGAAGATGTGATATATTTGGGAGAAATGTGGCATTTCTGGAAGAAAATGTCCGATTTGGGGAGAGAAGGCTGGTAGTTTTGCGTGAGAAGGTCCTATTTCAGGAGGAATCCTGGCATTTCTTGGAGAAGATGTGATATATTTGGGAGAAATGTGGCCTTTCTGGAAGAAACTGTCCTCTTTTGGGGATAAAAGAGGTATTAGAGGTTGAAAAGGTCCTATTTGAAGTTGGAAACCAGGTATTTCTTGGAGAAGATGTGATCTATTTGGGAGAAATGTGGCATTTCTGGAAGAAAATGTCCTCTTTTGGGGATAAAAGAGGTATTTCATGGAGAAAAGGTCCTAATTCAAGGGGGAAACCTGGTATTTCTTGGAGAAGATGTGCTATATTTGGGAGAAATTTGGCATTTCTGGAAGAAACTGTCGTATTTTGGGCATAAAACAGGTATTTGTGGTTGAAAAGGTCCTATTTGAAGGGGGAAACCTGGTATTTCTTGGAGAAGATGTGATATATTTGGGAGAATTGTGGCCTTTCTGGAAGAAAATGTCCTCTATTGGGAATAAAAGGAGGTATTTGTGGGTGAAAAGGTCCTATATGAAGGGGGAATCGTGGTATTTCTTGGAGAAGATGTGATCTATTTGGGAGAAATGAGGCATTTCTGGAAGAAACTGTCCAATTTGAGGGTAGAAGGCTGGTAGTTGTGGGTGAGAAGGTCCTATTTCAGGAGGAATCCTGGTATTTCTCGGAGAAGATGTGATCTATTTGGGAGAAATGTGGCATTTCTGCAAGAAACTGTCCTATTTTGGGGATCAAAGAGGTATTTTTGGGTGAAAAGATCCTATTTGAAGGGGGAATCCTGGTATTTCTTGGAGAAGATGTGATCTATTTGGGAGAAATGTGGCCTTTCTGGAAGAAACTGTCCTCTTTTGGGGATAAAAGAGGTATTTGTGGGTGATAAGGTCCTATTTGAAGGGGGAAACCTGGTATTTCTTGGAGAAGATGTGATATGTTTGGGAGAAATGTGGCATTTCTGGAAGAAAATGTCCTGTTTGGGGGGAGAAGGCTGGTATTTGTGGGAGAAAAGGCCCTATTTCAGGAGGAATCCTGGTATTTCTTGGAGAAGATGTGATCTATTTGGGAGAAATGTGGCATGTCTGGAAGAAACTGACCTATTTGAGGGATAAAAGAGGTATTTGTGGGTGAAAAGGTCCTATTTGAAGGGGGAAACCTGGTATTTCTTGGAGAAGTTGTGATATATTTGGGAGAAATCAGGCATTTCTGGCAGAAACTGTCCTATTTTGGGGATAAAAGAATTTTTTGTGGGTGAAAAGGTCCTATTTGAAGGGGGAACCCTGGTATTTCTTGGAGAAGATGTGATATGTTTGGGAGAAATGTGGCCTTTCTGGAAGAAACTGTCCTCTTTTGGGGATAAAAGAGGTATTTGAGGGTGAAAAGGTCCTATTTGAAGGGGGAAACCTGGTATTTCTTGGAGAAGATGTGATATATTTGGGAGAAATGTGGCATTTCTGGAATAAACTGTCCTCTTTTGGGGATAAAAGAGGTATTTGTGGGTGAAAAGGTCTTATTACAAGGGGGAAACATGGTATTTCTTGGAGAAGATGAGCTATATTTGGGAGAAATGTGGCATGTCTGGAAGAAAATGTCCTATTTGAGGGATAATACAGGTATTTGTGGGAGAAAAGGTCCTATTTGAAGGGGGAAACCTGGTATTTCTTGGAGAAGATGTGGTATATTTGGGAGGAAGGTGGCATGTCTGGAAGAAACTGTCCTCTTTAGGGGATAAAACAGGTATTTGTGGGAGAAAAGGTCCTATTTGAAGGGGGAAAGCTGGTATTTCTTGGAGAAGATGTGATATATTTGGGAGAAATCAGGCATTTCTGGAAGAAAGTGTCCTATTTGAGGGATAAAGAGGTATTTGTGGGTGAAAAGGTCCTATTTGAAGGGGGAAACCTGGTATTTCTTGGAGAAGATGTGATATATTTGGGAGAAATGTGGCATTTCTGGAAGAAAGTGTCCTGTTTTGTAGATAAAACAGGTATTTGGTGGAGAAAAGGTCCTATTTGAAGGGGGGAAAAGTGGTATTTCTTGGAGGAGATGTGATATATTTGGGAGAAATGTGGCATGTCTGGAAGAAACTGTCCTATTTTGGGGATAAAAGAGGTATTTGTGGGTGAAAAGGTCCTATTTGAAGGGGGACACCTGGTAATTCTATGAGAAGATGTGATATGTTTGGGAGAAATGTGGCCTTTCTGGAAGAAACTGTCCTCTTTTGGGGATAAAACAGGTATTTGTGGGAGAAAAGGTCCTATTTGAAGTTGGAAACCTGGTATTTCTTGGAGAAGATGTGATATATTTGGGAGAAATCTGGCATTTCGGGAAGAATATGTCCAATTTGAGGGATAAAACAGGTATGTGTGGGTGAAAAGGTCCTATTTGAAGGGGGAAACGTGGTATTTCTTGGAGAAGATGTGATCTATTTGGGAGAAATGTGGCATTTCTGCAAGAAACTGTCCAATTTTGGGGATAAAAGAGGTATTTGTGGGTGATAAGGTCCTATTTGAAGGGGGAAACCTGGTATTTCTTGGAGAAGATGTGATCTATTTGGGAGAAATGTGGCATGTCTGGCAGAAACTGTCCTCTTTGGGGATAAAACAGGTATTTGTGGGAGAAAAGGTCCTATTTGAAGGGGGAAAGCTGGTATTTCTTGGAGGAGATGTGATATATTTGGGAGAAATGTGGCATTTCTGGCAGAAAGTGTCCTATTTTGGGGATAAAAACGTATTTGTGGGTGAAAAGGTCCTATTTGAAGGGGGAACCCTGGTATTTCTTGGAGAAGATGTGATATATTTGGGAGAAATGTGCATTTCTGGAAGAAAATGTCCTCTTTTGGGGATAAAAGAGGTATTTGTGGGTGAAAAGTTCCTATTTGAAGGGGGAAACCTGGTATTTCTTGGAGAAGATATGATATATTTGGGAGAAATGTGGCATTTCTGGAAGAAACTGTCCTCTTTTGGGGATAAAAGAGGTATTTGTGGGTGAAAAGGTCCTATTTGAAGTTGGAAACGTGGTATTTCTTGGAGAAGATGTGATATATTTGGGAGAAATCTGGCATTTCTGGAAGAATATGCCCAATTTGAGGGATAAAACAGGTATTTGTGGTTGAAAAGGTCCTATTTGAAGGGGGAAACCTGGCATTTCTTGGAGAAGATGTGATGTATTTGGGAGAAATGTGGCATTTCTGGAAGAAAGTGTCGTATTTTGGGGATAAAACAGGTATTTGTGGGTGAAAAGGTCCTATTTGAAGGGGGAAACCTGGTATTTCTTGGAGAAGATGTGATCTATTTGGGAGAAATGTGGCATTTCTGGAAGAAACTGTCCTGTTTTGGGGATAAAACAGGTACTTGTGGGTGAAAACGTTGTATTTGAAGGGGGAAACCTGGTATTTCTTGGAGAAGATGTGATATATTTGGGAGAAATGTGGCATTTCTGCAAGAAACTGTCCTCTTTTGGGGATAAAAGAGGTATTTGTGGGTGAAAAGGTCCTATTTGAAGGGGGAAAGCTGGTATTTCTTGGAGAAGATGTGATCTATTTGGGAGAAATGTGGCATGTCTGGAAGAAGCTGTCCTATTTTGGGGATAAAACAGGTATTTGTGGGTGAAAAGGTCCTATTTGAAGGGGGAAACGTGGTATTTCTTGGAGAAGATGTGATATATTTGGGAGAAATGTGGCATTTCTGGAAGAAAGTGTCCTGTTTTGGGGATAAAACTGGTATTTGTGGGTGAAAAGGTCCTATTTGAAGGGGGAAACGTGGTATTTCTTGGAGAAGATGTGATCTATTTGGGAGAAATGTGGCATTTCTTTAAGAAACTGTCCTCTTTTGGAGATAAAAGAGGTATTTGTGGGTGAAAAGGTCCTATTTGAAGGGGGAAAGCTGATATTTCTTGGAGAAGATGTGATATATTTGGGAGAAATGTGGCCTTTCTGGAAGAAACTGTCCTCTTTTGGGGATAAAAGAGGTATTTGTGGGTGAAAAGGTCCTATTTGAAGGGGGAAACCTGGTATTTCTTGGAGAAGATGTGATCTATTTGGGAGAAATGTGGCATTTCTTTAAGAAACTGTCCTCTTTTGGAGATAATAGAGGTATTTGTGGGTGAAAAGGTCCTATTTGAAGGGGGAAACCTGGTATTTCTTGGAGAAGATGTGATCTATTTAGGAGAAATGTGGCATGTCTGGCGGAAACTGTCCTCTTTTGGGGATAAAAGAGGTATTTGTGGGTGAAAAGGTCCTATTTCAAGGGGGAAAGCTGGTATTTCTTTGAGAAGATGTGTTATGTTTGGGAGAAATGTGGCCTTTCTGGAAGAAACTGTCCTCTTTTGGGGATAAAACAGGTATTTGTGGGAGAAAAGGTCCTATTTGAAGGGGGAAAGCTGGTATTTCTTGGAGAAGATGTGATATATTTGGGTGATATGTGGCCTTTCTGAAAGAAAATGTCCTATTTGGGGGGAGAAGGCTGGTATTTGTGGGAGAAAAGGTCCTATTTCAGGAGGAATCCTGGTATTTCTTGGAGAAGATGTGATCTATTTGGGAGAAATCTGGCATTTCTGGCAGAAAGTGTCCTATTTTGGGGATAAAAGAGGTATTTGTGGGTGAAAAGGTCCTATTTGAAGGGGGAACCCTGGTATTTCTTGGAGAAGATGTGATATATTTGGGAGAAATGTGGCCTTTCTGGAAGAAACTGTCCTCTTTTGGGGATAAAAGAGGTATTTGTGGGTGAAAATTTCCTATTTGAAGGGGGAAACCTGGTATTTCTTGGAGAAGATATGATCTATTTGGGAGAAATGTGGCATTTCTGGAAGAAACTGTCGTCTTTTGGGGATAAAAGAGGTATTTGTGGGTGAAAAGGTCCTATTTGAAGGGGGAAACGTGGTATTTCTTGGATAAGATGTGATCTATTTGGGAGAAATGTGGCATTTCTGGAAGAAAGTGTCGTCTTTTGGGGATAAAACAGGTATTTGTGGGTGAAAAGGTCCTATTTGAAGGGGGAAATGTGGTATTTCTTGGAGAAGATGTGGTATATTTGGGAGAAATGTGGCATTTCTGGAAGAAACTGTCCTCTTTTGGGGATAAAATAGGTATTTGAGGGTGGAAACGTTGTATTTGAAGGGGGAAACCTGGTATTTCTTGGAGAAGATGTGATATATTTGGGAGAAATGTGGCATTTCTGCAAGAAACTGTCCTATTTTGGGGATAAAAGAGGTATTTGTGGATGAAAAGGTCCTATTTGAAGGGGGAACCCTGGTATTTCTTGGAGAAGATGTGATCTATTTGGGAGAAATGTGGCATGTCTGGAAGAAACTGTCCTCTTTTGGGGATAAAACAGGTATTTGTGGGTGAAAAGGTCCTATTTGAAGGGGGAAATCTGGTATTTCTTGGAGAAGATGTGATCTATTTGGGAGAAATGTGGCCTTTCAGGAAGAAAATGTCCAATTTGGGGGGAGAAGGCTGGTAGTTTTCGGTGAGAAGGTCCTATTTCAGGAGGAATCCTGGTATTTCATGGAGAAGATGTGATATATTTGGGAGAAATGTGGCATTTCTGGAAGAAAATGTCCGATTTGGGGAGAGAAGGCTGGTAGTTTTGCGTGAGAAGGCCCTATTTCAGGAGGAATCCTGGCATTTCTTGGAGAAGATGTGATATATTTGGGAGAAATGTGGCCTTTCTGGAAGAAACTGTCCTCTTTTGGGGATAAAAGAGGTATTAGAGGTTGAAAAGGTCCTATTTGAAGTTGGAAACCAGGTATTTCTTGGAGAAGATGTGATCTATTTGGGAGAAATGTGGCATTTCTGGAAGAAAATGTCCTCTTTTGGGGATAAAAGAGGTATTTCATGGAGAAAAGGTCCTATTTCAAGGGGGAAACCTGGTATTTCTTGGAGAAGATGTGCTATATTTGGGAGAAATTTGGCATTTCTGGAAGAAACTGTCGTATTTTGGGCATAAAACAGGTATTTGTGGTTGAAAAGGTCCTATTTGAAGGGGGAAACCTGGTATTTCTTGGAGAAGATGTGATATATTTGGGAGAATTGTGGCCTTTCTGGAAGAAAATGTCCTCTATTGGGAATAAAAGGAGGTATTTGTGGGTGAAAAGGTCCTATATGAAGGGGGAATCGTGGTATTTCTTGGAGAAGATGTGATCTATTTGGGAGAAATGAGGCATTTCTGGAAGAAACTGTCCAATTTGAGGGGAGAAGGCTGGTAGTTGTGGGTGAGAAGGTCCTATTTCAGGAGGAATCCTGGTATTTCTTGGAGAAGATGTGATCTATTTGGGAGAAATGTGGCATTTCTGGAAGAAACTGTCCTCTTTTGGGGATAAAAGAGGTATTTGTGGGTGAAAAGGTCCTATTTGAAGGGGGAAAGCTGGTATTTCTTGGAGAAGATGTGATATATTTGGGAGAAAAGTGGCATTTCTGGAAGAAACTGTCCTATTTTGGGGATAAAACAGGTATTTGTGGGTGAAAAGGTCCTATTTGAAGGGGGAACCCTGGTATTTCTTGGAGAAGATGTGATATATTTGGGAGAAATGTGGCATGTCTGGAAGAAACTGTCCTCTTTTGGGGATAAAAGAGGTATGTGTGGGTGAAAAGGTCCTATTTCCAGTGGAAAACCTGGTATTTCTTGGAGAAGATGTGATCTATTTGGGAGAAATGTGGCATGTCTGGAAGAAAATGTCCTATATTGGGGAAGAAGGCTGGTACTTGTGGGAGAAAAGGTCCTATTTCAGGAGGAATCCTGGTATTTCTTGGAGGAGATGTGATATGTTTGGGAGAAATGTTGCCTTTCTGGAAGAAACTGTCCTCTTTTGGGGATAAAAGAGGTATTTGCGGGTGAAAAGGTCCTATTTGAAGGGGGAAACCTGGTATTTCTTGGAGAAGATATGATATATTTGGGAGAAATGTGGCATTTCTGGAAGAAACTGTCCTCTTTTGGGGATAAAAGAGGTATTTGTGGGTGAAAAGGTCCTATTTGAAGGGGGAAACCTGGTATTTCTTGGAGAAGATGTGATATATTTGGGAGAAATCTGGCATTTCTGGAAGAATATGTCCAATTTGAGGGATGAAACTGGTATTTGTGGTTGAAAAGGTCCTATTTGAAGGGGGAAACCTGGTATTTCTTGGAGAAGATGTGATCTATTTGGGAGAAATGTGGCATGTCTGGCAGAAACTGTCCTATTTTGGAGATAAAAGAGGTATTTGTGGGTGAAAAGTTCCTATTTGAAGGGGGAAACGTGGTATTTCTTGGTGAAGATGTGGTATATTTGGGAGAAATGTGGCATGTGTGGAAGAAACTGTCCTCTTTTGGGGATAAAAGAGGTATTTGTGGGTGAAAAGGTCCTATTTGAAGGGGGAAACCTGGTATTTCTTGGAGAAGATGTGATATATTTGGGAGAAATGTGGCATTTCTGGAAGAAACTGTCCTCTTTTGGGGATAAAAGAGGTATTTGTGGGTGAAAAGGTCCTATTTGAAGGGGGAAACCTGGAATTTCTTGGAGAAGATGTGATATATTTGGGAGAAATCTGGCATTTCTGGAAGAAAATGTCCTCTTTTGGGGATAAAAGAGGTATTTGTGGGTGAAAAGGTCCTATTTGAAGGGGGAAAGCTGGTATTTCTTGGAGAAGATGTGATATATTTGGGAGAAATGTGGCATTTCTGGAAGAAACTGTCCTCTTTTGGGGATAAAAGAGGTACTTGTGGGTGAAAAGGTCCTATTTGAAGGGGGAAACCTGGTATTTCTTGGAGAAGATGTGATATATTAGGGAGAAATGTGGCCTTTCTGGAAGAAAATGTCCAATTTGGGGGGAGAAGGCTGGTAGTTGTGGGTGAGAAGGTCCTATTTCAGGAGGAATCCTGGTATTTCTTGGAGAAGATGTGATATATTTGGGAGAAATGTGGCATTTCTGGAAAAAAAATGTCCAATTTGGGGGGAGAAGGCTGGTAGTTTTGGGTGAGAAGGTCCTATTTCAGGAGGAATCCTGGCATTTCTTGGAGAAGATGTGATATATTTGGGAGAAATGTGGCCTTTCCGGAAGAAACTGTCCTCTTTTGGGGATAAAAGAGGTATTAGTGGGTGAAAAGGTCCTACTTGAAGGGGGAAACCTGGTATTTCTTGGAGGAGATGTGATATATTTGGGAGAAATGTGGCATTTCTGGAAGAAACTGTCCTCTTTTGGGGATTAAAGAGGTATTTCATGGAGAAAAGGTCCTAATTCAAGGGGGAAACCTGGTATTTCTTGGAGAAGATGTGATTTATTTGGGAGAAATGTGGCATTTCTGGAAGAAAATGTCCAATTTGGGGGGAGAAGGCTGGTAGTTGTGGGTGAGAAGGTCCTATTTCAGGAGAAATCCTGGTATTTCTTGGAGAAGATGTGATATATTTGGGAGAAATGTGGCCTTTCTGGAAGAAACTGTCCTCTTTTGGGGATAAAAGAGGTATTAGTGGTTGAAAAGGTTCTATTTGAAGTGGGATACCTGGTATTTCTTGGAGAAGATGTGATATATTTGGGAGAAATGTGGCATTTCTGGAAGAAAATGTCCTCTTTTGGGGATAAAAGAGGTATTTCATGGTGAAAAGGTCCTAATTCAAGGGGGAAAGGTGGTATTTCTTGGAGAAGATGTGATATGTTTGGGAGAAATGTTGCATTTCTGGAAGAAACTGTCGTATTTTGGGCATAAAACAGGTATTTGTGGTTGAAAAGGTCCTATTTGAAGGGGGAAACCAGGTATTTCTTGGAGAAGATGTGATCTATTTGGGAGAAATGTGGCATTTCTGGAAGAAACTGTCCTATTTGGGGGGATAAAAGAGGTACTTGTGGGTGAAAAGGTCCTATTTGAAGGGGGAAACGTGGTATTTCTTGGAGAAGATGTGATCTATTTGGGAGAAATGAGGCATTTCTGGAAGAAAATGTCCAATTTGTGGGGAGAAGGCTGGTAGTTGTGGGTGAGAAGGTCCTATTTCAGGAGGAATCCTGGCATTTCTTGGAGAAGATGTGATATATTTGGGAGAAATGTGGCATTTCTGGAAGAAACTGTCCTATTTTGGGGATAAAAGAGGTATTTGTGGGTGAAAAGGTCCTATTTGAAGGGGGAAAGCTGCTATTTCTTGGAGAAGATGTGATCTATTTGGGAGAAATGTGGCATGTCTGGAAGAAACTGTCCTCTTTTGGGGATAAAAGAGGTATGTGTGGGTGAAAAGGTCCTATTTCCAGGGGAAAACCTGGTATTTCTTGGAGAAGATGTGATATATTTGGGAGAAATGTGGCATGTCTGGAAGAAAATGTCCTATATTGGGGGAGAAGGCTGGTACTTTTGGGAGAAAAGGTCCTATTTCAGGAGGAATCCTGGTATTTTTTGGAGGAGATGTGATATGTTTGGGAGAAATGTGGCATGTCTGGCAGAAACTGTCCTCTTATGGGGATAAAAGAGGTATTTGTGGGTGAAAAGGTCCTATTTGAAGGGGGAAAGCTGGTATTTCATGGAGAAGATGTGATCTATTTGGGAGAAATGTGGCATTTCTGGAAGAAACTGTCCTATTTTGGGGATAAAACAGGTATTTGTGGGTGAAAATTTCCTATTTGAAGGAGGAAACCTGGTATTTCTTGGAGAAGATATGATATATTTGGGAGAAATGTGGCCTTTCTGGAAGAAACTGTCCTATTTCGGGGATAAAAGAGGTAGTTGTGGGTGAAAACGTTGTATTTGAAGGGGGAAACCTGTTATTTCTTGGAGAAGATGTGATATATTTGGGAGAAATGTGACATGTCTGGAAGAAACTGTCCTATTTAAGGGATAAAACAGGTATTTGTGGGAGAAAAGTTCGTATTTGAAGGGGGAAGGCTGGTATTTCTTGGAGAAGATGTGATCTATTTGGGAAAAATGTGGCATGTCAGGAAGAAAATGTCCAATTTGGGGGGAGAAGGCTGGTAGTTTTGGGTGAGAAGGTCCTATTTCAGGAGGAATCCTGGCATTTCTTGGAGAAGATGTGATATATTTGGGAGAAATGTGGCCTTTCCGGAAGAAACTGTCCTCTTTTGGGGATAAAAGAGGTATTAGTGGTTGAAAAGGTCCTATTTGAAGGGGGAACCCTGGTATTTCTTGGAGAAGATGTGATATATTTGGGAGAAATGTGGCATTTCAGGAAGAAAATGTCCTCTTTTGGGGATAAAAGAGGTATTTCATGGAGAAAAGGTCCTAATTCAAGGGGGAAACCTGGTATTTCTTGGAGAAGATGTGATCTATTTGGGAGAAATCAGGCATTTCTGGAAGAAACTGTCCTATTTTGGGGATAAAACAGGTATTTGTGGTTGAAAAGGTCCTATTTGAAGGGGGAAAGCTGGTATTTCTTGGAGATGATGTGATCTATTTGGGAGAAATGTGGCATTTCTGGAAGAAAGTGTCCTCTTTTGGGGATAGAACAGGTATTTGTGGGTGAAAAGGTCCTATTTGAAGGGGGAAAAGTGGTATTTCTAGGAGAAGATGTGATATTTATGGGAGAAATGTGGCCTTTCTGGAAGAAAATGTCCTGTTTGGGGGGAGAAGGCTGGTTGTTGTGGGTGAGAAGGTCCTATTTCAGGAGGAATCCTGGTATTTCTTGGAGAAGATGTGATATATTTGGGAGAAATGTGGCATTTCTGGAAGAAACTGTCCTATTTTGGGGATCAAAGAGGTATTTGTGGGTGAAAAGGTCCTATTTGAAGGGGGAAAGCTGGTATTTCTAGGAGAAGATGTGATATATTTGGGAGAAATGTGGCATTTCTGGAAGAAACTGTCCTCTTTTGGGGATAAAAGAGGTATTAGTGGGTGAAAAGGTCCTATTTCCAGGGGAAAACCTGGTATTTCTTGGAGAAGATGTGATATATTTGGGAGAAATGTGGCATGTCTGGAAGAAAATGTCCTATATTGGGGGAGAAGGCTGGTACTTTTGGGAGAAAAGGTCCTATTTCAGGAGGAATCCTGGTATTTTTTGGAGGAGATGTGATATGTTTGGGAGAAATGTGGCATGTCTGGCAGAAACTGTCCTATTTTGGGGATAAAACAGGTATTTGTGGGTGAAAAGGTCCTATTTGAAGGGGGAAAGCTGGTATTTCTTGGAGAAGATGTGATCTATTTGGGAGAAATGTGGCATTTCTGGAAGAAACTGTCCTCTTTTGGGGATAAAACAGGTATTTGTGGGTGAAAATTTCCTATTTGAAGGGGGAAACCTGGTATTTCTTGGAGAAGATATGATATATTTGGGAGAAATGTGGCATGTCTGGAAGAAACGGTCCTATTTCGGGGATAAAAGAGGTAGTTGTGGGTGAAAACGTTGTATTTGAAGGGGGAAACCTGTTATTTCTTGGAGAAGATGTGATATATTTGGGAGAAATGTGGCATGTCTGGAAGAAACTGTCCTATTTAAGGGATAAAACAGGTATTTGTGGGAGAAAAGTTCCTATTTGAAGGGGGAAGGCTGGTATTTCTTGGAGAAGATGTGATATATTTGGGAGAAATGTGGCATTTCTGGAAGAAAATGTCCAATTTGGGGGGAGAAGGCTGGTAGTTTTGGGTGAGAAGGTCCTATTTCAGGAGGAATCCTGGCATTTCTTGGAGAAGATGTGATATATTTGGGAGAAATGTAGCCTTTCCGGAAGAAACTGTCCTCTTTTGGGGATAAAAGAGGTATTAGTGGTTGAAAAGGTCCTATTTGAAGGGGGAACCCTGGTATTTCTTGGAGAAGATGTGATATATTTGGGAGAAATGTGGCATTTCTGGAAGAAAATGTCCTCTTTTGGGGATAAAAGAGGTATTTCATGGAGAAAAGGTCCTAATTCAAGGGGGAAACCTGGTATTTCTTGGAGAAGATGTGATATATTTGGGAGAAATCAGGCATTTCTGGAAGAAACTGTCCTATTTTGGGGATAAAACAGGTATTTGTGGTTGAAAAGGTCCTATTTGAAGGGGGAAAGCTGGTATTTCTAGGAGAAGATGTGATATATTTGGGAGAAATGTGGCATTTCTGGAAGAAAGTGTCCTCTTTTGGGGATAGAACAGGTATTTGTGGGTGAAAAGGTCCTATTTGAAAGGGGAAACCTGGTATTTCTTGGAGAAGATGTGATATATTTGGGAGAAATGTGGCATTTCTGGAAGAAACTGTCCTCTTTTGGGGATTAAAGAGGTATTTCATGGAGAAAAGGTCCTAATTCAAGGGGGAAACCTGGTATTTCTTGGAGAAGATGTGATATATTTGGGAGAAATGTGGCATTTCTGGAAGAAAATGTCCAATTTGGGGGGAGAAGGCTGGTAGTTGTGGGTGAGAAGGTCCTATTTGAAGGGGGAAACCTGGTATTTCTTGGAGAAGATGTGATATATTTGGGAGAAATGTGGCATTTCTGGAAGAAACTGTCCTCTTTTGGGGATAAAAGAGGTATTAGTGGTTGAAAAGGTTCTATTTGAAGTGGGATACCTGGTATTTCTTGGAGAAGATGTGATATATTTGGGAGAAATGTGGCATTTCTGGAAGAAAATGTCCTCTTTTGGGGATAAAAGGGGTATTTCATGGTGAAAAGGTCCTAATTCAAGGGGGAAAGGTGGTATTTCTTGGAGAAGATGTGATCTATTTGGGAGAAATGTGGCATTTCTGGAAGAAACTGTCGTATTTTGGGCATAACACAGGTATTTGTGGTTGAAAAGGTCCTATTTGAAGGGGGAAACCTGGTATTTCTTGGAGAAGATGTGATCTATTTGGGAGAAATGTGGCATGTCTGGAAGAAATTGTCCTCTTTTGGGGATAAAAGAGGTATTTGTGGTTGAAAAGTTCCTATTTGAAGGGGGAAACGTGGTATTTCTTGGAGAAGATGTGATCTATTTGGGAGAAATGAGGCATTTCTGGAAGAAAATGTCCAATTTGTGGGGAGAAGGCTGGTAGTTGTGGGTGAGAAGGTCCTATTTCAAGGAGGAATCCTGGTATTTGTTGGAGAAGATGTGATCTATTTGGGAGAAATGTGGCATTTCTGGAAGAAACTGTCCTCTTTTGGGGATAAAAGAGGTATTTGTGGGTGAAAAGGTCCTATTTGAAGGGGGAACCCTGGTATTTCTTGGAGAAGATGTGATCTATTTGGGAGAAATGTGGCATGTCTGGAAGAAACTGTCCTATTTTGGGGATAAAAGAGGTATGTGTGGGTGAAAAGGTCCTATTTCCAGGGGAAAACCTGGTATTTCTTGGAGAAGATGTGATATATTTGGGAGAAATGTGGCATGTCTGGAAGAAAATGTCCTATATTGGGGGAGAAGGCTGGTACTTTTGGGAGAAAAGGTCCTATTTCAGGAGGAATCCTGGTATTTTTTGGAGGAGATGTGATATGTTTGGGAGAAATGTGGCATGTCTGGCAGAAACTGTCCTATTTGGGGGATAAAAGAGGTATTTGTGGGTGAAAAGGTCCTATTTGAAGGGGGAAACCTGGTATTTCTTGGAGAAGATGTGATCTATTTGGGAGAAATGTGGCATTTCTGGAAGAAACTGTCCTCTTTTGGGGATAAAACAGTTATTTGTGGGTGAAAATTTCCTATTTGAAGGGGGAAACCTGGTATTTCTTAGAGAAGATATGATATATTTGGGAGAAATGTGGCATGTCTGGAAGAAACTGTCCTCTTTTGGGGATAAAAGAGGTATTTGTGGGTGAAAACTTTGTATTTGAAGGGGGAAACCTGTTATTTCTTGGAGAAGATGTGATATATTTGGGAGAAATGTGGCATGTCTGGAAGAAATTGTCCTATTTTGGGGATAAAACAGGTATTTGTGGGAGAAAAGTTCCTATTTGAAGGGGGAAGGCTGGTATTTCTTGGAGAAGATGTGATATATTTGGGAGAAATGTGGCATTTCTGGAAGAAAATGTCCAATTTGGGGGGAGAAGGCTGGTCGTTTTGGGTGAGAAGGTCCTATTTCAGGAGGAATCCTGGCATTTCTTGGAGAAGATGTGATCTATTTGGGAGAAATGTGGCCTTTCCGGAAGAAACTGTCCTCTTTTGGGGATAAAAGAGGTATTAGTGGTTGAAAAGGTCCTATTTGAAGGGGGAACCCTGGTATTTCTTGGAGAAGATGTGATATATTTGGGAGAAATGTGGCATTTCTGGAAGAAAATGTCCTCTTTTGGGGATAAAAGAGGTATTTCATGGAGAAAAGATCCTAATTCAAGGGGGAAACCTGGTATTTCTTGGAGAAGATGTGATATATTTGGGAGAAATCAGGCATTTCTGGAAGAAACTGTCCTATTTTGGGGATAAAACAGGTATTTGTGGTTGAAAAGGTCCTATTTGAAGGGGGAAAGCTGGTATTTCTTGGAGATGATGTGATCTATTTGGGAGAAATGTGGCATTTCTGGAAGAAAGTGTCCTCTTTTGGGGATAATACAGGTATTTGTGGGTGAAAAGGTCCTATTTGAAGGAGGAAACGTGGTATTTCTTGGAGAAGAAGTGATATATTTGGGAGAAATGTGGCCTTTCTGGAAGAAAATGTCCTGTTTGGGGGGAGAAGGCTGGTTGTTGTGGGTGAGAAGGTCCTATTTCAGGAGGAATCCTGGTATTTCTTGGAGAAGATGTGATATATTTGGGAGAAATGTGGCATTTCTGGAAGAAACTGTCGTATTTTGGGCATAAAACCGGTATTTGTGGGTGAAAAGGTCCTATTTGAAGGGGGAAAGCTGGTATTTCTAGGAGAAGATGTGATATATTTGGGAGAAATGTGGCATTTCTGGAAGAAACTGTCCTCTTTAGGGGATAAAAGAGGTATTTGTGGGTGAAAAGGTCCTATTTGAAAGGGGAAACGTGGTATTTCTTGGAGAAGATGTGATCTATTTGGGAGAAATGTGGCATGTCTGGAAGAAACTGTCCTCTTTTGGGGATAAAAGAGGTATGTGTGGGTGAAAAGGTCCTATTTCCAGGGGAAAACCTGGTATTTCTTGGAGAAGATGTGATCTATTTGGGAGAAATGTGGCATTTCTGGAAGATAATGTCCTATTTGGGGGGAGAAGGCTGGTACTTGTGGGAGAAAATGTCCTATTTCAGGAGGAATCCTTGTATTTCTTGGAGGAGATGTGATATATTTGGGAGAAATGTGGCCTTTCTGGAAGAAACTGTCCTCTTTTGGGGATAAAAGAGGTATTTGTGGGTGAAAAGGTCCTATTTGAACAGGGAAAGCTGGTATTTCTTGGAGAAGATGTGATATATTTGGTAGAAATGTGGCATGTCTGGAAGAAACTGACGTATTTTGGGCATAAAACAGGTATTTGTGGGAGAAAAGGTCCTATTTGAAGGGGGAAACCTGGTATTTCTTGGAGAAGATGTGATCTATTTGGGAGAAATGTGGCATGTGTGGAAGAAACTGTCCTCTTTTGGGGATAAAAGAGGTATTTGTGGGTGAAAAGGTCCTATTTGAAGGGGGAAACGTGGTATTTCTTGGAGAAGATGTGCTATATTTGGGAGAAATGTGGCATTTCTGGAAGAAACTGTCCTCTTTTGGGGATAAAAGAGGTATTTGTGGGTGATAAGTTCCTATTTGAATGGGGAATCCTGGCATTTCTTGGAGAAGGTGTGATCTATTTGGGAGAAATGTGGCATTTCTGGAAGAAACTGTCCTCTTTTGGGGATAAAAGTGGTATTTGTGGGTGAAAAGGTCCTATTTGAAAGGGGAAAGCTGGTATTTCATGGAGAAGATGTGATCTATTTGGGAGAAATGTGGCATTTCTGGAAGAAAATGTCCAATTTGGGGGGAGAAGGCTGGTAGTTTTCGGTGAGAAGGTCCTATTTCAGGAGGAATCCTGGTATTTCTTGGAGAAGATGTGATCTATTTGGGAGAAATGTGGCCTTTCTGGAAGAAAATGTCCAATTTGGGGGGAGAAGGCTGGTAGACTTGGGTGAGAAGGTCCTCTTTCAGGAGGAATCCTGGCATTTCTTGGAGAAGATGTGATATATTTGGGAGAAATGTGGCATTTCTGGAAGAAACTGTCCTCTTTTGGGGATAAAAGAGGTATTTGTGGGTGAAAAGGTCCTATTTGAAGGGGGAAAGCTGGTATTTCTTGGAGAAGATGTGATCTATTTGGGAGAAATGTGGCATTTCTGGAAGAAACTGTCCTCTTCTGGGGATAAAAGAGGTATTTGTGGGAGAAAAGGTCCTATCTGAAGGGGGAACCCTGGTATTTCTTGGAGAAGATGTGATATATTTGGGAGAAATGTGGCATGTCTGGAAAAAACTGTCCTATTTTGGGGATAAAAGAGGTATTTGTGGGTGATAAGTTCCTATTTGAAGGGGGAAACCTGGTATTTCTTGGAGAAGATGTGATATATTTGGGAGAAATCTGGCATTCCTGGAAGAAACTGTCCTCTTTTGGGGATAAAAGAGGTATTTGTGGGTGAAAAGGTCCTATTTGAAGGGGGAAACCTGGTATTTCTTGGAGAAGATGTGATCTATTTGGGAGAAATGTGGCATTTCTGGAAGAAACTGTCCTATTTTGGGGATAGAACAGGTATTTGTAGGGTGAAAATGTCCTATTTTCAGGGGAAAACCTGGTATTTCTTGGAGAAGATGTGATCTATTTGGGAGAAATGTGGCATGTCTGGAAGAAAATGTCCTATCTGGGGGGAGAAGGGTGGTATTTGTGGGAGAAAAGTTCCTATTTCAGGAGGAATTCTGGTATTTCTTGGAGGAGATGTGATATGTTTGGGAGAAATGTGGCCTTTCTGGAAGAAACTGTCTTCTTTTGGGGATAAAAGAGGTATTTGTGGGTGAAAAGGTCCTATTTGAAGGGGAAAACCTGGTATTTCTTGGAGAAGATGTGATCTATTTGGGAAAAATGTGGCATGTCTGGAAGAAACTGTCCTATTTTGGGGATAAAACAGGTATTTGTGGGAGAAAAGGTCCTATTTGAAGGGGGAAACGTGTTATTTCTTGGAGAAGATGTGATCTATTTGGGAGAAATGTGGCATGTCTGGAAGAAACTGTCCTATTTTGGGGATAAAACAGGTATTTGTTGGTGAAAAGGTCCTATTTGAAGGGGGAAACCTGGTATTTCTTGGAGAAGATGTGATGTATTTGGGAGAAATGTGGCATTTCTGGAAGAAAGTGTCCTGTTTTGGGGATAAAACAGGTATTTGTGGGAGAAAAGGTCCTATTTGAAGGGGGAAAGCTGGTATTTCTTGAAGGAGATGTGATATATTTGGGAGAAATGTGGCCTTTCTGGAAGAAACTGTCCTCTTTTAGGGATAAAAGAAGTATTTGTGGGTGAAAAGGTCCTATTTCCAGGGGGAAACCTGGTATTTCTTGGAGAAGATGTGATCTATTTGGGAGAAATGTGGCATTTCTGGAAGAAACTGTCCTATTTTGGGGATAAAAGAATTTTTTGTGGGTGAAAAGGTCCTATTTGAAGGGGGAAACGTGGTATTTCTTGGAGAAGATGTGATATATTTGGGAGAAATGTGGCATGTCTGGTAGAAACTGTCCAATTTAGGGGATAAAAGAGGTATTTGTGGGTGAAAAGGTCCTATTTGAAGGGGGAAACCTGGTATTTCTTGGAGAAGATGTGATATATTTGGGAGAAATGTGGCATGTCAGGAAGAAACTGTCCTATTTGGGGGGAGAAGGCTGGTACTTGAGGGAGAAAACATCCTCTTTTAGGAGGAAACCTGGTATTTCTTGGAGAAGATGTGATATATTTGGGAGAAATGTGGCATTTCTGGAATAAACTGTCCTCTTTTGGGGATAAAAGAGGTATTTGTGGGTGAAAAGGTCCTATTTGAAGGGGGAAACCTGGTATTTCTTGGAGAAGATGTGATCTATTTGGGAGAAATGTGGCCTTTCTGGAAGAAACTGTCCTCTTTTGGGGATAAAAGAGGTATTTGTGGGTGAAAAGGTCCTATTTGAAGTAGGAAACCTGGTATTTCTTGGAGAAGATGTGATATGTATGGGAGAAATGTGGCATTTCTGGAAGAAACTGTCCTCTTTTGGGGATAAAAGAGGTATTTGTGGGTGATAAGGTCCTATTTGAAGGGGGAACCCTGGTATTTCTTGGAGAAGATGTGATATATTTGGGAGAAATGTGGCATTTCTGGAAGAAACTGTCCTATTTTGGGGATAAAAGAGGTATTTGTGGGTGAAAAGGTCCTATTTGAAGGGGGAACCCTGGTATTTCTTGGAGAAGAGGTGATATATTTGGGAGAAATGTGGCATGTCTGGAAGAAACTGTCCTATTTGAGGGATAAAACAGGTATTTGTGGTTGAAAGGGTCCTATTTGAAGGGGGAAAGCTGGTATTTCTTGGAGAAGATGTGATATATTTGGGAGAAATGTGGCCCTTCTAGAAGAAAATGTCCAATTTGGGGGTAGAAGGCTGGTAGTTTTCGGTGAGAAGGTCCTATTTGAAGGGGGAAACCTGGTATTTCTTGGAGAAGATGTGATATATTTGGGAGAAATGTGGCATTTCTGGAAGAAAATGTCCAATTTGGGGGAGAAGGCTGGTAGTTTTGGGTGAGAAGGACCGATTTCAGGAGGAATCCTGGCATTTCTTGGAGAAGATGTGATATATTTGGGAGAAATGTGGCCTTTCCGGAAGAAACTGTCCTCTTTTGGGGATAAAAGAGGTATTAGTGGTTGAAAAGGTTCTATTTGAAGTGGGATACCTGGTATTTCTTGGAGAAGATGTGATATATTTGGGAGAAATGTGGCATTTCTGGAAGAAAATGTCCTCTTTTGGGGATAAAAGAGGTATTTCATGGTGAAAAGGTCCTAATTCAAGGGGGAAAGGTGGTATTTCTTGGAGAAGATGTGATCTATTTGGGAGAAATGTGGCATTTCTGGAAGAAACTGTCGTATTTTGGGCATAAAACAGGTATTTGTGGTTGAAAAGGTCCTATTTGAAGGGGGAAACGTGGTATTTCTTGGAGAAGATGTGATCTATTTGGGAGAAATGTGGCATGTCTGGAAAAAACTGTCCTATTTTGGGGATAAAAGAGGTATTTGTGGGTGATAAGTTCCTATTTGAAGGGGGAAACCTGGTATTTCTTGGAGAAGATGTGATATATTTGGGAGAAATCTGGCATTCCTGGGAGAAACTGTCCTCTTTTGGGGATAAAAGAGGTATTTGTGGGTGAAAAGTTCCTATTTGAAGGGGGAAAGCTGGTATTTCTTGGAGAAGATGTGATCTATTTGGGAGAAATGTGGCATTTCTGGAAGAAACTGTCCTATTTTGGGGATAGAACAGGTATTTGTAGGGTGAAAATGTCCTATTTTCAGGGGAAAACCTGGTATTTCTTGGAGAAGATGTGATCTATTTGGGAGAAATGTGGCATGTCTGGAAGAAAATGTCCTATCTGGGGGGAGAAGGGTGGTATTTGTGGGAGAAAAGTTCCTATTTCAGGAGGAATTCTGGTATTTCTTGGAGGAGATGTGATATGTTTGGGAGAAATGTGGCCTTTCTGGAAGAAACTGTCCTCTTTTGGGGATAAAAGAGGTATTTGTGGGTGAAAAGGTCCTATTTGAAGGGGAAAACCTGGTATTTCTTGGAGAAGATGTGATCTATTTGGGAAAAATGTGGCATGTCTGGAAGAAACTGTCCTATTTTGGGGATAAAACAGGTATTTGTGGGAGAAAAGGTCCTATTTGAAGGGGGAAACGTGTTATTTCTTGGAGAAGATGTGATCTATTTGGGAGAAATGTGGCATGTCTGGAAGAAACTGTCCTATTTTGGGGATAAAACAGGTATTTGTTGGTGAAAAGGTCCTATTTGAAGGGGGAAACCTGGTATTTCTTGGAGAAGATGTGATGTATTTGGGAGAAATGTGGCATTTCTGGAAGAAAGTGTCCTGTTTTGGGGATAAAACAGGTATTTGTGGGAGAAAAGGTCCTATTTGAAGGGGGAAAGCTGGTATTTCTTGAAGGAGATGTGATATATTTGGGAGAAATGTGTCCTTTCTGGAAGAAACTGTCCTCTTTTAGGGATAAAAGAAGTATTTGTGGGTGAAAAGGTCCTATTTCCAGGGGGAAACCTGGTATTTCTTGGAGAAGATGTGATCTATTTGGGAGAAATGTGGCATTTCTGGAAGAAACTGTCCTATTTTGGGGATAAAAGAATTTTTTGTGGGTGAAAAGGTCCTATTTGAAGGGGGAAACGTGGTATTTCTTGGAGAAGATGTGATATATTTGGGAGAAATGTGGCATGTCTGGTAGAAACTGTCCAATTTAGGGGATAAAAGAGGTATTTGTGGGTGAAAAGGTCCTATTTGAAGGGGGAAACCTGGTATTTCTTGGAGAAGATGTGATATATTTGGGAGAAATGTGGCATGTCAGGAAGAAACTGTCCTATTTGGGGGGAGAAGGCTGGTACTTGAGGGAGAAAACATCCTCTTTTAGGAGGAAACCTGGTATTTCTTGGAGAAGATGTGATATATTTGGGAGAAATGTGGCATTTCTGGAATAAACTGTCCTCTTTTGGGGATAAAAGAGGTATTTGTGGGTGAAAAGGTCCTATTTGAAGGGGGAAAGCTGGTATTTCTTGGAGAAGATGTGATCTATTTGGGAGAAATGTGGCCTTTCTGGAAGAAACTGTCCTCTTTTGGGGATAAAAGAGGTATTTGTGGGTGAAAAGGTCCTATTTGAAGTAGGAAACCTGGTATTTCTTGGAGAAGATGTGATATGTATGGGAGAAATGTGGCATTTCTGGAAGAAACTGTCCTCTTTTGGGGATAAAAGAGGTATTTGTGGGTGATAAGGTCCTATTTGAAGGGGGAACCCTGGTATTTCTTGGAGAAGATGTGATATATTTGGGAGAAATGTGGCATTTCTGGAAGAAACTGTCCTCTTTTGGGGATAAAAGAGGTATTTGTGGGTGAAAAGGTCCTATTTGAAGGGGGAACCCTGGTATTTCTTGGAGAAGAGGTGATATATTTGGGAGAAATGTGGCATGTCTGGAAGAAACTGTCCTATTTGAGGGATAAAACAGGTATTTGTGGTTGAAAGGGTCCTATTTGAAGGGGGAAAGCTGGTATTTCTTGGAGAAGATGTGATCTATTTGGGAGAAATGTGGCCTTTCTGGAAGAAAATGTCCAATTTGGGGGTAGAAGGCTGGTAGTTTTCGGTGAGAAGGTCCTATTTGAAGGGGGAAACCTGGTATTTCTTGGAGAAGATGTGATATATTTGGGAGAAATGTGGCATTTCTGGAAGAAAATGTCCAATTTGGGGGAGAAGGCTGGTAGTTTTGGGTGAGAAGGACCGATTTCAGGAGGAATCCTGGCATTTCTTGGAGAAGATGTGATATATTTGGGAGAAATGTGGCCTTTCCGGAAGAAACTGTCCTCTTTTGGGGATAAAAGAGGTATTAGTGGTTGAAAAGGTCCTATTTCCAGGGGGAAATCTGGTATTTCTTGGAGAAGATGTGATCTATTTGGGAGAAATGTGGCATTTCTGGAAGAAAATGTCCTCTTTTGGGGATAAAAGAGGTATTTCATGGAGAAAAGGTACTAATTCAAGGGGGAAACCTGGTATTTCTTGGAGAAGATGTGATATATTTGGGAGAAATGTGGCATGTCTGGAAGAAACTGTCGTATTTTGGGCATAAAACAGGTATTTGTGGTTGAAAAGGTCCTATTTGAAGGGGGAAACGTGGTATTTCTTGGAGAAGATGTGATCTATTTGGGAGAAATCTGGCATTTCTGGAAGAAAGTGTCCTCTTTGGGGATAAAACCGGTATTTGTGGGTGAAAAGGTCCTATTTGAAGGGGGAAACGTGGTATTTCTTGGAGAAGATGTGATATATTTGGGAGAAATGAGGCATTTCTGGAAGAAAATGTCCAATTTGTGGGGAGAAGGCTGGTAGTTGTGGGAGAAAAGGTCCTATTTCAGGAGGAATCCTGGTATTTCTTGGAGAAGATGTGATCTATTTGGGAGAAATGTGGCATTTCTGGAAGAAACTGTCCTCTTTTGGGGATAAAAGAGGTATTTGTGGGTGAAAAGGTCCTATTTGAAGGGGGAAAGCTGGTATTTCTTGGAGAAGATGTGATCTATTTGGGAGAAATGTGGCATTTCTGCAAGAAACTGTCCTCTTTTGGGGATAAAAGAGGTATTTGTGGGTGAAAAGGTCCTATTTGAAGGGGGAAACCTGGTATTTCTTGGAGAAGATGTGATCTATTTGGGAGAAATGTGGCATTTCTGGAAGAAAGTGTCCTATTTCGGGGATAGAACAGGTATTTGTGGGTGAAAAGGTCCTATTTCCAGGGGAAAACCTGGTATTTCTTGGAGAAGATGTGATTTATTTGGGAGAAATGTGGCATGTCAGGAAGAAAATGTCCCATTTGGGGGGAGAAGGCTGGTACTTGTGGGTGAAAAGGTCCTATTTCAGGAGGAATCCTGGTATTTCTTGGAGGAGATGTGATATATTTGAGAGAAGTGTGGCCTTTCTGGAAGAAACTGTCCTCTTTTGGGGATAAAAGAGGTATTTGTGGGTGAAAAGGTCCTATTTGAAGGGGAAAGCTGGTATTTCTTGGAGAAGATGTGATATATTTGGGAGAAATGTGGCATTTCTGGAAGAAACTGTCCTATTTTGGGGATAAAACAGGTATTTGTTGGGAGAAAAGTTCCTATTTGAAGGGGGAACCCTGGTATTTCTTGGAGAAGATGTGATATATTTGGGAGAAATGTGGCATTTCTGGAAGAAAGTGTCCTCTTTTGGGGATAAAACAGGTATTTGTGGGTGAAGACATTGTATTTGAAGGGGGAAACCTGTTATTTCTTGGAGAAGATGTGATGTATTTTGGAGAAATCAGGCATTTCTGGAAGAAACTGTCCTCTTGGGGATAAAAGAGGTATTTGTGGGTGAAAAGGTCCTATTTGAAGGGGGAAACGTGGTATTTCTTGGAGAAGATGTGATCTATTTGGGAGAAATGTGGCATGTCTGGAAGAAACTCTCGTCTTTTGGGGATAAAAGAGGTATTTGTGGGTGAAAAGTTCCTATTTGAAGGGGGAAAGCTGGTATTTCTTGAGAAGATGTGATCTATTTGGAAGAAATGTGGCCTTTCTGGAAGAAACTGTCCTCTTTTGGGGATAAAAGAGGTATTTGTAGGTGAAAAGGTCCTATTTGAAGGGGAAACGTGGTATTTCTTGGAGAAGATGTGATATATTTGGGAGAAATGTTGCATGTCTGGAAGAAACTGTCCTATTTGGGGGATAAAACAGGTATTTGTGGGAGAAAAGGTCCTATTTGAAGGGGGAAAGCTGGTATTTCATGGAGAAGATGTGATCTATTTGGGAGAAATGTGGCAGTTCTGGAAGAAAATGTCCAATTTGGGGGGAGAAGGCTGGTAGTTTTCGGTGAGAAGGTCCTATTTCAGGAGGAATCCTGGTATTTCTTGGAGAAGATGTGATCTATTTGGGAGAAATGTGGCCTTTCTGGAAGAAAATGTCCAATTTGGGGGAGAAGGCTGGTAGTTTTGGGTGTGAAGGTCCTCTTTCAGGAGGAATCCTGGCATTTTTTGGAGAAGATGTGATATATTTGGGAGAAATGTGGCATGTCTGGAAAAAACTGTCCTCTTTTGGGGATAAAAGAGGTATTTGTGGGTGAAAAGGTCCTATTTGAAGGGGGAAACCTGGTATTTCTTGGAGAAGATGTGATCTATTTGGGAGAAATGTGGCATGTCTGGAAGAAACTGTCCTCTTTTGGGATAAAAGAGGTATTTGTGGGTGAAAAGGTCCTATTTGAAGGGGGAAACCCTGGTATTTCTTGGAGAAGATGTGATCTATTTGGGAGAAATGTGGCATTTCTGGAAGAAAGTGTCCTCTTTTGGGGATAGAACAGGTATTTGTAGGGTGAAAAGGTCCTATTTCCAGGGGAAAACCTGGTATTTCTTGGAGAAGATGTGATATATTTGGGAGAAATGTGGCATGTCTGGAAGAAACTGTCCTAATCTGGGGGAGAAGGGTGGTATTTGTGGGAGAAAAGTTCCTATTTCAGGAGGAATTCTGGTATTTCTTGGAGGAGATGTGATATATTTGAGAGAAATGTGGCCTTTCTGGAAGAAACTGTCCTCTTTTGGGGATAAAAGAGGTATTTGTGGGTGAAAAGGTCCTATTTGAAGGGGAAAACCTGGTATTTCTTGGAGAAGATGTGATCTATTTGGGAAAAATGTGGCATGTCTGGAAGAAACTGTCCTATTTTGGGGATAAAACAGGTATTTGTTGGAGAAAAGGTCCTATTTGAAGGGGGAAACGTGGTATTTCTTGGAGAAGATGTGATCTATTTGGGAGAAATGTGGCATGTCTGGAAGAACTGTCCTATTTTGGGGATAAAACAGGTATTTGTTGGTGAAAAGTTCCTATTTGAAGGGGGAAACCTGGTATTTCTTGGAGAAGATGTGATGTATTTGGGAGAAATGTGGCATGTCTGGAAGAAAGTGTCCTGTTTTGGGGATAAAACAGGTATTTGTGGGAGAAAAGGTCCTATTCGAAGGGGGATAGCTGGTATTTCATGAAGGAGATGTGATATATTTGGGAGAAATGTGGCCTTTCTGGAAGAAACTGTCCTCTTTTGGGGATAAAAGAAGTATTTGTGGGTGAAAAGGTCCAATTTCCAGGGGGAAACCAGGTATTTCTTGGAGAAGATGTGATATATTTGGGAGAAATCTGGAATTTCTGGAAGAAACTGTCCTATTTGGGGGGAGAAACCTGCTATTAGTGGGTGAAAAGGTCCTATTTGAAGTTGGAAACCTGGTATTTCTTGGAGAAGATGTGATATATATGGGAGAAATGTGGCATTTCTGGAAGAAACTGTCCTCTTTTGGGTATAAAAGAGGTATTTGTGGGTGATAAGGTCCTATTTGAAGGGGGAACCCTGGTATTTCTTGGAGAAGATGTGATATATTTGGGAGAAATGTGGCCTTTCTGGAAGAAACTGTCCTCTTTTGGGGATAAAACCGGTATTTGTGGGTGAAAAGGTCCTATTTGAAGGGGGAAACCTGGTATTTCTTGGAGAAGATGTGATATATTTGGGAGAAATGTGGCATGTCTGGATAAACTGTCCTATTTGAGGGATAAAACAGGTATTTGTGGGAGAAAAGGTCCTATTTGAAGGGGGAAAGCTGGTATTTCTTGGAGAAGATGTGATCTATTTGGGAGAAATGTGGCCTTTCTGGAAGAAAATGTCCAATTTGGGGGGAGAAGGCTGGTAGTTTTCGGTGAGAAGGTCCTATTTGAAGGGGGAAAGCTGGTATTTCTTGGAGAAGATGTGATATATTTGGGAGAAATGTGGCATTTCTGGAAGAAAATGTCCAATTTGGGGGAGAAGGCTGGTAGTTTTGGGTGAGAAGGTCCGATTTCAGGAGGAATCCTGGCATTTCTTGGAGAAGATGTGATATATTTGGGAGAAATGTGGCCTTTCCGGAAGAAACTGTCCTCTTTTGGGGATAAAAGAGGTATTAGTGGTTGAAAAGGTCCTATTTCCAGGGGGAAATCTGGTATTTCTTGGAGAAGATGTGATCTATTTGGGAGAAATGTGGCATTTCTGGAAGAAAATGTCCTATTTTGGGGATAAAAGAGGTATTTCATGGAGAAAAGGTACTAATTCAAGGGGGAACCCTGGTATTTCTTGGAGAAGATGTGATATATTTGGGAGAAATGTGGCCTTTCTGGAAGAAACTGTCCTATTTTGGGCATAAAACAGGTATTTGTGGTTGAAAAGGTCCTATTTGAAGGGGGAAAGCTGGTATTTCTTGGAGAAGATGTGATCTATTTGGGAGAAATGTGGCATTTCTGGAAGAAAGTGTCCTCTTTTGGGGATAGAACAGGTATTTGTAGGTGAAAAGGTCCTATTTGAAGGGGAAAAGCTGGTATTTCTTGGAGAAGATGTGATCTATTTGGGAGAAATGTGGCATTTCTGGAAGAAAATGTCCAATTTGTGGGGAGAAGGCTGGTAGTTGTGGGTGAGAAGGTCCTATTTCAGGAGGAATCCTGGTATTTCTTGGAGAAGATGTGATATATTTGGGAGAAATGTGGCATTTCTGGAAGAAACTGCCCTATTTTGGGAATCAAAGAGGTATTTGTGGGTGAAAAGGTCCTATTTGAAGGGGGAAAGCTGGTATTTCTTGGAGAAGATGTGATCTATTTGGGAGAAATGTGGCATTTCTGCAAGAAACTGTCCTCTTTTGGGGATAAAAGAGGTATTTGTGGGTGAAAAGGTCGTATTTGAAGGGGGAAAGCTGGTATTTCTTGGAGAAGATGTGATATATTTGGGAGAAATGTGGCATGTCTGGAAGAAACTGTCGTATTTTGGGGATAAAAGAGGTATTTGTGGGTGAAAAGTTCCTATTTACAGGGGGAAACCTGGTATTTCTTGGAGAAGATGTGATATATTTGGGACAAATCTGGCATGTCTGGAAGAAACTGTCCTATTTTGGGGATAAAAGAGGTATTTGTGGGTGAAAAGTTCCTATTTACAGGGGGAAACCTGGTATTTCTTGGAGAAGATGTGATGTATTTGGGAGAAATGTGGCATTTCTGGAAGAAAGTGTCCTCTTTTGGGGATAAAACAGGTATTTGTGGGTGAAGACATTGTATTTGAAGGGGGAAACCTGTTATTTCTTGGAGAAGATGTGATCTATTTGGGAGAAATGTGGCATTTCTGGAAGAAACTGTCCTCTTTTGGGGATAAAAGAGGTATTTGTGGGTGAAAAGGTCCTATTTGAAGGGGGAAACCTGGTATTTCTTGGAGAAGATGTGATATATTTGGGAGAAATGAGGCATGTCTGGAAGAAACTGTCGTCTTTTGGGGATAAAAGAGGTATTTGTGGGTGAAAAGTTCCTATTTGAAGGGGGAAAGCTGGTATTTCTTGGAGAAGATGTGATCTATTTGGGAGAAATGTGGCATTTCTGGAAGAAACTGTCCTCTTTTGGGGATAAAACAGGTATTTGTAGGTGAAAAGGTCCTATTTGAAGGGGGAAAGCTGGTATTTCATGGAGAAGATGTGATCTATTTGGGAGAAATGTGGCATTTCTGGAAGAAAATGTCCAATTTGGGGGGAGAAGGCTGGTAGTTTTGGGTGAGAAGGTCCTATTTCAGGAGGAATCCTGTTATTTCTTGGAGAAGATGTGATCTATTTGGGAGAATTCTCGCATTTCTGGAAGAAAATGTCCTATTTGGGGGGAGAAGGCTGGTAGTTTTGGATGTGAAGGTCCTCTTTCAGGAGGAATCCTGGCATTTCTTGGAGAAGATGTGATATATTTGGGAGAAATGTGGCATTTCTGGATGAAACTGTCCTATTTTGGGGATAAAAGAGGTATTAGTGGTTGAAAAGGTCCTATTTGAAGGGGGAAAGCTGGTATTTCTTGGAGAAGATGTGATCTATTTGGGAGAAATGTGGCATTTCAGGAAGAAAATGTCCTCTTTTGGGGATAAAACAGGTATTTCATGGAGAAAAGGTCCTAATTGAAGGGGGAACCCTGGTATTTCTTGGAGAAGATGTGATATATTTGGGAGAAATGTGGCATGTCTGGAAAAAACTGTCCTATTTTGGGGATAAAAGAGGTATTTGTGGGTGAAAAGGTCCTATTTGAAGGGGGAAAGCTGGTATTTCTTGGAGAAGATGTGATATATTTGGGAGAAATGTGGCATGTCTGGAAAAAACTGTCCTCTTTTGGGGATAAAAGAGGTATTTGTGGGTGAAAAGGTCCTAATTGAAGGGGGAACCCTGGTATTTCTTGGAGAAGATGTGATATATTTGGGAGAAATGTGGCATGTCTGGAAAAAACTGTCCTATTTTGGGGATAAAAGAGGTATTTGTGGGTGAAAAGTTCCTATTTGAAGGGGAAAAGCTGGTATTTCTTGGAGAAGATGAGATCTATTTGGGAGAAATGTGGCATTCCTGGAAGAAACTGTCCTCTTTTGGGGATAAAAGAGGTATTTGTGGGTGAAAAGGTCCTATTTGAAGGGGGAAACGTGGTATTTCTTGGAGAAGATGTATTATATTTGGGAGAAATGTGGCATTTCTGGAAGAAACTGTCCTCTTATGGGGATAGAACAGGTATTTGTGGGTGAAAAGGTCCTATTTCCAGGGGAAAACCTGGTATTTCTTGGAGAAGATGTGATATATTTGGGAGAAATGTGGCATTTCTGGAAGAAAATGTCCTATTTGGGGGGAGAAGGGTGGTATTTGTGGGAGAAAAGTTCCTATTTCAGGAGGAATCCTGGTATTTCTTGGAGGAGATGTGATATGTTTGGGAGAAATGTGGCCTTTCTGGAAGAAACTGTCCTCTTTTGGGGATAAAAGAGGTATTTGTGGGTGAAAAGGTCCTATTTGAAGGGGGAACCCTGGTATTTCTTTGAGAAGATGTGATCTATTTGGGAAAAATGTGGCATGTCAGGAAGAAACTGTCGTATTTGGGGGGAGAAGGCTGGTACTTGAGGGAGAAAAGGTCCTCTTTCAGGAGGAATCCTGGTATTTCTTGGAGAAGATGTGATATATTTGGGAGAAATGTGGCCTTTCCGGAAGAAACTGTCCTCTTTTGGGGATAAAAGAGGTATTTGTGGGTGAAAAGGTCCTATTTGAAGGGGGAAAGCTGGTATTTCTTGGAGAAGATGTGATCTATTTGGGAGAAATGTGGCATTTCTGGAAGAAAGTGTCCTCTTTTGGGGATAAAAGAGGTATTTGTGGGTGAAAAGGTCCTATTTGAAGTTGGAAACGTGGTATTTCTTGGAGAAGATGTGATATATTTGGGAGAAATGTGGCATTTCTGGAAGAAAATGTCCTCTTTTGGGGATAAAACAGGTATTTCATGGAGAAAAGGTCCTAATTGAAGGGGGAACCCTGGTATTTCTTGGAGAAGATGTGATATATTTGGGAGAAATGTGGCATTTCTGGAAGAAACTGTCCTCTTTTGGGGATAAAACAGGTATTTGTGGGTGAAAAGTTCCTATTTGAAGGGGGAAAGCTGGTATTTCTTGGAGAAGATGTGATCTATTTGGGAGAAATCTGGCATTCCTGGAAGAAACTGTCCTCTTTTGGGGATAAAAGAGGTATTTGTGGGTGAAAAGGTCCTATTTGAAGGGGGAAACCTGGTATTTCTTGGAGAAGATGTGATCTATTTGGGAAAAATGTGGCATGTCAGGAAGAAACTGTCCTATTTGGGGGGAAAAGGCTGGTACTTGAGGGAGAAAAGGTCCTATTTCAGGTGGAATCCTGGTATTTCTTGGAGAAGATGTGATCTATTTGGGAGAAATGTGGCATGTCTGGAAGAAACTGTCTTCTTTTGGGGATAAAAGAGGTATTTGTGGGAGAAAAGGTCCTATTTGAAGGGGGAAAGCTGGTATTTCTTGGAGAAGATGTGATCTATTTGGGAGAAATGTGGCATGTCAGGAAGAAACAGTCGTATTTTGGGGATAAAAGAGGTATTTGTGGGTGAAAAGGTCCTATTTGAAGTTGGAAACGTGGTATTTCTTGAAGAAGATGTGATCTATTTGGGAGAAATGTGGCATGTCTGGAAGAAACTGTCCTCTTTTGGGGATAAAAGAGGTATTTGTGGGTGAAAAGGTCCTATTTGAAGGGGGAACCCTGGTATTTCTTGGAGAAGATGTGATATATTTGGGAGAAATGTGGCATGTCTGGAAGAAACTGTCCTATTTGGGGGGATAAAACAGGTATTTGTGGGAGAAAAGGTCCTATTTGAAGGGGGAAAGCTGGTATTTCTTGGAGAAGACGTGATCTATTTGGGAGAAATGTGGCCTTTCTGGAAGAAAATGTCCAATATGGGGGAAGAAGGCTGGTAGTTTTCGGTGAGAAGGTCCTACTTCAGGAGGAATCCTGGTATTTCTTGGAGAAGATGTGATATATTTGGGAGAAATGTGGCCTTTCCGGAAGAAACTGTCCTCTATTGGGGATAAAAGAGGTATTAGTGGTTGAAGAGGTCCTATTTGAAGGGGAATTCCAGGAATGCCAGATTTCTCCCAAATATATCATATCTTCTCCAAGAAATACCAGCTTTCCCCCTTCAAATAGGAACTTTTCACCCACAAATACCTCTTTTATCCCCAAAAGAGGACAGTTTTTTCCAGACATGCCACATTTCTCCCAAATATATCACATCTTCTCCAAGAAATACCTGGGTTCCCCCTTCAAATAGGATTTTTTCTCCCACAAATACCTCTTTTATCCCCAAAAGAGGACAGTTTCTTATAGAAAGGCCACATTTCTCCCAAATATATCACATCTTCTACAAGAAATACCAGCTTTCCCGCTTCATATAGGAACTTTTCACCCACAAATACCTCTTTTATCCCCAAAAGAGGACAGTTTCTTCCAGAAATGCCAGATTTCTCCCAAATATATCACATCTTCTCCAAGAAATACCAGCTTTCCCCCTTCAAATAGGACCTTTTCACCCACAAATACCTCTTTTATCCCCAAAAGAGGACAGTTTCTTCCAGAAATTCCACATTGCTCCCAAATAGATCACATCTTCTCCAAGGAATATCTGCTTTCCCCCTTCAAATAGGACCTTTTCTCCCACAAATACCTGTTTTATCCCCAAAATAGGACAGTTTCTGCCAGAAATGCCACATTTCTCCCAAATAGATCACAACTCCTCCAAGAAATACCAGGTTTCCCCCTTCAAATAGGACCTTTTCACCCACAAATACCTGTTCTATCCCCAAAAGAGGACACTTTCTTCCAGATATGCCATATTTCTCCCAAACATATCACATCTTCTCCAAGAAATACCAGGTTTCCCCCTTCAAATAGGACCTTTTTACCCACAAATACCTCTTTTATCCGAAAAAGAGGACAGTTTCTTCCAGAAAGGCCACATTTCTCCCAAACGTATCACACCTCCTCCAAGAAATACCAGGATTCCTCCTGAAAGATGACCTTTTCTCCCACAAGTACCAGCCTTCTCCCCCCAAATAGGACATTTTCTTCCAGAAATGCCACATTTCCCCAAATATATCACATCTTCTCCAAGAAATACCAGCTTTCCCCCTTCAAATAGGACCTTCTCACCCAAAACTACCAGCCTTCTCCCCCCAAATTGGACATTTTCTTCCAGAAATGCCACATTTCTCCCAAATATATCACATCTTCTCCAAGAAATACCAGGTTTCCCCCTTCAAATAGGACCTTTTCACCCTCAAATACCTCTTTTATCCCCAAAAGAGGACAGTTTCTTCCAGAACGGCCACATTTCTCCCAAATATATCACATCTCCTTCAAGAAATACCAGCTTTCCCCCTTCAAATAGGACCTTTTCTCCCACTAATACCTCTTTTATCCCCAAAACAGGACACTTTCTTCCAGAAATGCCACATTTCTCCCAAATAGATCACATCTTCTCCAAGAAATACCAGCTTTCCCCCTTCAAATAGGACCTTTTCACCCACAAATACCTGTTTTATCCCCAAAATAGGACAGTTTTTTCCAGAAATGCCACATTTCTCCCAAATAGATCACATCTTCTCCAAGATATACCAGGTTTCCCCCTTCAAATAGGACCTTTTCACCCACAAATACCTCTTTTATCCCCAAAAGAGGACAGTTTCTTCCAGAAATGCCATATTTCTCCCAAACATATCACATCTTCTCCAAGAAATACCAGGGTTCCCCCTTCAAATACGCCCTTTTCACCCACAAATAGCTGTTTTATCCCCAAAAGAGGACAGTTTCTTCCAGAAATGGCACATTTCTCCCAAACATATCACATCTTCTCCAAGAAATACCAGGTTTCCCCCTTCAAATAGGACCTTTTCACCCACAAATACCTCTTTTATCCCCCAAATAGGACAGTTTCTTCCAGAAATGCCACATTTCTCCCAAATAGATCACATCTTCTCCAAGAAATACCATGTTTCCCCCTTCAAATAGGACCTTAACACCCACAAATACCACTTTTATCCCCAAAAGAGGACAGTTTCTTCCAGACATGCCACATTTCTCCCAAATATATCACATCTTCTCCAAGAAATACCAGGATTCCATCTTCAAATAGGAAATTTTCACCCACAAATACCTCTTTTATCCCCATAAGAGGACAGTTTCTTCGAGAAATACCAGATTTCTCCAAAATATATCACATCTTCTCCAAGAAATACCAGCTTTCCCCCTTCAAATACAACGTTTTCACCCACAAATACCTGTTTTATCCCCAAAAGAGGACAGTTTCTTCCAGAAATGCCACATTTCTCCCAAATATATCACATCTTCTCCAAGAAATACCACGTTTCCCCCTTCAAATAGGACCTTTTCAAACACAAATACCTGTTTTATCCCCAAAAGAGGACAGTTTCTTCCAGAAATGCCACATATCTCCCAAATAGATCACATCTTCTCCTAGAAATACCACGTTTCCCCCTTCAAATAGGACCTTTTCACCCACAAATACCTCTTTTATCCCCAAAAGAGGACAGTTTCTTCCAGAAAGGCCACATTTCTCCCAAACATATCACATCTCCTCCAAGAAATACCAGGATTCCTCCTGAAATAGGAACTGTTCTCCCTCAAATACCACCCTTCTCCCCCCAAATTGGACATTTTCTTCCAGACATGCCACATTTCTCCCAAATAGATCACATCTTCTCCAAGAAATACCAGGTTTTCCCCCTTCAAATAGGACCTTTTCACCCACAAATACCTGTTCTATCCCAATAAGAGGACAGTTTCTTCCAGAAAGGCCACATTTCTCCCAAATAGATCACATCTTCTCCAAGAAATACCGCGTTTCCCTCTTCAAATAGGACCTTTTCCCCACAAATACCTCTTTTATCCCCAGAAGAGGACAGTTTCTTCCAGGAATGCCACATTTCTCCCAAATATATCACATCTTCTCCAAGAAATACCACGTTTCCCCCTTCAAATAGGACCTTTTCACCCACAAATACCTCTTTTATCCCCAAAATAGGACAGTTTCTTCCAGGCATGCCACATTTCTCCCAAATATATCACATCTTCTCCAAGAAATTGCAGGTTTCCCCCTTCAAATAGGACCTTTTCTCCCACAAATACCTGTTTTATCCCCAAAAGAGGACAGTTTCTTCCAGAAATGCCACATTTCTCCCAAACATATCACATCTCCTCCAAGAAATACCAGGATTCCTCCTGAAATAGGAACTTTTCTCCCAAAAATACCACCCTTCTCCCCCCAAATAAGACATTTTCTTCCTGACATGCCACATTTCTCCCAAATATATCACATCTTCTCCAAGAAATACCACGTTTCCCTCTTCAAATAGGACCTTTTCCCCACAAATACCTCTTTTATCCCCAGAAGAGGACATTTTCTTCCAGGAATGCCAGATTTCTCCCAAATATATCACATCTTCTCCAAGAAATACCAGCTTTCCCCCTTCAAATAGGACCTTTTCCCCAAAAAAACCTCTTTTATCCCCAAAAGAGGACAGTTTCTTCCAGAAAGGCCACATTTCTCCCAAATATAGAACATCTTCTCCAAGAAATACCACGTTTCCCCCTTCAAATAGGACCTTTTCACCCACAAATACCTCTTTTATCCCCAAAATAGGACAGTTTCTTCCAGGCATGCCACATTTCTCCCAAATATATCACATCTTCTCCAAGAAATACCAGGTTTCCCCCTTCAAATAGGACCTTTTCACCCACAAATACCTCTTTTATCCCCCAAATAGGACAGTTTCTTCCAGAAATGCCACATTTCTCCCAAATAGATCACATCTTCTCCAAGAAATACCATGTTTCCCCCTTCAAATAGGACCTTAACACCCACAAATACCACTTTTATCCCCAAAAGAGGACAGTTTCTTCCAGACATGCCACATTTCTCCCAAATAGATCACATCTTCTCCAAGAAATACCAGGATTCCATCTTCAAATAGGAAATTTTCACCCACAAATACCTCTTTTATCCCCATAAGAGGACAGTTTCTTCGAGAAATACCAGATTTCTCCAAAATATATCACATCTTCTCCAAGAAATACCAGCTTTCCCCCTTCAAATACAACGTTTTCACCCACAAATACCTGTTTTATCCCCAAAAGAGGACAGTTTCTTCCAGAAATGCCACATTTCTCCCAAATATATCACATCTTCTCCAAGAAATACCACGTTTCCCCCTTCAAATAGGACCTTTTCAAACACAAATACCTGTTTTATCCCCAAAAGAGGACAGTTTCTTCCAGAAATGCCACATATCTCCCAAATAGATCACATCTTCTCCTAGAAATACCACGTTTCCCCCTTCAAATAGGACCTTTTCACCCACAAATACCTCTTTTATCCCCAAAAGAGGACAGTTTCTTCCAGAAAGGCCACATTTCTCCCAAACATATCACATCTCCTCCAAGAAATACCAGGATTCCTCCTGAAATAGGAACTGTTCTCCCTCAAATACCACCCTTCTCCCCCCAAATTGGACATTATCTTCCAGACATGCCACATTTCTCCCAAATAGATCACATCTTCTCCAAGAAATACCAGGTTTTCCCCTGGAAATAGGACCTTTTCACCCACAAATACCTGTTCTATCCCAATAAGAGGACAGTTTCTTCCAGAAAGGCCACATTTCTCCCAAATATATCACATCTTCTCCAAGAAATACCGCGTTTCCCTCTTCAAATAGGACCTTTTCCCCACAAATACCTCTTTTATCCCCAGAAGAGGACAGTTTCTTCCAGGAATGCCACATTTCTCCCAAATATATCACATCTTCTCCAAGAAATACCACGTTTCCCCCTTCAAATAGGACCTTTTCACCCACAAATACCTCTTTTATCCCCAAAAGAGGACAGTTTTTTCCAGACATGCCACATTTCTCCCAAATATATCACATCTTCTCCAAGAAATTGCAGGTTTCCCCCTTCAAATAGGACCTTTTCTCCCACAAATACCTGTTTTATCCCCAAAATAGGACAGTTTCTTCCAGAAATGCCACATTTCTCCCAAATATATCACAACTCCTCCAAGAAATACCAGGTTTCCCCCTTCAATTAGGACCTTTTCCCCATGAAATACCTCTTTTATCCCCAAAAGAGGACATTTTCTTCCAGACATGCCACATTTCTCCCAAATATATCATATCTTCTCCAAGAAATACCAGGTTTCCCCCTTCAAATAGGACCTTTTCAACCACTAATACCTCTTTTATCCCCAAAATAAGACAGTTTCTTCCAGAAATGCCACATTTCTACCAAATATATCACACCTTCTCCAAGAAATGCCACGATTCCTCATGAAAGAGGACCTTCTCAACGAAAACTACCAGCCTTCTCCCCCCAAATTGGACATTTTCTTCCAGAAAGGCCACATTTCTCCCAAATAGATCACATCTAGTTTAAGAAATACCAGGATTCCTCCTGAAATAGGATCTTCTCACCGAAAACTACCAGCCTTCTCCCCCCAAATTGGACATTTTCTTCCAGAAATGCCACATTTCTCCCAAATAGATCACATCTTCTCCATGAAATACCTGCTTTCCCCTTCAAATAGGACCATTTCTCCCACAAATACCTGTTTTATGCCCCTAATAGGACAGTTTCTGCCAGACATTTCTCCCAAATATATCACATCTTCTCCAAGAAATACCAGGTTTCCCCCTTCAAATAGGACCTTTTCACCCACAAATACCTCTTTTATCCCCAAAAGAGGAAAGTTTCTTCCAGAAATGCCACATTTCTCCCAAATATATCACATCTTCTCCAAGAAATACCACGTTTCCCTCTTCAAATAGGACCTTTTCCCCACAAATACCTCTTTTATCCCCAGAAGAGGACATTTTCTTCCAGGAATGCCAGATTTCTCCCAAATATATCACATCTTCTCCAAGAAATACCACGTTTCCCCCTTCAAATAGGACCTTTTCAACCACAAATACCTCTTTTATCCCCAAAATAGGACAGTTTTTTCCAGACATGCCACATTTCTCCCAAATATATCACATCTTCTCCAAGAAATGCCAGGTTTCCCCCTTCAAATAGGACATTTTCTCCCACAAATACCTCTTTTATCCCCAAAAGAGGACAGTTTCTTCCAGAAAGGCCACATTTCTCCCAAATATAGAACATCTTCTCCAAGAAATACCAGGTTTCCCCCTTCAAATAGGACCTTTTCAACCACTAATACCTCTTTTATCCCCAAAATAGGACAGTTTCTTCCTGAAATGCCACATTTCTCCCCAATATATCACACCTTCTCAAAGAAATGCCACGATTCCTCCTGAAAGAGGACCTTCTCACCGAAAACTACCAGCCTTCTCCCCCCAAATTGGACATTTTCTTCCAGAAAGGCCACATTTCTCCCAAATAGATCACATCTTCTCCAAGAAATACCAGGATTCCTCCTGAAATAGGATCTTCTCACCAAAACTACCAGCCTTCTCACCCCAAATTGGACATTTTCTTCCAGAAATGCCACATTTCTCCCAAATAGATCACATCTTCTCCATGAAATACCAGCTTTCCCCTTCAAATAGGACCTTTTCTCCCACAAATACCTGTTTTATCCCCACAAAACGACAGTTTCTTCCAGACATGCCACATTTCTCCCAAATATATCACATCTTCTCCAAGAAATACCAGGGTTCCCCCTTCAAATAGGACCTTTTCACCCACAAATACCTCTTTTATCCCCAAAAGAGGACAGTTTCTTCCAGAAATGCCACATTTCTCCCAAATATACCACATCTTCTCGAAGGAATTCCAGGATTACTCCTGAAATAGGACCTTTTCACCCACAAATACCTCTTTTATCCCCAAAATAGAACAGTTTCTTCCAGAAATGCCACATTTATCCCAAATAGATCACATCTTCTCCAAGAAATACCACGTTTCCCCCTTCAAATAGGACCTTTTCACCCACAAATACCTCTTTTATCCCCACAATAGGACAGTTTCTTCCAGAAATGCCACATTTCTCCCAAATATATCACACCTTCTCCAAGAAATACCAGGTTTCCCCCTTCAAATAGGACCTTTTCTCCCACAAATACCAGCCTTCTCCCCGCAAATTGGTCTTTTTCTTTCAGAAATGCCTCATTTCTCCCAAATAAATCACATCTTCTCCAAGAAATACCAGGTTCCCCCTTGAAATAGGTCCTTTTCACCCACAAATACCTGTTTTATGCCCCGAATAGGACAGTTTCTTCCAGAAATGCCACATTTCTCCCAAATAGATCACATCTTCTCCAAGAAATACCACGTTTCCCCCTTCAAATAGGACCTTTTCACCCACAAATACCTGTTTGATCCCCCAAATAGGACAGTTTCTTCCAGAAATGCCACATTTCCCCCAAATATATCACATCTTCTCCAAGAAATACCAGGATTCCCCCTCGAAATAGGAACTTTTCACCCTCAAATACGTCTTTTATCCCCAAAATAGGACAGTTTCTTCCAGAAACGCCACATTTCTCCCAAATAGATCACATGTTCTCCAAGAAATTCCAGGTTTCCCCCTTCAAATAGGACCTTTTCACCCACAAATACCTCTTTTATCCCCAAAATTGGAAAGTTTCTTCCAGAAATTCCAGATTTCTCCCAAGTATGGAACATGTTCTCCAAGAAATACCAGCTTTCCCCTTTGAAATAGGACCTTTTCACCCACAAATACCTCTTTTTTTCCCCAAATAGGACAGTTTCTTCCAGAAATGCCACATTTCTCCCAAATACATCACATCTTCTCCAAGAAATACCACGTTTCCCCCTTCAAATAGGACCTATTCACCCACAAATACCTCTTTTATCCCAAAAATAGGACAGATTCTTCCAGAAATGCCAGATTTCTCCCAAATAGATCACATCTTCTCCAAGAAATACCAGGTTTCCCCCTTCAAATAGGACCTTTTCAAACACAAATACCTCTTTTATCCCCAAAATACGACAGTTTCTTCCAGACATGGCATATTTCTCCCAAATAGATCACATCTTCTCCAAGAAATACCAGCTTTCCCCCTTCAAATAGAACCTTTTCACCCACAAATACCTGTTTTATCCCCAGAAGAGGACATTTTCTGCCAGAAACGCCAGATTTCTCCCAAATAGATCACATCTTCTCCAAGAAATACCAGCTTTCCCCCTTCAAATAGGACCTTTTCACCCAGAAATACCTCTTTTCTCCCCAAAACAGAACAGTTTCTTCCAGAAATGCCACATTTCTCCCAAATATATCACATCTTCTCCAAGAAATACCAGGTTTCCCCCTTCAAATAGGACCTTATCACCCACTAATACCTCTTTTATCCCCCAAATAGGACAGTTTCTTCCAGAAATGCCACATTTCTCCCAAATACATCACATCTTCTCCTAGAAATTCCAGGATTCCCCCTTGAAATAGGAACTTTTCTCCCACAAATACCATCCTTCTCCCTGCATATTGGTCTTTTTCTTTAAGAAATGCCACATTTCTCCCAAATAAATCACATCTTCTCCAAGAAATACCAGGTTCCCCCTTGAAATAGGACCTTTTCACCCATAAATACCTGTTTTATGCCCCAAATTGGGACAGTTTCTTCCAGAAATGGCACATTTCTCCCAAATAGATCACATCTTCTCCAAGAAATACCAGGATTCCACCTTGAAATAGGACCTTTTCAAACACAAATACCTGTTTTATCCCCAAAAGAGGACAGTTTCTTCCATAAATGCCACATTTCTCCCAAATAGATCACATCTTCTCCAAGAAATACCAGGTTTCCCCCTTCAAATAGGAACTTTTCACCCACAAATACCTCTTTTATCCCCAAAATTGGACAGTTTCTTCCAGATATGTTACATTTCTCCCAAATATATCACGTCTTCTCCAAGAAATACCACCTTTCCCCCTTCAAATAGGACCTTTTCACCCACAAATACCTCTTTTATCCCCAAAAGAGGACAGTTTCTTCCAGAAAGGCCACATATCTCCCAAGTATAGAACATCTTCTCCAAGAAATACCAGCTTTCCCCCTTCAAATAGGACCTTTTCACCCTCAAATACCTCTTTTATCCCCAAAAGAGGACAGTTTCTTCCAGAAAGGCCACATTGCTCCCAAATAGATCACATCTTCTCCAAGAAATACCAGGATTCCTCCTGAAATAGGACCTTTTCACCCACAAATACCTGTTTGATCCCCAAAAGAGGACATTGGCTTCCAGAAATGCCACATTTCTCCCAAATATATCACATCTTCTCCAAGAAATAACAGGATTCCTCCTGAAATAGGACCTTTTCTCCCACAAATACCAGCCTTCTCCCCCCAAATAGGACAGTTTCTTCCAGAAATGCCAGATTTCTCCCAAATATATCACATCTTCTCCAAGAAATACCACCTTTCCCCCTTCAAATAGGAAATTTTCACCCACAAATACCTGTTTGATCCCCAAAAGAGGACAGTTGCTTCCAGAAATGCCACATTTCTCCCAAATAGTTCACATCTACTTCAAGAAATAGCAGGTTTCCCCCTTCAAATAGGACCTTTTCGCCCACAAATACCTCTTTTATCCCCAAAAGAGGACAGTTTCTTCCAGAAATGCCACATTTCTCCCAAATAGATCACATCTTCTCCAAGAAATACCAGGGTTCCCCCTTCAAATACAACGATTTCACCCACAAATACCTCTTTTATCCCCAAAAGAGGACAGTTTCTGCCAGAAATGCCACATTTCTCCCAAATATACCACATCTTCTCCAAGAAATACCATCTTTCCCCCTTCAAATAGGAACTTTTCACCCACAAATACCTCTTTTATCCCCAAAATAGGACAGTTTCTGCCAGACATGCCACATTTCTCCCAAATAGATCACATCTTCTCCAAGAAATACCACGTTTCCAACTTCAAATAGGACCTTTTCACCCACAAATACCTGTTTTATCCCCAAAACAGGACAGTTTCTTCCAGAAATGCCACATTTCTCCCAGGTAGATCACATCTTCTCCAATAAAAACCTGGTTTCCCCCTTCAAATAGGACCTTTTCACCCACATATACCTCTTTTATCCCCAAAAGAGGACAGTTTCTTCCAGAGTTGCCACATTTCTCCCAAATAGATCACATCTTCTCCAAGAAATGCCAGGTTTCCCCCTTCAAATAGAACCTTTTCACCCACAAATACCTCTTTTATCCCCAAAATACGACAGTTTCTTCCAGAAATGCCACATTTCTCCCAAATAGATCACATCTTCTCCAAGAAATACCACGTTTCCCCCTTCAAATAGGACCTTTTCACCCACAAATACCTGTTTTATCCCCAAAATTGGACAGTTTCTTCTAGACATGTTACATTTCTCCCAAATAAATCACATCTTCTCCATGAAATACCACGTTTCCCCCTTCAAATAGGACCTTTTCACCCACAAATACCTCTTTTATCCCCAAAATAGAACAGTTTCTTCCAGAAACGCCACATTTCTCACAAATAGATCACATCTTCTCCAAGAAATACGAGGATTCCCCCTCGAAATAGGAACTTTTCACCCACAAATTCCTCTTTTATCCCCAAAATAGGACAGTTTCTTCCAGAAATGCCACATTTCTCCCAAATATATCACATCTTCTCCAAGAAATACCACGTTTCCCCCTTCAAATAGGAACTTTTCACCCACAAATACCTCTTTTATCCCCAAAATTGGAAAGTTTCTTCCAGAAATTCCAGATTTCTCCCAAGTATAGAACATCTTCTCCAAGAAATACCAGCTTTCCCCTATGAAATAGGACCTTTTCACCCACAAATACCTCTTTGATCCCCAAAAGAGGACAGTTTCTTCCAGAAATGCCACATTTCTCCCAAATAGATCACATCTTCTCCAAGAAATACCAGCTTTCCCCCTTCAAATAGGACCTTTTCACCCACAAATACCTCTTTTATCCCCAAAATAGGACAGTTTCTTCCAGACATGCCACATTTCTCCCAAATAGATCACATCTTCTCCATGAAATACCACGTTTCCCCCCTCAAAAAGGAACTTTTCACAAAACAAATACCTCCTTTATCCCCAAAAGAGGACAGTTTCTTCCAGAAAGGCCAGATTTCTCCCAAATATATCACATCTTCTCCAAGAAATACCAGGTTTCCCCCTCGAAATAGGACCTTTTCACCCACAAATACCTATTTTTTCCCCAAATAGGACAGTTTCTTCCAGAAATGCCACATTTCTCCCAAATAGATCACATCTTCTCCAAGAAATACCAGGGTTCCCCCTTCAAATAGGACCTATTCACCCACACATACCTCTTTTATCCCCAAAAGAGGACAGTTTCTTCCAGAAATGCCACATTTCTCCCAAATATATCACATCTTCTCCAAGAAATACCAGGGTTCCCCCTTCAAATAGAACCTTTTCACCCACAAATACCTGTTTTATCCCCAGTAGAGGACATTTTCTGCCGGAAACGCCAGATTTCTCCCAAATAGATCACATCTTCTCCAAGAAATACCACGTTTCCCCCTGGAAATAGGACCTTTTCTCCCACAAATACCAGCCTTCTCCCCGCAAATTGGTCTTTTTCTTTAAGTAATGCCACATTTCTCCCAAATAAATCACATCTTCTCCAAGAAATACCTGGTTCCCCTTTGAAATAGGACCTTTTCACCCATAAATATCTGTTTTATGCCCCAAATAGAACAGTTTCTTCCAGAAATGCCACATTTCCCCCAAATAGATCGCAGCTTCTCCAAGAAATACCAGCTTTCCCCCTTCAAATACAACGTTTTCACCCACAAATACCTGTTTGATCCCCAAAAGAGGACAGTTTCTTCCAGAAATGCCACATTTCTCCCAAATAGATCACATCTTCTCCAAGAAATACCAGGTTTCCCCCAAATAGATCACATCTTCTCCAAGAAATACCAGGTTTCCACCTTGAAATAGGAACTTTTCACCCACAAATACCTCTTTTATCCCCAAAAGAGGACAGTTTCTTCCAGAAATGCCACATTTCTCCCAAATATATCACATCTTCTCCAAGAAATACCAGGTTTCCCCCTTGAAATAGGAACTTTTCACCCACAAATACCTCTTTTATCCCTCAAATTGGAAATTTTCTTCCAGAAATTCCCGATTTCTCCCAAGTATAGAACATCTTCTCCAAGAAATACCAGCTTTCCCCTTGAAATAGGACCTTTTCACCCACAAATACCATTTTGATGCCCAAAAGAGGACAGTTTCTTCCAGAAATGCCACATTTCTCCCAAATATATCACATCTTCTCCAAGAAATTCCATGGTTCCCCCTTCAAATAGGATCTTTTCACCCACAAATACCTCTTTTATCCCCAAAAGAGGACAGTTTCTTCCAGAAAGGCCACATTTCTCCCAAATATATCACATCTACTCCAAGAAATACCAGGTTTCCCCCTTCAAATAGGACCTTTTCACCCACAAATACCTGTTTGATCCCCGAAATAGGACATTTTCTTCCAGAAATGCCACATTTCTCCCAAATAGCTCACATCTTCTCCATGAAATACCAGCTTTCCCCCTCGAAATAGGACCTTTTCACCCACAAATACCTCTTTTTTTCCCAAAATAGGACAGTTTCTTCCAGACATGCCACATTTCTCCCAAATATATCACATCTTCTCCAAGAAATACCAGGTTTCCCCCTTCAAATAGAACATTTTAACCCACAAATACCTCTTTTATCCCCAAAATACGACAGTTTCTTTCAGAAATGCCACATTTCTCCCAAATATATCACATCTTCTCCAAGTAATACCACGTTTCCCCCTTCAAATAGAACCTTTTCACCCACAAATACCTCTTTTATCCCCAGAAGAGGACATTTTCTGCCGGAATCGCCAGATTTCTTCCAAATAGATCACATCTTCTCCAAGAAATACCAGCTTTCCCCCTTCAAATAGGACCTTTTCACCCACAAATACCTCTTTTATCCCCAAAATAGGACAGTTTCTTCCAGAAATGCCACATTTCTCCCAAATAGATCACATCTTCTCCTAGAAATAACAGGGTTCCCCCTTCAAATAGAACCTTTTCACCCACAAATACCTCTTTTATCCCCAAAACAGGACATTTTCTGCCGGAAACGCCAGATTTCTTCCAAATATATCACATCTTCTCCAAGAAATACCAGGTTTCCCCCTGGAAATAGGACCTTATCTCCCACAAATACCAGCCTTCTCCCCGCAAATTGGTCTTTTTCTTTAAGTAATGCCACATTTCTCCCAAATAAATCACATCTTCTCCAAGAAATACCTGGTTCCCCCTTGAAATAGGACCTTTTCACCCATAAATATCTGTTTTATGCCCCAAATAGAACAGTTTCTTCCAGAAATGCCACGTTTCTCCCAAATAGATCGCATCTTCTCCAAGAAATACCAGGTTTCCACCTTGAAATAGGAACTTTTCACCCACAAATACCTGTTTTATCCCCAAAAGAGGACAGATTCTTCCAGAAATGCCACATTTCTCCCAAATAGATCACATCTTCTCCAAGAAATACCAGGTTTCCCCCAAATAGATCACATCTTCTCCAAGAAATACCAGGTTTCCACCTTGAAATAGGAACTTATCACCCACAAATACCTCTTTTATCCCCAAAAGAGTTCAGTTTCTTCCAGAAATGCCACATTTCTCCCAAATATATCACATCTTCTCCAAGAAATACCAGGTTTCCCCCCTGAAATAGGAACTTTTCACCCACAACTACCTCTTTTATCCCCAAAAGAGGACAGTTTCTTCCAGAAATGCCACATTTCTCCCAAATATATCACATCTTCTCCAAGAAATACCAGGTTTCCCCCTTCAAATAGGACCTTTTCACCCACAAATACCTCTTTTATCCCCCAAATAGGACAGTTTCTTCCAGAAATGCCACATTTCTCCCAAATATAACACATCTTCTCCAAGAAATACCACGTTTCCCCCTTCAAATAGGACCTTTTCACCCACAAATACCTCTTTTATCCCCAAAAGAGGACAGTTTCTTCCAGAAATGCCACATTTCTCCCAAATATAGCACATCTTCTCCAAGAAATACCAGGGTTCCCCCTTCAAATAGGACCTTTTCACCCACAAATACCTCTTTTATCCCTCAAATTGGAAATTTTCTTCCAGAAATTCCCGATTTCTCCCAAGTATAGAACATCTTCTCCAAGAAATACCAGCTTTCCCCCTTCAAATAGGACCTTTTCTCCCACAAATACCTCTTTTATCCCCAAAATAGGACAGTTTCTTCCAGACATGCCACATTTCTCCCAAATAGATCACATCTTCTCCATGAAATACCACGTTTCCCCCCTCAAAAAGGAACTTTTCACAAAACAAATATCTCTTTTATCCCCAAAAGAGGACACTTTCTTCCAGAAATGCCACATTTCTCCCAAATAGATCACATCTTCTCCAAGAAATACCAGCTTTCCCCCTCGAAATAGGATCTTTTCAACCACAAATACCTCTTTTTTTCCCCAAATAGGACAGTTTCTTCCAGAAAGGCCACATTTCTCCCAAATATATCACATCTTCTCCAACAAATACCAGCTTTCCCCCTTCAAATAAGACCTTTTCACCCACAAATACCTGTTTTATCCCCAAAAGAGGACAGTTTCTTCCAGAAATGCCACATTTCTCCCAAATAGATCACATCTTCTCCAAGAAATACCACGTTTCCCCCTTGAAATAGAAACTTTTCACCCACAAATACCTCTTTTATCCCCAAAATTGGACAGTTTCTTCCAGAAATGTCACATTTCTCCCAAATATATCACGTCTTCTCCAAGTAATACCACGTTTACCCCTTCAAATAGGAACTTTTCACCCACAAATACCTCTTTTATCCCTCAAATTGGAAATTTTCTTCCAGAAATTCCCGATTTCTCCCAAGTATAGAACATCTTCTCCAAGAAATACCAGCTTTCCCCTTGAAATAGGACCTTTTCACCCACAAATACCATTTTGATGCCCAAAAGAGGACAGTTTCTTCCAGAAATGCCACATTTCTCCCAAATATATCACATCTTCTCCAAGAAATTCCATGGTTCCCCCTTCAAATAGGATCTTTTCACCCACAAATACCTCTTTTATCCCCAAAAGAGGACAGTTTCTTCCATAAATGCCACATTTCTCCCAAATATATCACATCTACTCCAAGAAATACCAGGTTTCCCCCTTCAAATAGGACCTTTTCACCCACAAATACCTGTTTGATCCCCGAAATAGGACATTTTCTTCCAGAAATGCCACATTTCTCCCAAATAGCTCACATCTTCTCCATGAAATACCAGCTTTCCCCCTCGATATAGGACCTTTTCACCCACAAATACCTCTTTTTTTCCCAAAATAGGACAGTTTCTTCCAGACATGCCACATTTCTCCCAAATATATCACATCTTCTCCAAGAAATACCAGGTTTCCCCCTTCAGATAGAACCTTTTAACCCACAAATACCTCTTTTATCCCCAAAATACGACAGTTTCTTCCAGAAATGCCACATTTCTCCCAAATATATCACATCTTCTCCAAGTAATACCACGTTTCCCCCTTCAAATAGGACCTTTTCACCCACAAATACCTCTTTTATCCCCAGAAGAGGACATTTTCTGCCGGAATCGCCAGATTTCTTCCAAATATATCACATCTTCTCCAAGAAATACCAGCTTTCCCCCTTCGAATAGGACCTTTTCACCCACAAATACCTCTTTTATCCCCAAAATAGGACAGTTTCTTCCTGACATGCCACATTTCTCCCAAATAGATCACATCTTCTCCTAGAAATAACAGGGTTCCCCCTTCAAATAGTACCTTTTCACCCACAAATACCTCTTTTATCCCCAAAACAGGACATTTTCTGCCGGAAACGCCAGATTTCTTCCAAATATATCACATCTTCTCCAAGAAATACCAGGTTTCCCCCTGGAAATAGGACCTTATCTCCCACAAATACCAGCCTTCTCCCCGCAAATTGGTCTTTTTCTTTAAGTAATGCCACATTTCTCCCAAATAAATCACATCTTCTCCAAGAAATACCTGGTTCCCCCTTGAAATAGGTCCTTTTCACCCATAAATATCTGTTTTATGCCCCAAATAGAACAGTTTCTTCCAGAAATGCCACATTTCTCCCAAATAGATCGCATCTTCTCCAAGAAATACCAGGTTTCCACCTTGAAATAGGAACTTTTCACCCACAAATACCTGTATTATCCCCAAAAGAGGACAGTTTCTTCCAGAAATGCCACATTTCTCCCAAATAGATCACATCTTCTCCAAGAAATACCAGGTTTCCCCCAAATAGATCACATCTTCTCCAAGAAATACCAGGTTTCCACCTTGAAATAGGAACTTTTCACCCACAAATACCTCTTTTATCCCCAAAAGAGGACAGTTTCTTCCAGAAATGCCACATTTCTCCAAATAGATCACATCTTCTCCAAGAAATACCAGGTTTACACCTTGAAATAGGAACTTTTCACCCACAAATACCTCTTTTATCCCTCAAATTGGAAATTTTCTTCCAGAAATTCCCGATTTCTCCCAAGTATAGAACATCTACTCCAAGAAATACCAGCTTTCCCCTTGAAATAGGACCTTTTCACCCACAAATACCATTTTGATGCCCAAAAGAGGACAGTTTCTTCCAGACATGCCACATTTCTCCCAAATATATCACATCTTCACCAAGAAATTCCATGGTTCCCCCTTCAAATAGGATCTTTTCACCCACAAATACCTCTTTTATCCCCAAAAGAGGACAGTTTCTTCCATAAAGGCCACATTTCTCCCAAATATATCACATCTACTCCAAGAAATACCAGGTTTCCCCCTTCAAATAGGACCTTTTCACCCACAAATACCTGTTTGATCCCCGAAATAGGACATTTTCTTCCAGAAATGCCACATTTCTCCCAAATAGCTCACATCTTCTCCATGAAATACCAGCTTTCCCCCTCGAAATAGGACCTTTTCACCCACAAATACCTCTTTTTTTCCCAAAATAGGACAGTTTCTTCCAGACATGCCACATTTCTCCCAAATAGATCACATCTTCTCCAAGAAATACCAGCTTTCCCCCTTCAAATAGGACCTTTTCACCCACAAATACCTCTTTTATCCCCAAAATACGACAGTTTCTTTCAGAAATGCCACATTTCTCCCAAATATATCACATCTTCTCCAAGTAATACCACGTTTCCCCCTTCAAATAGGACCTTTTCACCCACAAATACCTCTTTTATCCCCAGAAGAGGACATTTTCTGCCGGAATCGCCAGATTTCTTCCAAATATATCACATCTTCTCCAAGAAATACCAGCTTTCCCCCTTCGAATAGGACCTTTTCACCCACAAATACCTCTTTTATCCCCAAAATAGGACAGTTTCTTCCTGACATGCCACATTTCTCCCAAATAGATCACATCTTCTCCTAGAAATAACAGGGTTCCCCCTTCAAATAGAACCTTTTCTCCCACAAATACCTCTTTTATCCCCAAAACAGGACATTTTCTGCCGGAAACGCCAGATTTCTTCCAAATATATCACATCTTCTCCAAGAAATACCAGGTTTCCCCCTGGAAATAGGACCTTATCTCCCACAAATACCAGCCTTCTCCCCGCAAATTGGTCTTTTTCTTTAAGTAATGCCACATTTCTCCCAAATAAATCACATCTTCTCCAAGAAATACCTGGTTCCCCCTTGAAATAGGACCTTTTCACCCATAAATATCTGTTTTATGCCCCAAATAGAACAGTTTCTTCCAGAAATGCCACATTTCTCCCAAATATAGCACATCTTCTCCAAGAAATACCAGGTTTCCACCTTGAAATAGGAACTTTTCACCCACAAATACCTGTTTTATCCCCAAAAGAGGACAGTTTCTTCCAGAAATGCCACATTTCTCCCAAATAGATCACATCTTCTCCAAGAAATACCAGGTTTCCCCCAAATAGATCACATCTTCTCCAAGAAATACCAGGTTTCCACCTTGAAATAGGAACTTTTCACCCACAAATACCTCTTTTATCCCCAAAAGAGGACAGTTTCTTCCAGAAATGCCACATTTCTCCCAAATAGATCACATCTTCTCCAAGAAATACCAGGTTTCCCCCTTGAAATAGGAACTTTTCACCCACAAATACCTCTTTTATCCCAAAAGAGGACAGTTTCTTCCAGAAATGCCACATTTCTCCCAAATATATCACATCTTCTCCAAGAAATACCACCTTTCCCCCTTCAAATAGGACCTTTTCACCCACAAATACCTCTTTTATCCCCCAAATAGGACAGTTTCTTCCAGAAATGCCACATTTCCCCCAAATATAACACATCTTCTCCAAGAAATACCACGTTTCCCCCTTCAAATAGGACCTTTTCACCCACAAATACCTCTTTTATCCCCAAAAGAGGACAGTTTCTTCCAGAAATGCCACATTTCTCCCAAATAGATCACATCTTCTCCAAGAAATACCAGCTTTCCCCCTTCAAATAGGACCATTTCACCCACAAATACCTCTTTTATCCCTCAAATTGGAAATTTTCTTCCAGAAATTCCCGATTTCTCCCAAGTAAAGAACATCTTCTCCAAGAAATACCAGCTTTCCCCCTTCAAATAGGACCTTTTCACCCACAAATACCTCTTTTATCCCTCAAATTGGAAATTTTCTTCCAGAAATTCCCGATTTCTCCCAAGTATAGAACATCTTCTCCAAGAAATACCAGCTTTCCCCCTTCAAATAGGACCTTATCACCCACAAATACCTCTTTTATCCCCAAAATAGGACAGTTTCTTCCAGAAATGCCACATTTCTCCCAAATATATCACATCTTCTCCAAGAAATACCACGTTTCCCCCTTCAAATAGGACCTTTTCACCCACAAATACCTCTTTTATCCCCAAAATAGGACAGTTTCTTCCAGACATGCCACATTTCTCCCAAATAGATCACATCTTCTCCAAGAAATACCAGCTTTCCCCCTTCAAATAGGACCTTTTCACCCACAAATACCTCTTTTATCCCCAAAAGAGGACAGTTTCTTCCAGAAATGCCACATTTCTCCCAAATAGATCACATCTTCTCCAAGAAATACCAGCTTTCCCCCTTCTAATAGGACCTTTTCACCCACAAATACCTCTTTTATCCCCAAAAGAGGACAGTTTCTTCCAGAGAGGCCTCATTTCTCCCTAATATATCACATCTTCTCCAAGAAATACCAGGAGTCCCCCTTCAAATAGGACCTTCTCTCCCACAAATACCTCTTTTATCCCCAAAAGAGGACAGTTTCTTCCAGAAAGGCCACATTTCTCCCAAATAGATCACATCTTCTCCAAGAAATACCAGCTTTCCCCCATCAAATAGGACCTTTTCACCCACAAATACCTCTTTTATCCCCAAAATAGGACAGTTTCTTCCAGAAAGGCCACATTTCTCCCAAATATATCACATCTTCTCCAAGAAATACCAGCTTTCCCCCTTCAAATAGGACATTTTCACCCACAAATACCTGTCTTATCCCCAAAATAGGACAGTTTCTTCCAGAAATGCCACATTTCTCACAAATATACCACATCTTCTCCAAGGAATACCAGGATTACTCCTGAAATAGGACCTTTTCACCCTCAAATAGCTCTTTTATCCCCAAAAGAGGACAGTTTCTTCCAGAAATGCCACATTTCTCCCAAATATATCACATCTTCTCCAAGAAATACCACGTTTCCCCTTCAAATAGGACCTTTTCACCCACAAATACCTCTTTGATCCCCAAAAGAGGACAGTTTCTTCCAGACATGTCACATTTCTCCCAAATAAATCACATCTTCTCCAAGAAATGCCACGTTTCCACCTTCAAATAGGACCTTTTCACCCACAAATACCTCTTTTTTTCCCAAAATAGGACAGTTTCTTCCAGAAATGCCACATTTCTCCCAAATAGATCACATCTTCTCCAAGAAATACCAGGAGTCCCCCTCGAAATAGGACCTTTTCACCCAAAAATACCTCATTTATCCCCAAAAGATGACTGTTTCTTCCAGAAATGCCACATTTCTCCCAAATAGATCACATCTTCTCCAAGAAATACCAGCTTTCCCCCTTCAAATAGGAACCTTTCACACACAAATACCTCTTTTTTCCCAAAATAGGACAGTTTCTGCCAGAAAGGCCACATTTCACCCAAACATATCACATCTTCTCCAAGAAATAACAGGGTTACCCCATCAATTAGGACCTTTTCACCCACAAATACCTCTTTTATCCCCAAAAGAGGACAGTTTCTTGCAGAAATGCCACATTTCTCCCAAATAGATCACATCTTCTCCAAGAAATACCAGCTTTCCCCCTTCAAATAGGACCTTTTCACCCACAAATACCATTTTGATGCCCAAAAGAGGACAGTTTCTTCCAGAAATGCCACATTTCTTCCAAATATATCACATCTTCTCCAAGAAATACCAGGGTTCCCCCTTCAAATAGGACCTTTTCACCCACAAATACCTCTTTTATCCCCAAAAGAGGACAGTTTCTTCCAGAAATGCCACATTTCTCCCAAATAGATCACATCTTCTCCAAGAAATACCAGGGTTCCCCCTTCAAATAGGACCTTTTCACCCACAAATACCTTTTTTATCCCCAAAAGAGGACAGTTTCTTCCAGAAATGCCACATTTCTCCCAAATATATCACATCTTCTCCAAGAAATACCAGGATTCCTCCTGAAATAGGAACTTTTCTCCCACAAATACCTGTTTTATCCCCTAAATACGACAGTTTTTTCCAGAAATGCCATATTTCTCCCAAATATACCACATCTTCTCCAAGAAGTACCGGGTTTCCCCCTTCAAATAGGACCTTTACACCCACAAATACCTCTTTTATCCCCAAAATAGGACAGTTTCTTCCAGAAATGCCACATTTCTCCCAAATACATCACATCTACTCCAAGAAATACCAGGTTTCCCCCTGGAAATAGGACCTTTTCTCCAACAAATACCAGCCTTCTCCCCAAAATAGGACAGTTTCTTCCAGAAATGCCACATTTCTCACAAATATACCACATCTTCTCCAAGAAATACCAGCTTTCCCCCTTCAAATAGGACCTTTTCACCCACAAATACCTCTTTGATCCCCAAAAGAGGACAGTTTCTTCCAGAAAGGCCACATTTCTCCCAAATATAGCACATCTTCTCCAAGAAATACCAGGATTCCTCCAGAAATAGGACCTTTTCTCCCACAAATACCTGTTTTATCCCCAAAATAGGACAGTTTCTTCCAGAAATGCCACATTTCTCCCAAATATAGCACATCTTCTCCAAGAAATACCACGTTTCCACCTTCAAATAGGACCTTTTCACCCACAAATACCTCTTTTATCCCCTAAAGAGGACAGTTTCTTCCAGACATGTCACATTTCTCCCAAATAAATCACATCTTCTCCAAGAAATACCACGTTTCCCCCATCAAATAGGACCTTTTCACCCACAAATACCTCTTTTATCCCCAAAAGAGGACAGTTTCTTCCAGACATGCCACATTTCTCCCAAATATATCACATCTTCTCCAAGAAATACCACCTTTCCCCCTTCAAATAGGACCTTTTCACCCACAAATACCTCTTTTATCCCCCAAATAGGACAGTTTCTTCCAGAAATGCCACATTTCTCCCAAATATATCACATCTTCTCCAAGAAATACCAGGGTTCCCCCTTCAAATAGGACCTTTTCACCCACAAATACCTCTTTTATCCCCAAAAGAGGACAGTTTCTTCCTGACATGCCACATTTCTCCCAAATAGATCACATCTTCTCCAAGAAATAACAGGTTTCCCCCTTCAAATAGGACCTTTTCACCCACAAATACCTCTTTTATCCCCAAAAGAGTACAGTTTCTTCCAGACATGCCACATTTCTCCCAAATATATCACATCTGCTCCAAGAAATACCAGTTTTCCCCTGGAAATAGGAACTTTTCACCCACAAATACCTCTTTTATCCCCAAAATAGGACAGTTTCTACCAGAAATGCCACATTTCTCCCAAATATAGCACATCTTCACCAAGAAAAACCCGGATTCCTCCTGAAATAGGAACTTTTCTCCTGCAAATACCTGCCTTCTCCCCCAAAATAGGACAGTTTCTTCCAGAAATGCCACATTTCTCCCAGATAAATCACATCTTCTCCAATAAAAACAAGGGTTCCCCCTTCGAATAGGACCTTTTCACCCACAAATACCTGTTTTATCCCCACAATAGGACAGTTTCTTCCAGAAATGCCACATTTCTCCCATATATATCACATCTTCTCCAAGAAATACCAGGGTTCCCCCTTCAAATAGGACCTTTTCACCCACAAATACCTCTATTATCCCCAAAATTGGACAGTTTCTTCCAGACATGCCACATTTCTCCCAAGTATATCACATCTTCTCCAAGAAATACCACGTTTCCCCCTTCAAATAGAACCTTTTCACCCACAAATACCTCTTTTATCCCCAGAAGAGGACATTTTCCGCCGGAAACGCCAGATTTCTCCAAAATATATCACATCTTCTCCAAGAAATACCAGGATTCCTCCAGAAATAGGAACTTTTCTCCCACAAATACCTCTTTTATCCCCAAAATAGGACAGTTTCTTCCAGAAATGCCACATTTCTCCCAAATACATCACATCTTCTCCAAGAAATACCAGGATTCCCCCTTCAAATAGGACCTTTTCACCCACAAATACCTCTTTTATCCCCAAAATTGGACAGTTTCTTCCAGAAATGCCACATTTCTCCCAAATATACCACATCTTCTCCAAGAAATACCAGGTTTCCCCCTTCAAATAGGACCTTTTCTCCCACAAATACCAGCCTTCTCCCCGCAAATTGGTCTTTTTCTTTCAGAAATGCCTCATTTCTCCCAAATAAATCACATCTTCTCCAAGAAATACCAGCTTTCCCCCTTCAAATAGGACCTTTTCACCCACAAATACCTCTTTTATCCCCAAAAGAGGACAGTTTCTTCCAGAAATGCCACATTTCTCCCAAATATATCACATCTTCTCCAAGAAATACCAGGATTCCTCCAGAAATAGGACCTTTTCACCCACAAATACCTCTTTTATCCCCAAAATACGACAGTTTCTTCCAGAAATGCCAGATTTCTCCCAAGTATAGAACATCTTCTCCAAGAAATACCAGTTTTCCCCCTTCAAATACGACCTTTTCACCCACAAATACCTCTTTGATCCCCAAAATAGGACAGTTTCCTCCAGAAATACCACATTTCTCCCAAATATATCACATCTTCTCCAAGAAATACCAGCTTTCCCCTTCAAATAGGAACTTTTCACACACAAATACCTCTTTTTTCCCAAAATAGTACAGTTTCCTCCAGAAATGCCACATTTCTCCCAAATGATCACATCTTCTCCAAGAAATACCAGCTTTCCCCCTTCAAATAGGAACTTTTCACACACAAATACCTCTTTTATCCCCAAAATACGACAGTTTCTTCCAGAAATGCCACATTTCTCCCAAATAGATCACATCTTCTCCAAGAAATACCACGTTTCCCCCTTCAAATAGGACCATTTCACCCACAAATACCTCTTTGATCCCCAAAAGAGGACAGTTTCTTCCTGAAATGCCACATTTCTCCCAAATAGATCACATCTTCTCCAAGAAATAACAGTGTTACCCCATCAAATAGGACCTTTTCACCCACAAATACCTCTTTTATCCCCAAAATTGGACAGTTTCTTCCAGAAAGGCCACATTTCTCCCAAATAGATCACATCTTCTCCAAGAAATACCAGCTTTCCCCCTTCAAATAGGACCTTTTCACCCACAAATACCTCTTTTATTCCCAAAATAGGACAGTTTCTTCCAGAAAGGCCACATTTCTCCCAAATATATCACATCTTCTCCAAGAAATACCAGCTTTCCCCCTTCAAATAGGACCTTTTCACCCACAAATACCAGCCTTCTCCCCGCAAATTGGACTTTTTCTTCCAGAAAGGCCACATTTCTCCCAAACATATCACATCTTCTCCAAGAAATACCAGGATTCCTCCTGAAATAGGAACTTTTCTCCTGCAAATACCTGTTTTATCCCCTAAATACGACAGTTTCTTCCAGAAAGGCCACATTTCTCCCAAATATATCATATATTCTCCAAGAAATACCGGGAGTACCCCAGGAAAGAGGACATTTTCACCCACAAATACCTCTTTCACCCCAAAAGAGGACTGTTTCTTCCAGAAAGGCCACATTTCTCCCAAGTATACCACATCTTTTCCAAGAAATACCAGGTTTCCCCCTTCAAATAGGACTTTTTCACTCACAAATACCTCTTCTATCCCCAAAAGAGGACAGTTTCTTCGAGAAAGGCCAAATTTCCCCCAAATATATCACATCTTCTCCAAGAAATACCAGCTTTCCCCCTTCAAATAGGACCTTTTCACCCACAAATACCTCTTTTATCCCCAAAAGAGGACAGTTTCTTCCAGAAAGGCCACATTTCTCCCAAATAGATCACATCTCCTCCAAGAAATACCAGGATTCCCCCTTCAAATAGGACCTTTTCACCCACAAATACCTCTTTTATCCCCAAAAGAGGACAGTTTCTTCCAGAAATGCCACATTTCTCCCAAATAGATCACATCTTCTCCAAGAAATACCAGCTTTCCCCCTTCAGATAGGACCTTTTCACCCACAAATACCTCTTTTATCCCCAAAATAGGACAGTTTCTTCCAGAATGGCCACATTTCTCCCAAATAGATCACATCTTCTCCAAGAAATACCAGCTTTCCCCCTTCAAATAGGACCTTGTCACACACAAATACCTCTTTTTTCCCCAAAATAGGACAGTTTCTTCCTGACATGCCACATTTCTCCCAAATAGATCACATGTTCTCCAAGAAATACCAGGGTTCCCCCTTCAAATAGAGCCTTTTCATCCACAAATACCTCTTTTATCGCCAAAATAGGACAATTTCTGCCGGAAACGCCAGATTTCTCCCAAATATATCACATCTTCTCCAAGAAATACCAGCTTTCCCCCTTCAAATAGGACCTTTTCTCCCACAAATAATAGCCTTCACCCCAAAATAGGACAGTTTCTTCCAGAAATGCCAAATTTCTCACAAATATACCACATCTTCTCCAAGGAATTCCTGGATTACTCCTGAAATGGGACCTTATCAACCACAAATACCTCTTTTATCCCCAAAATAAGACAGTTTCTTCCAGACATGCCACATTTCTCCCAAATAGATCACATCTTCTCCAAGAAATACCAGGATTCCTCCAGAAATAGGACCTTTTCTCCCACAAATACCTGTTTTATCCCCAAAAGAGTACAGTTTCTTCCAGAAATGCCACATTTCTCCAAAATACATCACATCTTCTCCAAGAAATACCACGTTTCCACCTTCAAAAAGGACCTTTTCACCCACAAATACCTCTTTTATCCCCAAAAGAGGACAGTTTCTTCCAGCCTTGTCACATTTCTCCCAAATAAATCACATCTTCTCCAAGAAATACGACGTTTCCCCCATCAAATAGGACCTTTTCACCCACAAATACCTCTTTTCACCCCAAAAGAGGACAGTTTCTTCCTGAAAGGCCACATTTCTCCCAAATATACCACATCTTCTCCAAGAAATACCAGGTTTCCCCCTTCAAATAGGACCTTTTCACCCACAAATACCTCTTTTATCCCTCAAATTGGAAATTTTCTTCCAGACATGCCAGATTTCTCCCAAATATAGCACATCTGCTCCAAGAAATACCAGGTTCCCCTATAAATAGGAACTTTTCACCCACAAATACCTCTTTTATCCCCAAAATAGGACAGTTTCTTCCAGAAATGCCACATTTCTCCCAAATATAGCACATCTTTTGCAAGAAAAACCCGGATTCCTCCTGAAATAGGAACTTTTCTCCTGCAAATACCTGCCTGCTCCCCCAAAAAAGGACAGTTTCTTCCAGAAATGCCACATTTCTCCCAGTTAGATCACATCTTCTCCAATAAAAACCAGGGTTCCCCCTTCAAATAGGACCTTTTCACCCACAAATACCTCTTTTATCCCCAAAAGAGGACAGTTTCTTCCAGAAATGCCACATTTCTCCCAAATAGATCACATCTTCTCCAAGAAATACCAGGGTTCCCCCTTCAAATAGGACCTTTTCACCCACAAATACCTCTTTTATCCCCAAAATTGGAAAGTTTCTTCCAGACATGCCACATTTCTCCCAAATAGATCACATCTTCTCCAAGAAATACCAGGTTTCCCCCTTCAAATAGGACCTTTTCACCCACAAGTACCTCTTTTATCCCCAAAATAGGACAATTTCTTCCAGAAATGCCACATTTCTCCCAAATATATCACATCTTCTCCAAGAAACACCAGGGTTCCCCCTTCAAATAGAACCTTTTCACCCACAAATACCTGTTTTATCCCCAGAAGAGGACATTTTCTGCCGGAAACGCCAGATTTCTTCCAAATATATCACATCTCACCAAGAAATACCAGCTTTCCCCCTTCAAATAGGACCTTTTCACCCACAAATACCTCTTTTATCCCCAAAATAGGACAGTTTCTTCCAGACATGCCACATTTCTCCCAAATAGATCACATCTTCTCCAAGAAATACCAGCTTTCCCCCTTCAAATAGGACCTTTTCACCCACAAATACCTCTTTTATCCCCAAAATAGGACAGTTTCTTCCAGACATGCCACATTTCTCCCAAATAGATCACATCTTCTCCAAGAAATACCAGGTTTCCCCCTTCATATAGAACCTTTTCAGCCACAAATACCTCTTTTATCCCCAAAATACGACAGTTTCTACCAGAAATGCCACATTTCTCCCAAATATAGCACATCTTCTCCAAGAAATACCAGCTTTCCCCCTCGAAATAGGACCTTTTCAACCACAAATTCCTGTTTTATCCCCAAAAGAGGACAGTTTCTTCCAGAAATGCCACATTTCTCCCAAATAGATCACATCTTCTCCTAGAAATACCACGTTTCCCCCTTCAAATAGGACCTTTTCACCCACAAATACCTCTTTTATCCCCAAAATAGGACAGTTTCTTCCAGAAAGGCCACATTTCTCCCAAATATATCACATCTTCTCCAAGAAATACCAGCTTTTCCCCATCAAATAGGAACTTTTCACCCACAAATACCTCTTTTATCCCCAAAATAGGACAGTTTCTTCAGAAAGGCCAAATTTCTCCCAAATATATCACATCTTCTCCAAGAAATACCAGCTTTTCCCCATCAAATAGGACCTTTTCACATACAAATACCTCTTTTATCCCCAGAATAGGACAGTTTCTTCCAGAAAGGCCACATTTCTCCCAAATACATCACATCTTCTCCAAGAAATACCACGTTTCCCCCGTCAAATAGGAACATTTCACACACAAATACCTCCTTTTTCCCCAAAATAGGACATTTTCTTCCAGACATACCACATTTCTCTCAAATATATCACATCTTCTCCAAGAAATACCACGTTTCCCCCATCAAATAGGACCTTTTCACCCACAAGTACCTCTTTTATCCCCAAAAGAGGACAGTTTCTTCCAGACATGTCAGATTTGTCCCAAATACATCGCATCTTCTCCAAGAAATACCAGGATTCCTCCCGAAATAGGAACTTTTCTCCCACAAATACCTGTTTTATCCCCAAAATAGGACAGTTTCTTCCAGAAATGCCACATTTCTCCCAAATAGATCACAACTTCTCCAAGAAATACCAGGATTCCTCCTGAAATAGGAACTTTTCTCCCACAAATACCTGTTTTATCCCCAAAATACGACAGTTTCTTCCAGAAATGCCACATTTCTCCCAAATATATCACATCTTCTCCAAGAAATACCACGTTTACCCCTTCAAATAGGAACTTTTCACCCACAAATACCTCTTTCATCCCCAGAATAGGACAGTTTCTTCCAGAAATGCCACTTTTCTCCCAAATATATCACATCTTCTCCAAGAAATACCAGGATTCCTCCTGAAATAGGAACTTTTCTCCCGCAAATACCTGCCATCTCCCCCCAAATTGAACTTTTTCTTCCAGAAATTCCACATTTCTCCCAAATATATCACATCTTCTCCAAGAAATACCAGCTTTCCCCCTTGAAATAGGAACTTTTCACCCACAAATACCTCTTTGATCCCAAAAGAGGACAGTTTCTTCCAGAAATGCCACATTTCTCCCAAATAGATCACATCTTCTCCCAGAAATACCACGTTTCCCCCTTCAAATAAGACCTTTTCACCCACAAATACCTCTTTTATCCCCAAAATTGGACAGTTTCTTCCAGAAATGCCACATTTCTCCCAAATAGATCACATCTTCTCCAAGAAATACCACGTTTCCCCCTTCAAATAGGACCTTTTCACCCACAAATACCTCTTTTATTCCTCAAATTGGACATATTCTTCCAGAAATGCCAGATTTCTCCCAAATATATCACATCTTCTCCAAGAAATACAAGCTTTCCCCCTTCAAATAGGACCTTTTCACCCACAAATACCTCTTTTATCCCCAAAATTGGACAGTTTCTGCCGGAAATGCCACATTTCTCCCAAATAGATCACATCTTCTCCAAGAAATACCAGGTTTCCCCCTTCAAATAGGACCTTTTCACCCACAAATACCTCTTTTATCCCCAAAAGAGGACAGTTTCTTCCAGAAAGGCCACATTTCCCCCAAATAGATCACATCTTCTCCAAGAAATATCAGGATTACCCCTGGAAATAGGAACTTTTCACCCACAAATACCTCTTTCATCCCCAAAATAGGACAGTTTCTTCCTGACATGCCACATTTCTCCCAAATATATCACATCTTCTCCAGGAAATACCAGGGTTCCCCCTTCAAATATAATCTTTTCACCCACAAATAGCTGTTTTATCCCCAAAATAGGACATTTTCTGCCGGAAACGCCAGATTTCTTCCAAATATATCACATCTTCTCCAAGAAATACCAGGATTCCTCCTGAAATAGGACCTTTTCTCCCACAAATACCAGCCTTCTCCCCAAAATAAGACAGTTTCTTCCAGAAATGCCACATTTCTCAAAAATATACCACATCTTCTCCAAGGTATTCCAGGATTACTCCAGAAATAGGACCTTTTCACCCACACATACCTCTTTTATCTCCTGAAGAGGACAGTTTCTTCCAGAAATGCCACATTTCTCCCAAATAGATCACATCTTCTCCAAGAAATACCAGGATTCCTCCTGAAATAGGAACTTTTCTCTCACAAATACCTGTTTTATCCCCAAAATACGACAGTTTCTTCCAGAAATGCCACATTTCTCCCAAATATATCACATCTTCTCCAAGAAATAACAGGGTTTCCCCTTCAAATAGGAACTTTTCAAACACAAATACCTCATTTATCACCAAAAGAGGACAGTTTCTTCCAGACATGTCACATTTGTCCCAAATAAATCACATCTTCTCCAAGAAATACCACGTATCCCCATTCAGATAGGACCTTTTCACCCACAAATACCTCTTTTATCCCCAAAAGAGGACAGTTTCTTCCAGAAATGCCACATTTCTCCCAAATATATCACATCTTCTCCAAGAAATACCACGTTTCGCCCTTCAAATAGGACCTTTTCACCCACAAATACCTCTTTTATCCCCGAAATTGAACAGTTTCTTCCAGTAATGCCACATTTCTCCCAAATAGATCACATCTTCTCCAAGAAATACCAGGGTTTCCCCTTCAAATAGGACCTTTTCTCCCACAAATACCTGTTTGATCCCCAAAAGAGGACAGTTTCTTCCAGAAATGCCACATTTCTCCCAAATATATCACATCTTCTCCAAGAAATGCCAGGAGTCCCCCTCGAATTAGGACCTTTTCACCCACAAATACCTCTTTTATCCCCAAAATAGGACAGTTTCTTCCAGAAATGCCACATTTCTCCCAAATAGATCACATCTTCTCCAAGAAATACCACGTTTCCCCCTTCAAATAGGATCTTTTCACCCACAAATACCTCTTTTCTCCACCCAGATACGGCATTTTCCTCCAGTAATGCCACATTTCTCCCAAATATATCACATCTTCTCCAAGAAATACCAGCTTTCCCCCTTCAAATAGGACCTTCTCACCCACAAATACCTCTTTTATCCCCAGAATAGGACAGTTTCTTCCAGAAATGCCACATTTCTCCCAAATAGATCACATCTTCTCCAAGAAATACCTGGATTCCTCCTGAAATAGGAAATTTTCTCCCACAAATACCTGTTTTATCCCCAAAATACGACAGGTTCTTCCAGAAACGTCACATTTCTCCCAAATAGATCACATCTTCTCCAAGAAATACCAGGTTTCCCCCTTCAAATAGGACCTTTTCACCCACAAATACCTCTTTTATCCCCAAAATAGGACTGTTTCTTCCAGAAATGCCACATTTCTCCAAAATAGATCACATCTTCTCCAAGAAATACCAGGAGTCCCCCTCGAAATAGGAACTTTTCACCCAAAAATACCTCATTTATCCCCAAAAGATGTCAGTTTCTTCCAGAAATGCCACATTTCTCCCAAATAGATCACATCTTCTCCAAGAAATACCACGTTTCCCCCTTCAGATAGTAACTTTTCACACACAAATACCTCTTTTATCCCCAAAATAGGACAGTTTCTTCCAGAAATGCCACATTTCTCCCAAATATATCACATCTTCTCGAAGGAATTCCAGGATTACTCCTGAAATAGGACCTTTTCACCCACAAATACCTCTTTTATCCCCAAAAGAGGACAGTTTCTTCAAGAAATGCCACATTTCTCCCAAATATATCACATCTTCTCCAAGAAATACCAGGATTCCTCCAGAAATAGGAACTTTTCTCCCACAAATACCTCTTTTATCCCCAAAATAGGACAATTTCTTCCAGAAATGCCACATTTCTCCCAAATAGATCACATCTTCTCCAAGAAATACCACGTTTCCCCCTTCAAATAGGACCTTTTCACCAACAAATACCTCTTGTATCCCCAAAATAGGACTGTTTCTTCCAGAAATGCCACATTTCTGCCAAATATACCACATCTTCTCCTAGAAATACCAGGTTTCCCCCTTCAAATAGGACCTTTTCTCCCACAAATACCAGCCTTCTCGCCGCAAATTGGTATTTTTCTTTCAGAAATGCCTCATTTCTCCCAAATAAATCACATCTTCTCCAAGAAATGCCAGGTTTCCCCCTTGAAATAGGACCTTTTCACCCATAAATACATGTTTTATGCCCCTAATAGGACAGTTTCTTCCAGAAATGCCACATTTCTCCCAAATATAACACATCTTCTCCAAGAAATACCAGCTTTCCCCATCAAATAGGAACTTTTCACCCACAAATACCTCTTTTATCCCCAAAAGAGGACAGTTTCTTCCAGAAAGGCCACATTTCTCCCAAATAGATCACATCTTCTCCAAGAAATACCAGGATTCCCCGTTGAAATAGGAATTTTTCTCCTGCAAATACCAGCCTTCTCCCCGCAAATTGGACATTTTCTTCCAGAAATGCCACATTTCTCCCAAATATATCACATCTTCTCCAAGAAATACCAGGATTCCTCCAGAAATAGGAACTTTTCTCCCACAAATACCTGTTTTATCCCCAAAATACGACAGGTTCTTCCAGAAACGCCACATTTCTCCCAAATAGATCACATCTTCTCCAAGAAATACCAGGTTTCCCCCTTCAAATAGGACCTTTTCACCCACAAATACCTCTTTTATCCCCAAAATAGGACAGTTTCTTCCAGAAATGCCACATTTCTCCAAAATAGATCACATCTTCTCCAAGAAATACCAGGAGTCCCCCTCGAAATAGGAACTTTTCACCCAAAAATACCTCTTTTATCCCCAAAAGATGGCAGTTTCTTCCAGAAATGCCACATTTCTCCCAAATAGATCATATCTTCTCCAGGAAATAACAGCTTTCCCCCTTCAGATAGGAACTTTTCACACACAAATACCTCTTTTATCCCCAAAATAGGACAGTTTCTTCCAGACATGCCACATTTCTCCCAAATACATCACATCTTCTCCAAGAAATACCACGTTTCCCCCTTGAAATAGGACCTTTTCACCCACAAGTACCTCTTTTATCCCCAAAATAGGACAGTTTCTTCCAGACATGCCAGATTTGTCCCAAATTCACCACATCTTCTCCAAGAAATACCAGGATTCCTCCTGAAATAGGAACTTTTCTCCCACAAATACCTGCCTTCTCCCCCAAATTGGACTTTTTCTTCCAGAAATGCCAGATTTCTCCCAAATAGATCACATCTTCTCCAAGAAATACCAGCTTTCCCCCTTCAAATAGGACCTTTTCACCCACAAATACCTCTTTTATCCCCAAAATACGACAGTTTCTTCCTGACATGCCACATTTCTCCCAAATAAATCACATCTTCTCCAAGAAATACCATGTATCACCCTTCAAATAGGACCTTTTCACCCACAAATACCTCTTTTATCCTTAAAATAGGACAGTTTCTTCCAGAAATGCCACATTTCTCCCAAATATATCACATCTCCTCCAAGAAATACCGGGATTCCCCCTGGAAATAGGACCTTTTCACCCACAAATACCTCTTTTATCCCCAAAAGAGGACTGTTTCTTCCAGAAATGCCACATTTCTCCCAAATATATCACATCTTCTCCAAGAAATACCAGCTTTCCCCCTTCAAATAGGAACTTTTCACCCACAAATACCTCTTTTATCCCCAAAAGAGGACAGTTTCTTCCAGAAAGGCCACATTTCTCCCAAATAGATCACATCTTCTCCAAGAAATACCAGGGTTCCCCCTTCAAATAGGACCTTTTCAACCACAAATACCTCTTTTTTCCCCAAAATAGGACAGTTTCTTCCTGACATGACAGATTTCTCCCAAATGTATCACATCTTCTCCAAGAAATACCAGGTTTCCCCCTTCAAATAGAACCGTTTCACCCACAAATACCTCTTTTATCCCCAAAAGCAGGACATTTTCAGCCGGAAACATCAGATTTCTTACAAATATATCACATCTTCTCCAAGAAATACCAGGGTTCCCCCTTCAAATAGGACCTTTTCTCCCACAAATACCAGCCTTCTCCCCAAAATAGGACAGTTTCTTCCAGAAATGCCACATTTGTCCCAAATATACCACATCTTCTCCAAGGAATACCACGTTTCCCCCTTCAAATAGGACCTTTTCACCCACAAATACCTCTTTTATCCCCAAAAGAGGACAGTTTCTTCCAGAAAGGCCACATTTCTCCCAAATAGATCACATCTTCTTCAAGAAATACCAGGATTCCTCCAGAAATAGGAACTTATCTCCCACAAATACCTGTTTTATCCCCAAAATACGAGAGTTTATTCCAGAAATGCCACATTTCTCCCAAATACATCACATCTTCTCCAAGAAATACCAGGTTTCCACCTTCAAATAGGACCTTTTCACCCACAAATACCTCTTTTATCCCCAAAATAGGACAGTTTCTTCCAGACATGTCACATTTCTCCCAAATAAATCACATCTTCTCCAAGAAATACCAGGTTTCCCCCTTCAAATAGGACCTTTTCACCCACAAATACCTCTTTTATCCCCAAAATAGAACAGTTTCTTCCAGAAATGCCACATTTCTCCCAAATAGATCACCTCTTCTCCAAGAAATACCAGGGTTCCCTCTTCAAATAGGACCTTTTCTCCCACAAATACCTGTTTTATCCCCAAAAGAGGACAGTTTCTTCCTGACATGCCACATTTCTCCCAAATATATCACATCTTCTCCAAGAAATAACAGGTTTCCCCCTCGAAATAGGACCTTTTCACCCACAAATACCTCTTTTATCCCCAAAATAGGACAGTTTCTTCCAGACATGCCACATTTCTCCCAAATAGATCACATCTGCTCCAAGAAATACCAGGTTTCCCCTGGAAATAGGAACTTTTCACCCACAAATACCTCTTTTATCCCTAAAAGAGGACAGTTTCTTCCAGAAATGCCACATTTCTCCCAAATAGATCACATCTTCTCCAAGAAAAACCAGGATTCCTCCTGAAGTAGGAACTTTTCTCCTGCAAATACCTGCCTTCTCCCCCAAAAGAGGACAGTTTCTTCCAGAAATGTCACATTTCTCCCAGATAGATCACATCATCTCCAATAAAAACAAGGGTTCCCCCTTCAAATAGGACCTTTTCACCCACAAATACCTGTTCTATCCCCATAAGAGGACAGTTTCTTCCAGAAATGCCACATTTCTCCCATATATATCACATCTTCTCCAAGAAATACCACGTTTCCCCCTTCAAATAGGACCTTTTCACCCACAAATACCTCTTTATCCCCAAAAGAGGACAGTTTCTTCCAGAAAGGCCACATTTCTCCCAAATAGATCACATCTTCTCCAAGAAATACCAGGGTTCCCCCTTCAAATAGAACCTTTTCACCCACAAATACCTGTTTTATCCCCAGAAGAGGACATTTTCTGCGGGAAACGCCAGATTTCTTCCAAATATATCACATCTTCTCCAAGAAATACCAACTTTCCCCCTTCAAATAGGACCTTTTCACCCACGAATACCTGTCTTATCCCCCAAATAGGACAGTTTCTTCCAGAAATGCCACATTTCTCCCAAATATACCACATCTTCTCGAAGGAATTCCAGGATTACTTCTGAAATAGGACCTTTTCACCCACAAATACCTCTTTTATCCCCAAAAGAGTACATTTTCTTCAAGAAATGCCACATTTCTCCCAAATAAATCACATCTTCTCCAAGAAATACCAGGATTCCTCCAGAAATAGGAACTTTTCTCCCACAAATACCTCTTTTATCCCCAAAATAGACAGTTTCTTCAGACATGCCACATTTCTCCCAAATAGATCACATCTTCTCCAAGAAATACCACGTTTCCCCCTTCAAATAGGACCTTTTCACAACAAATACCTCTTGTATCCCCAAAATAGGACAGTTTCTTCCAGAAATGCCACATTTCTCCCAAATATACCACATCTTCTCCTAGAAATACCAGGTTTCCCCCTTCAAATAGGACCTTTTCTCCCACAAATACCAGCCTTCTCCCCGCAAATTGGTCTTTTTCTTTCAGAAATGCCTCATTTCTCCCAAATAAATCACATCTTCTCCAAGAAATACCAGCTTTCAACCTTCAAATAGGACCTTTTCACCCACAACTATCTCTTTTATCCCCAGAATAGGACAGTTTCTTCCAGACATGCCACATTTCTCCCAAATAGATCACATCTTCTCCAAGAAATACCAGCTTTCCCCCTTCAAATAGGACCTTTTCACCCACAAATACCTCTTTTATCCCCAAAAGAGGACAGTTTCTTCCAGAAATGCCACATTTCTCCCAAATAGATCACATCTTCTCCAAGAAATACCAGGATTCCCCCTCGAAATAGGAACTTTTCACCCACAAATACCTCTTTTATCCCCAAAATAGGACTGTATCTTCCAGACATGCCAGATTTCTCCCAAATAGATCACATCTTCTCCAAGAAATACCAGCTTTCCCCCTTCAAATAGGACCTTTTCACCCACAAATACCTCTTTGATCCCCAAAAGAGGACAGTTTCTTCCAGAAATGCCACATTTCTCCCAAATATATCACATCTTCTCCAAGAAATACCAGGGTTCCCCTTCAAATAGGACCTTTTCACCCACAAATACCTCTTTTATCCATAAAAGAGGACATTTTCTGCCGGAAACGCCAGATTTCTTCCAAATATATCACATCTTCTCCAAGAAATACCACGTTTCCCCCTTCAAATAGGACCTTTTCACCCACGAATACCTGTCTTATCCACCAAATAGGACAGTTTCTTCCAGAAATGCCACATTTCTCCCAAATATATCACATCTTCTCGAAGGAATTCCAGGATTACTCCTGAAATAGGACCTTTTCACCCACAAATACCTCTTTTATCCCCAAAAGAGGACAGTTTCTTCCAGACATGCCACATTTCTCCCAAATATATCACATCTTCTCCAAGAAATACCAGGATTCCTCCAGAAATAGGAACTTTTCTCCCACAAATACCTCTTTTATCCCCAAAATTAGGACAGTTTCTTCCAGAAATGCCACATTTCTCCCAAATAGATCACATCTTCTCCAAGAAATACCACGTTTCCCCCTTCAAATAGGACCTTTTCACCAACAAATACCTCTTGTATCCCCAAAATAGGACTGTTTCTTCCAGAAATGCCACATTTCTGCCAAATATACCACATCTTCTCCTAGAAATACCAGGTTTCCCCTTCAAATAGGACCTTTTCTCCCACAAATACCAGCTTCTCGCCGCAAATTGGTATTTTTCTTTCAGAAATGCCTCATTTCTCCCAATAAATCACATCTTCTCCAAGAAATGCCAGGTTTCCCCCTTGAAATAGGACCTTTTCACCCATAAATACATGTTTTATGCCCCTAATAGGACAGTTTCTTCCAGAAATGCCACATTTCTCCCAAATAGATCACATCTGCTCCAAGAAATACCAGCTTTCCCCCTTCAAATAGGAACTTTTCACCCACAAATACCTCTTTTATCCCCAAAAGAGGACAGTTTCTTCCAGAAAGGCCACATTTCTCCCAAATAGATCACATCTTCTCCAAGAAATACCAGGATTCCCCGTTGAAATAGGAATTTTTCTCCTGCAAATACCAGCCTTCTCCCCGCAAATTGGACATTTTCTTCCAGAAATGCCACATTTCTCCCAAATATATCACATCTTCTCCAAGAAATACCAGGATTCCTCCAGAAATAGGAACTTTTCTCCCACAAATACCTGTTTTATCCCCAAAATACGACAGGTTCTTCCAGAAACGCCACATTTCTCCCAAATAGATCACATCTTCTCCAAGAAATACCAGGTTTCCCCCTTCAAATAGGACCTTTTCACCCACAAATACCTCTTTTATCCCCAAAATAGGACAGTTTCTTCCAGAAATGCCACATTTCTCCAAAATAGATCACATCTTCTCCAAGAAATACCAGGAGTCCCCCTCGAAATAGGAACTTTTCACCCAAAAATACCTCTTTTATCCCCAAAAGATGGCAGTTTCTTCCAGAAATGCCACATTTCTCCCAAATAGATCATATCTTCTCCAAGAAATACCAGCTTTCCCCCTTCAGATAGGAACTTTTCACACACAAATACCTCTTTTATCCCAAAATAGGACAGTTTCTTCCAGAAATGCCACATTTCTCCCAAATACATCACATCTTCTCCAAGAAATACCACGTTTCCCCCTTCAAATAGGACCTTTTCACCACAAGTACCTCTTTTATCCCCAAAATAGGACAGTTTCTTCCAGACATGCCAGATTTGTCCCAAATTCACCACATCTTCTCCAAGAAATACCAGGATTCCTCCTGAAATAGGAACTTTTCTCCCACAAATACCTGCCTTCTCCCCCAAATTGGACTTTTTCTTCCAGAAATGCCACATTTCTCCCAAATAGATCACATCTTCTCCAAGAAATACCAGCTTTCCCCCTTCAAATAGGACCTTTTCACCCACAAATACCTCTTTTATCCCCAAAAGAGGACAGTTTCTTCCTGACATGCCACATTTCTCCCAAATAAATCACATCTTCTCCAAGAAATACCACGTATCACCCTTCAAATAGGACCTTTTCACCCACAAATACCTCTTTTATCCTTAAAATAGGACAGTTTCTTCCAGACATGCCACATTTCTCCCAAATAGATCACATCTTCTCCAAGAAATACCAGGTTTCCTCCTTGAAATAGGACCTTTTCACCCACAAATACCTCTTTTATCCCCAAAAGAGTACTGTTTCTTCCAGAAATGCCACATTTCTCCCAAATATATCACATCTTCTCCAAGAAATACCAGCTTTCCCCCTTCAAATAGGAACTTTTCACCCACAAATACCTCTTTTATCCCCAAAAGAGGACAGTTTCTTCCAGAAAGGCCACATTTCTCCCAAATAGATCACATCTTCTCCAAGAAATACCAGGGTTCCCCCTTCAAATAGGACCTTTTCAACCACAAATACCTCTTTTTTCCCCAAAATAGGACAGTTTCTTCCTGACATGACAGATTTCTCCCAAATGTATCACATCTTCTCCAAGAAATACCAGGGTTCCCCCTTCATATAGAACCGTTTCACCCACAAATACCTCTTTTATCCCCAAAAGCAGGACATTTTCAGCCGGAAACATCAGATTTCTCCCAAATAGATCACATCTTCTCCAAGAAATACCAGGATTCCCCCTTCAAATAGGACCTTTTCTCCCACAAATACCAGCCTTCTCCCCAAAATAGGACAGTTTCTTCCAGAAATGCCACATTTGTCCCAAATATACCACATCTTCTCCAAGGAATTCCTGGATTACTCCTGAAATAGGACCTTTTCACCCACAAATACCTCTTTTATCCCCAAAAGAGGACAGTTTCTTCAAGAAATGCCACATTTCTCCCAAATATATCACATCTTCTCCAAGAAATACCAGGATTCCTCCAGAAATAGGAACTTTTCTCCCACAAATACCTCTTTTATCCCCAAAATAGGACAGTTTCTTCCAGAAATGCCACATTTCTCCCAAATAGATCACATCTTCTCCAAGAAATACCACGTTTCCCCCTTCAAATAGGACCTTTTCACCAACAAATACCTCTTGTATCCCCAAAATAGGACTGTTTCTTCCAGAAATGCCACATTTCTCCCAAATATACCACATCTTCTCCTAGAAATACCAGGTTTCCCCCTTCAAATAGGACCTTTTCTCCCACAAATACCAGCCTTCTCGCCGCAAATTGGTATTTTTCTTTCAGAAATGCCTCATTTCTCCCAAATAAATCACATCTTCTCCAAGAAATGCCAGGTTTCCCCCTTGAAATAGGACCTTTTCACCCATAAATACATGTTTTATGCCCCTAATAGGACAGTTTCTTCCAGAAATGCCACATTTCTCCCAAATAGATCACATCTGCTCCAAGAAATACCAGCTTTCCCCCTTCAAATAGGACCTTTTCACCCACAAATACCTCTTTTATCCCCAAAAGAGGACAGTTTCTTCCAGAAAGGCCACATTTCTCCCAAATAGATCACATCTTCTCCAAGAAATACCAGGATTCCCCGTTGAAATAGGAATTTTTCTCCTGCAAATACCAGCCTTCTCCCCGCAAATTGGACATTTTCTTCCAGAAATGCCACATTTCTCCCAAATATATCACATCTTCTCCAAGAAATACCAGGATTCCTCCAGAAATAGGAACTTTTCTCCCACAAATACCTGTTTTATCCCCAAAATACGACAGGTTCTTCCAGAAACGCCACATTTCTCCCAAATAGATCACATCTTCTCCAAGAAATACCAGGTTTCCCCCTTCAAATAGGACCTTTTCACCCACAAATACCTCTTTTATCCCCAAAATAGGACAGTTTCTTCCAGAAATGCCACATTTCTCCAAAATAGATCACATCTTCTCCAAGAAATACCAGGAGTCCCCCTCGAAATAGGAACTTTTCACCCAAAAATACCTCATTTATCCCCAAAAGATGGCAGTTTATTCCAGAAATGCCACATTTCTCCCAAATAGATCATATCTTCTCCAAGAAATACCAGCTTTCCCCCTTCAGATAGGAACTTTTCACACACAAATACCTCTTTTATCCCGAAAATAGGACAGTTTCTTCCAGAAATGCCACATTTCTCCCAAATACATCACATCTTCTCCAAGAAATACCACGTTTCCCCCTTCAAATAGGACCTTTTCACCCACAAGTACCTCTTTTATCCCCAAAATAGGACAGTTTCTTCCAGACATGCCAGATTTGTCCCAAATTCACCACATCTTCTCCAAGAAATACCAGGATTCCTCCTGAAATAGGAACTTTTCTCCCACAAATACCTGCCTTCTCCCCCAAATTGGACATTTTCTTCCAGAAATGCCACATTTCTCCCAAATAGATCACATCTTCTCCAAGAAATACCAGCTTTCCCCCTTCAAATAGGACCTTTTCACCCACAAATACCTCTTTTATCCCCAAAATACGACAGTTTCTTCCTGACATGCCACATTTCTCCCAAATAAATCACATCTTCTCCAAGAAATACCACGTATCACCCTTCAAATAGGACCTTTTCACCCACAAATACCTCTTTTATCCTTAAAATAGGACAGTTTCTTCCAGACATGCCACATTTCTCCCAAATACATCACATCTTCTCCAAGAAATACCAGGTTTCCTCCTTGAAATAGGACCTTTTCACCCACAAATACCTCTTTTATCCCCAAAAGAGTACTGTTTCTTCCAGAAATGCCACATTTCTCCCAAATATATCACATCTTCTCCAAGAAATACCAGCTTTCCCCCTTCAAATAGGAACTTTTCACCCACAAATACCTCTTTTATCCCCAAAAGAGGACAGTTTCTTCCAGAAAGGCCACATTTCTCCCAAATAGATCACATCTTCTCCAAGAAATACCAGGGTTCCCCCTTCAAATAGGACCTTTTCAACCACAAATACCTCTTTTTTCCCCAAAATAGGACAGTTTCTTCCTGACATGACAGATTTCTCCCAAATGTATCACATCTTCTCCAAGAAATACCAGGGTTCCCCCTTCATATAGAACCGTTTCACCCACAAATACCTCTTTTATCCCCAAAAGCAGGACATTTTCAGCCGGAAACATCAGATTTCTCCCAAATAGATCACATCTTCTCCAAGAAATACCAGGATTCCCCCTTCAAATAGGACCTTTTCTCCCACAAATACCAGCCTTCTCCCCAAAATAGGACAGTTTCTTCCAGAAATGCCACATTTGTCCCAAATATACCACATCTTCTCCAAGGAATTCCTGGATTACTCCTGAAATAGGACCTTTTCACCCACAAATACCTCTTTTATCCCCAAAAGAGGACAGTTTCTTCCAGTATGGCCACATTTCTCCCTAATAGATCACATCTTCTTCAAGAAATACCAGGATTCCTCCAGAAATAGGAACTTATCTCCCACAAATACCTGTTTTATCCCCAAAATTCGAGTGTTTATTCCAGAAATGCCACATTTCTCCCAAATACATCACATCTTCTCCATGAAATACCAGGTTTCCACCTTCAAATAGGTCCTTTTCACCCACAAATACCTCTTTTATGCCCAAAATAGGACAGTTTCTTCCAGACATGTCACATTTCTCCCAAATAAATCACATCTTCTCCAAGAAATACCAGGTTTCCCCCTTCAAATAGGACCTTTTCACCCACAAATACCTCTTTTATCCCCAAAATAGAACAGTTTCTTCCAGAAATGCCACATTTCTCCCAAATAGATCACCTCTTCTCCAAGAAATACCAGGGTTCCCTCTTCAAATAGGACCTTTTCTCCCACAAATACCTCTTTTATCCCCAAAAGAGGACAGTTTCTTCCTGACAAGCCACATTTCTCCCAAATATATCACATCTTCTCCAAGAAATAACAGGTTTCCCCCTCGACATAGGACCTTTTCACCCACAAATACCTCTTTTATCCCCAAAATAGGACAGTTTCTTCCAGACATGCCACATTTCTCCCAAATAGATCACATCTGCTCCAAGAAATACCAGGTTTCCCCTGGAAATAGGAACTTTTCACCCACAAATACCTCTTTTATCCCTAAAAGAGGACAGTTTCTTCCAGAAATGCCACATTTCTCCCAAATAGATCACATCTTCTCCAAGAAAAACCAGGATTCCTCCTGAAGTAGGAACTTTTCTCCTGCAAATACCTGCCTTCTCCCCCAAAAGAGGACAGTTTCTTCCAGAAATGCCACATTTCTCCCAGATAGATCACATCTTCTCCAATAAAAACAAGGGTTCCCCCTTCAAATAGGACCTTTTCACCCACAAATACCTGTTCTATCCCCATAAGAGGACAGTTTCTTCCAGAAATGCCACATTTCTCCCATATGTATCACATCTTCTCCAAGAAATACCACGTTTCCCCCTTCAAATAGGACCTTTTCACCCACAAATACCTCTTTTATCCCCAAAAGAGGACAGTTTCTTCCAGAAAGGCCACATTTCTCCCAAATAGATCACATCTTCTCCAAGAAATACCAGGGTTCCCCCTTCAAATAGAACCTTTTCACCCACAAATACCTGTTTTATCCCCAGAAGAGGACATTTTCTGCCGGAAACGCCAGATTTCTTCCAAATATATCACATCTTCTCCAAGAAATACCAGCTTTCCCCCTTCAAATAGGACCTTTTCACCCACGAATACCTGTCTTATCCCCCAAATAGGACAGTTTCTTCCAGAAATGCCACATTTCTCCCAAATATACCACATCTTCTCGAAGGAATTCCAGGATTACTTCTGAAATAGGACCTTTTCACCCACAAATACCTCTTTTATCCCCAAAAGAGTACATTTTCTTCAAGAAATGCCACATTTCTCCCAAATAAATCACATCTTCTCCAAGAAATACCAGGATTCCTCCAGAAATAGGAACTTTTCTCCCACAAATACCTCTTTTATCCCCAAAATAGGACAGTTTCTTCCAGACATGCCACATTTCTCCCAAATAGATCACATCTTCTCCAAGAAATACCACGTTTCCCCCTTCAAATAGGACCTTTTCACCAACAAATACCTCTTGTATCCCCAAAATAGGACAGTTTCTTCCAGAAATGCCACATTTCTCCCAAATATACCACATCTTCTCCTAGAAATACCAGGTTTCCCCCTTCAAATAGGACCTTTTCTGCCACAAATACCAGCCTTCTCCCCGCAAATTGGTCTTTTTCTTTCAGAAATGCCTCATTTCTCCCAAATAAATCACATCTTCTCCAAGAAATACCAGCTTTCCCCCTTCAAATAGGACCTTTTCACCCACAACTATCTCTTTTATCCCCAGAATTGGACAGTTTCTTCCAGACATGCCACATTTCTCCCAAATAGATCACATCTTCTCCAAGAAATACCAGCTTTCCCCCTTCAAATAGGACCTTTTCACCCACAAATACCTCTTTTATCCCCAAAATAGGACAGTTTCTTCCAGAAATGCCACATTTCTCCCAAATAGATCACATCTTCTCCAAGAAATACCAGGATTCCCCCTCGAAATTGGAACTTTTCACCCACAAATACATCTTTAATCCCCAAAATAGGACTGTATCTTCCAGACATGCCACATTTCTCCCAAATAGATCACATCTTCTCCAAGAAATACCAGGATTCCCCCTTCAAATAGGACCTTTTCACCCACAAATACCTCTTTGATCCCCAAAAGAGGACAGTTTCTTCCAGAAATGCCACATTTCTCCCAAATAGATCACATCTTCTCCAAGAAATACCAGGGTTCCCCTTCAAATAGGACCTTTTCACCCACAAATACCTCTTTTATCCCCAAAAGAGGACAGTTTCCTCCAGAAATGCCACATTTCTCCCAAATAGATCACATCTTCTCCAAGAAATACCAGGTTTCCCCTTTCAAATAGGACCTTTTCACCCACAAATACCTCTTTTATCCCCAAAAGAGGACAGTTTCTTCCAGACATGCCACATTTCTCCCAAATATATCACATCTTCTCCAAGAAATACCAGGATTCCCCCTTCAAATAGGAACTTTTCACCCACAAATACCTGCTTATTCCCAAAATAGGACAGTTTCTTCCAGACATGCCACATTTCTCCCAAATAAATCACATCTTCTCCAAGAAATACCAGCTTTCCCCCTTCAAATAGGACCTTTTCACCCACAAATACCTCTTTTATCCCAACAGAGGACAGTTTCTTCCAGAAATGCCACATTTCTCCCAAATAGATCACATCTTCTCCAAGAAATACCAGGATTCCCCCTCGAAATAGGAACTTTTCACCCACAAATACCTCTTTTATCCCCAAAAGAGGACAGTTTCTTCCAGACATGCCACATTTCTCCCAAATATATCACATCTTCTCCAAGAAATACCAGCTTTCCCCCTCGAAATAGGACCTTTTCACCCACAAATACCTCTTTTTTTCCCAAAATAGGACAGTTTCTTCCAGACATGCCACATTTCTCCCAAATACATCATATCTTCTCCAAGAAATACCAGGTTTCCCCCTTCAAATAGAACCTTTAAACCCACAAATACCTCCTTTATCCCCAAAAGAGGACAGTTTCTGCCAGAAATGCCACATTTCTCCCAAATAGATCACATCCTCTCCAAGATATATCAGGCTTCCCCCTTCAAATAGGACCTTTTCACCCACAAATACCTCTTTTCTCCCGAAAACAGAACAGTTTCTCCCAGAAAGGCCACATTTCTCCCAAATATATCACATCTTCTCCAAGAAATACCAGGTTTCCCCCTTCAAATAGGACCTTTTCACCAACTAATACCTCTTTTATCCCCCAAATAGGACAGTTTCTTCCAGAAATGCCACATTTCTCCCAAATAGATCACATCTTCTCCTAGAAATACCAGGATTCCCCCTTGAAATAGGTACTTTTCTCCCACAAATACCAGCCTTCTCCCCGAAAATTGGTCTTTTTCTTTAAGAAATGCCAAATTTCTCCCAAATATATCACATCTTCTCCAAGAAATACCAGCTTTCCCCCTTCAAATAGGACCTTTTCACCCATAAATACCTGTTTTATGCCCCAAATAGGACAGTTTCTTCCAGAAATGCCACATTTCTCCCAAATATACCACATCTTCTCCAAGAAATACCAGGTTTCCACCTTGAAATAGGACCTTTTCACCCACAAATACCTGTTTGATCCCCAAAAGAGGACCGTTTCTTCCAGAAATGCCACATTTCTCCCAAATAGATCACATCTTCTCCAAGAAATACCACGTTTCCCCCTTGAAATAGGAACTTTTCACCCACAAATACCTCTTTTATCCCCAAAATTGGACAGTTTCTTCCAGAAATCCCTCATTTCTCCCAAATATATCACGTCTTCTCCAAGAAATACCACGATTACCCCTTCAAATAGGACCTTTTCACCCACAAATACCTCTTTTATCCCTCAAATCGGAAATTTTCTTCCAGAAATTCCCGATTTCTCCCAAGTATAGAACATCTTCTCCATGAAATACCAGCTATCCCCCTTCAAATAGGACCTTTTCACCCACAAATACCTCTTTTATCCCCAAAAGAGGACAGTTTCTTCCAGAAATGCCACATTTCTCCCAAATAGATCACATCTTCTCCAAGAAATACCAGCTTTCCCCCTTGAAATAGGAACTTTTCACCCACAAATACCTCTTTTATCCCCAAAATAGGACAGTTTCTTCCAGACATGCCTCATTTCTCCCAAATATATCACATCTTCTCCAAGAAATACCAGCTTTCCCCCTTCAAATAAGACCTTATCACCCACGAAAACCTCTTTTATTCCCAGAATAGGACAGTTTCTTCCAGACATGTCACATTTCTCCCAAATAAATCACATCTTCTCCAAGAAATACCAGCTTTCCCCCTTCAAATAGGACCTTTTCAGCCACTAATACCTCTTTTCTCCCCAAAATAGGACATTTTCTTCTAGAAATGCCACATTTCTCCCAAATAGATCACATCTTCTCCAAGAAATACCAGCTTTCCCCCTTCAAATAGGACCTTTTCACCCACAAATACCTCTTTTTTCCCCAAAATAGGACAGTTTCTTCCTGACATGCCAGATTTCTCCCAAATGTATCACATCTTCTCCAAGAAATACCAGGGTTCCCCCTTCAAATAGAACCTTTTCACCCACAAATACCTGTTTTATCCCCAAAACAGGACATTTTCAGCCGGAAACGCTAGATTTCTTACAAATATATCACATCTTCTCCAAGAAATACCAGGGTTCCCCCTTCAAATAGGACCTTTTCTACCACAAATACCAGCCTTCTCCCCAAAATAGGACAGTTTCTTCTAGAAATTCCACATTTGTCCCAAATATACCACATCTTCTCCAAGGAATTCCTGGATTACTCCTGAAATAGGACCATTTCACCCACAAATACCTCTTTTATGCCCAAAAGAGTACATTTTCTTCAAGAAATGCCACATTTCTCACAAATACATCACATCTTCTCCAAGAAATACCAGGATTCCTCCAGAAATAGGAACTTTTCTCCCACAAATACCTCTTTTATCCCCAAAAGAGGACAGTTTCTTCCAGAAATGCCACATTTCTCCCAAATATATCACATCTTCTCCTAGAAATACCAGGATTCCCCCTTGAAATAGGTACTTTTCTCCCACAAATACCAGCCTTCTCCCCGCAAATTGGTCTTTTTCTTTAAGAAATGCCACATTTCTCCCAAATAAATCACATCTTCTCCAAGAAATACCAGGTTTCCCCTTGAAATAGGACCTTTTCACCCATAAATACCTGTTTTATGCCCCAAATAGGACAGTTTCTTCCAGAAATGCCACATTTCTCCCAAATATACCACATCTTCTCCAAGAAATACCAGGTTTCCACCGTGAAATAGGAACTTTTCACCCACAAATACCTGTTTGATCCCCAAAAGAGGACCGTTTCTTCCAGAAATGCCACATTTCTCCCAAATATATCACATCTTCTCCAAGAAATACCAGCTTTCCCCCTTCAAATAGGACCTTTTCACCCTCAAATACCTCTTTTATCACCAAAATGGGACAGTTTCTGCCAGAAATGACAAATTTCTCCCAAATATCTCACATCTTCTCCAAGAAATACCAGGGTTCCCCCTCGAAATAGGAGCTTTTCTCCCACAAATACCTCTTTTATCCCCAAAAGAGGACAGTTTCTTCCAGACATGCCACATTTCTCCCAAATATATCACATCTTCTCCAAGAAATACCAGCTTTCCCCCTTCAAATAGGACCTTTTCACTCACAAATACCTGATTTATCCCCAGAATAGGACAGTTTCTACCAGAAAGGCCACATTTCTCCCAAATAGATCACATCTTCTCCAAGAAATACCACGTTTCCCCCTTCAAATAGGACCTTTTCACCCACAAATACCTGTTTTATCCCCAAAATAGGACTGTTTCTTCCAGACATGCCACATTTCTCCCAAATAAATCTCATCTTCTCCAAGAAATACCACGTTTCCCCCTTCAAATAGGACCTTTTCACCCACAAATACCTGTTTTATCCCTCAAATAGGACATTTTCTTCCAGAAATGCCAGATTTCTCCCAAATATATCACATCTTCTCCAAGAAATACCAGGTTTCCCCCTTCAAATAGGACCTTTTCACCCACAAATACCTGTTTTATCCCCAAAAGAGTACAGTTTCTTCCAGAAAGGCCACATTTCTCCCAAATATAGAACATCATCTCCAAGAAATACCACGTTTCCCCCTTCAAATAGGACCTTTTCACCCACAAATACCTGTTTTATCCCCAAAATAGGACTGTTTCTTCCAGACATGCCACATTTCTCCCAAATAGATCACATCTTCTCCAAGAAATACCAGGATTCCCCCTTCAAATAGGACCTTTTCACCCACAAATACCTCTTTTATCCCCAAAAGAGAACATTTTCTGCCAGAAATGCCACATTTCTCCCAAATATATCACATCTTCTCCAAGAAATACCAGGATTCCCCCTTGAAATAGGAACTTTTCACCCACAAATACCTCTTTTATCCCCAAAATAGGACAGTTTCTTCCAGACATGCCACATTTCTCCCAAATAGATCACATCTTCTCCAAGAAATACCACGTTTCCCCCTTCAAATAGGACCTTTTCACCCACAAATACCTCTTTTATCCCCAAAAGAGGACATTGTCTTCCAGAAATGCCACATTTCTCCCAAATATAGAACATCTTCTCCAAGAAATACCAGCTTTCCCCCTTCAAATAGGACCTTTTCACCCACAAATACCTGCTTTATCCCCAAAATAGGACAGTTTCTGCCAGAAATGCCACATTTCTCCCAAATAAATCACATCTTCTCCAAGAAATACCAGCTTTCCCCCTTCAAATAGGACCTTTTCAGCCACTAATACCTCTTTTCTCCCCAAAATAGGACATTTTCTTCCAGAAATGCCACATTTCTCCCAAATAGATCACATCTTCTCCAAGAAATACCAGCTTTCCCCCTTCAAATAGGACCTTTTCACCCACAAATACCTCTTTTTTCCCCAAAATAGGACAGTTTCTTCCTGACATGCCAGATTTCTCCCAAATGTATCACATCTTCTCCAAGAAATACCAGGGTTCCCCCTTCAAATAGAACCTTTTCACCCACAAATACCTGTTTTATCCCCAAAACAGGACATTTTCAGCCGGAAACGCTAGATTTCTTACAAATATATCACATCTTCTCCAAGAAATACCAGGGTTCCCCCTTCAAATAGGACCTTTTCTACCACAAATACCAGCCTTCTCCCCAAAATAGGACAGTTTCTTCTAGAAATGCCACATTTGTCCCAAATATACCACATCTTCTCCAAGGAATTCCTGGATTACTCCTGAAATAGGACCATTTCACCCACAAATACCTCTTTTATGCCCAAAAGAGTACATTTTCTTCAAGAAATGCCACATTTCTCACAAATACATCACATCTTCTCCAAGAAATACCAGGATTCCTCCAGAAATAGGAACTTTTCTCCCACAAATACCTCTTTTATCCCCAAAAGAGGACAGTTTCTTCCAGAAATGCCACATTTCTCCCAAATATATCACATCTTCTCCAAGAAATACCAGGAGTCCCCCTTGAAATAGGTACTTTTCTCCCACAAATACCAGCCTTCTCCCCGCAAATTGGTCTTTTTCTTTAAGAAATGCCACATTTCTCCCAAATAAATCACATCTTCTCCAAGAAATACCAGGTTTCCCCTTGAAATAGGACCTTTTCACCCATAAATACCTGTTTTATGCCCCAAATAGGACAGTTTCTTCCAGAAATGCCACATTTCTCCCAAATATACCACATCTTCTCCAAGAAATACCAGGTTTCCACCGTGAAATAGGAACTTTTCACCCACAAATACCTGTTTGATCCCCAAAAGAGGACCGTTTCTTCCAGAAATGCCACATTTCTCCCAAATATATCACATCTTCTCCAAGAAATACCAGCTTTCCCCCTTCAAATAGGACCTTTTCACCCTCAAATACCTCTTTTATCACCAAAATGGGACAGTTTCTGCCAGAAATGACAAATTTCTCCCAAATATCTCACATCTTCTCCAAGAAATACCAGGGTTCCCCCTCGAAATAGGAGCTTTTCTCCCACAAATACCTCTTTTATCCCCAAAAGAGGACAGTTTCTTCCAGACATGCCACATTTCTCCCAAATATATCACATCTTCTCCAAGAAATACCAGCTTTCCCCCTTCAAATAGGACCTTTTCACTCACAAATACCTGATTTATCCCCAGAATAGGACAGTTTCTACCAGAAAGGCCACATTTCTCCCAAATATATCACATCTTCTCCAAGAAATACCACGTTTCCCCCTTCAAATAGGACCTTTTCACCCACAAATACCTGTTTTATCCCCAAAATAGGACTGTTTCTTCCAGACATGCCACATTTCTCCCAAATAAATCTCATCTTCTCCAAGAAATACCACGTTTCCCCCTTCAAATAGGACCTTTTCACCCACAAATACCTGTTTTATCCCTCAAATAGGACATTTTCTTCCAGAAATGCCAGATTTCTCCCAAATATATCACATCTTCTCCAAGAAATACCAGGTTTCCCCCTTCAAATAGGACCTTTTCACCCACAAATACCTGTTTTATCCCCAAAAGAGTACAGTTTCTTCCAGAAAGGCCACATTTCTCCCAAATATAGAACATCTTCTCCAAGAAATACCACGTTTCCCCCTTCAAATAGGACCTTTTCACCCACAAATACCTGTTTTATCCCCAAAATAGGACTGTTTCTTCCAGACATGCCACATTTCTCCCAAATAGATCACATCTTCTCCAAGAAATACCAGGATTCCCCCTTCAAATAGGACCTTTTCACCCACAAATACCTCTTTTATCCCCAAAAGAGAACATTTTCTGCCAGAAATGCCACATTTCTCCCAAATATATCACATCTTCTCCAAGAAATACCAGGATTCCCCCTTGAAATAGGAACTTTTCACCCACAAATACCTCTTTTATCCCCAAAATAGGACAGTTTCTTCAAGACATGCCACATTTCTCCCAAATAGATCACATCTTCTCCAAGAAATACCAGGTTTCCCCCTTCAAATAGGACCTTTTCACCCACAAATACCTCTTTTATCCCCAAAAGAGGACATTGTCTTCCAGAAATGCGAGATTTCTCCCAAATATATCACATCTTCTCCAAGAAATACCAGCTTTCCCCCTTCAAATAGGACCTTTTCACCCACAAATACCTGCTTTATGCCCAAAATAGGACAGTTTCTTGCAGAAATGCCACATTTCTCCCAAATATATCACATCTTCTCCAAGAAATACCAGGATTCCCCCTTCAAATAGGACCTTTTCAAACACAAATACCTCTTTTATCCCCAAAAGAGGACAGTTTCTTCCAGAAATGCCACATATCTCCCAAATAGATCACATCTTCTCCAAGAACTACCAGGTTTCCCCCCTCAAATAGGACCTTTTCACCCACAAATACCTCTTTTATCCCCAAAATAGGACATTTTCTGCCAGAAATGCCACATTTCTCCCAAATAGATCACATCTTCTCCAAGAAATACCAGGTTTCCCCCTTCAAATAGGACCTTTTCACCCACAAATACCTCTTTTCTCCCCCCAGATAGGGCATTTTCCTCCAGAAATGCCACATTTCTCCCAAATAGATCACATCTTCTCCAAGAAATACCACGTTTCCCCCTGGAAATAGAACCTTTTCACCCACAAATACCTGTTTTATCCCCAAAATACGACAGGTTCTTCCAGAAATGCCACATTTCTCCCAAATATACCACATCTTCTCCAAGAAATACCAGGTTTCCACCTTGAAATAGGACCTTTTCACCCACAAATACCTGTTTGATCCCCAAAAGAGGACCGTTTCTTCCAGAAATGCCACATTTCTCCCAAATATATCACATCTTCTCCAAGAAATACCACGTTTCCCCCTTGAAATAGGAACTTTTCACCCACAAATACCTCTTTTATCCCCAAAATTGGACAGTTTCTTCCAGAAATCCCTCATTTCTCCCAAATATATCACGTCTTCTCCAAGAAATACCACGATTACCCCTTCAAATAGGACCTTTTCACCCACAAATACCTCTTTTATCCCTCAAATCGGAAATTTTCTTCCAGAAATTCCCGATTTCTCCCAAGTATAGAACATCTTCTCCACGAAATACCAGCTATCCCCCTTGAAATAGGACCTTTTCACCCACAAATACCTCTTTTATCCCCAAAAGAGGACAGTTTCTTCCAGAAATGCCACATTTCTCCCAAATAGATCACATCTTCTCCAAGAAATACCAGCTTTCCCCCTTGAAATAGGAACTTTTCACCCACAAATACCTCTTTTATCCCCAAAATAGGACAGTTTCTTCCAGACATGCCTCATTTCTCCCAAATATATCACATCTTCTCCAAGAAATACCAGCTTTCCCCCTTCAAATAAGACCTTTTCACCCACAAATACCTCTTTTTTTCCCAAAATAGGACAGTTTCTTCCAGACATGTCACATTTCTCCCAAATAAATCACATCTTCTCCAAGAAATACCAGCTTTCCCCCTTCAAATAGGACCTTTTCAGCCACTAATACCTCTTTTCTCCCCAAAATAGGACATTTTCTTCTAGAAATGCCACATTTCTCCCAAATAGATCACATCTTCTCCAAGAAATACCAGCTTTCCCCCTTCAAATAGGACCTTTTCACCCACAAATACCTCTTTTTTCCCCAAAATAGGACAGTTTCTTCCTGACATGCCAGATTTCTCCCAAATGTATCACATCTTCTCCAAGAAATACCAGGGTTCCCCCTTCAAATAGAACCTTTTCACCCACAAATACCTGTTTTATCCCCAAAACAGGACATTTTCAGCCGGAAACGCTAGATTTCTTACAAATATATCACATCTTCTCCAAGAAATACCAGGGTTCCCCCTTCAAATAGGACCTTTTCTACCACAAATACCAGCCTTCTCCCCAAAATAGGACAGTTTCTTCTAGAAATTCCACATTTGTCCCAAATATACCACATCTTCTCCAAGGAATTCCTGGATTACTCCTGAAATAGGACCATTTCACCCACAAATACCTCTTTTATGCCCAAAAGAGTACATTTTCTTCAAGAAATGCCACATTTCTCACAAATACATCACATCTTCTCCAAGAAATACCAGGATTCCTCCAGAAATAGGAACTTTTCTCCCACAAATACCTCTTTTATCCCCAAAAGAGGACAGTTTCTTCCAGAAATGCCACATTTCTCCCAAATATATCACATCTTCTCCTAGAAATACCAGGATTCCCCCTTGAAATAGGTACTTTTCTCCCACAAATACCAGCCTTCTCCCCGCAAATTGGTCTTTTTCTTTAAGAAATGCCACATTTCTCCCAAATAAATCACATCTTCTCCAAGAAATACCAGGTTTCCCCTTGAAATAGGACCTTTTCACCCATAAATACCTGTTTTATGCCCCAAATAGGACAGTTTCTTCCAGAAATGCCACATTTCTCCCAAATATACCACATCTTCTCCAAGAAATACCAGGTTTCCACCGTGAAATAGGAACTTTTCACCCACAAATACCTGTTTGATCCCCAAAAGAGGACCGTTTCTTCCAGAAATGCCACATTTCTCCCAAATATATCACATCTTCTCCAAGAAATACCAGCTTTCCCCCTTCAAATAGGACCTTTTCACCCTCAAATACCTCTTTTATCACCAAAATGGGACAGTTTCTGCCAGAAATGACAAATTTCACCCAAATATCTCACATCTTCTCCAAGAAATACCAGGGTTCCCCCTCGAAATAGGAGCTTTTCTCCCACAAATACCTCTTTTATCCCCAAAAGAGGACAGTTTCTTCCAGACATGCCACATTTCTCCCAAATATATCACATCTTCTCCAAGAAATACCAGCTTTCCCCCTTCAAATAGGACCTTTTCACTCACAAATACCTGATTTATCCCCAGAATAGGACAGTTTCTACCAGAAAGGCCACATTTCTCCCAAATAGATCACATCTTCTCCAAGAAATACCACGTTTCCCCCTTCAAATAGGACCTTTTCACCCACAAATACCTCTTTTATTCCCAAAATAGGACAGTTTCTTCCAGAAATGCCACATTTCTCCCAAATAAATCACATCTTCTCCAAGAAATACCACGTTTCCCCCTTCAAATAGGACCTTTTCACCCACAAATACCTCTTTTATCCCCAAAAGAGGACAGTTTCTTCCAGAAATGCCAGATTTCTCCCAAATAGATCACATCTTCTCCAAGAAATACCAGGTTTCCCCCTTCAAATAGGACCTTTTCACCCACAAATACCTGTTTTATCCCCAAAAGAGTACAGTTTCTTCCAGAAAGGCCACATTTCTCCCAAATATAGAACATCTTCTCCAAGAAATACCACGTTTCCCCCTTCAAATAGGACCTTTTCACCCACAAATACCTGTTTTATCCCCAAAATAGGACTGTTTCTTCCAGACATGCCACATTTCTCCCAAATAGATCACATCTTCTCCAAGAAATACCAGGATTCCCCCTTCAAATAGGACCTTTTCACCCACAAATACCTCTTTTATCCCCAAAAGAGAACATTTTCTGCCAGAAATGCCACATTTCTCCCAAATATATCACATCTTCTCCAAGAAATACCAGGATTCCCCTTGAAATAGGAACTTTTCACCCACAAATACCTCTTTTATCCCCAAAATAGGACAGTTTCTTAAAGACATGCCACATTTCTCCCAAATAGATCACATCTTCTCCAAGAAATACCACGTTTCCCCCTTCAAATAGGACCTTTTCACCCACAAATACCTCTTTTATCCCCAAAAGAGGACATTGTCTTCCAGAAATGCCAGATTTCTACCAAATATATCACATCTTCTCCAAGAAATACCAGCTTTCCCCCTTCAAATAGGACCTTTTCACCCACAAATACCTGCTTTATCCCCAAAATAGGACAGTTTCTTGCAGAAATGCCACATTTCTCCCAAATATATCACATCTTCTCCAAGAAATACCAGGATTCCCCCTTCAAATAGGACCTTTTCAAACACAAATACCTCTTTTATCCCCAAAAGAGGACAGTTTCTTCCTGACATGCCACATTTCTACCAAATATATCACATCTTCTCCAAGAAATACCAGCTTTCCCCCTTCAAATAGGACCTTTTCACCCACAAATACCTCTTATCTCCCCCCAGATAGGGCATTTTCTTCCAGAAAGGCCACATTTCTCCCAAATATATCACATCTTCTCCAAGAAATACCACGTTTCCCCTTGAAATAGGACCTTTTCACCCACAAATACCTCTATTATCCCCAAAATTGGACAGTTTCTTCCTGACATGCCAGATTTCTCCCAAATACACCACATCTTCTCCAATAAATACCAGGATTTCCCCTTAAAATAGGAACTTTTCTCTCACAAATACCAGCCTTCTCCCCGCAAATTGGACTTTTTCTTCCAGAAATGCCACATTTCTCCCAAATAGATCACATCTTCTCCAAGAAATACCAGGAGTCCTTCTCGAAATAGGACCTTTTCTCCCACAAATACCTGTTTTATCCCCAAAATAGGACAGTTTCTTCCAGAAATGCCACATTTCTCCCAAATATATCACATCTTCTCCAAGAAATATCAGGATTACCCATGGAAATAGGAACTTTTCACCCACAAATACCTCTTTCATCCCCAGAAGAGGACAGTTTCTTCAAGACATGCCACATTTCTCCCAAATATATCACATCTTCTCCAAGAAATACCACGTTTCCCCCTTCAAATAGGACCTTTTCACCCACAAATACCTCTTTTATCCCCAAAAGAGGACAGTTTCTTCCAGACATGCCACATTTCTCCCAAATATATCACATCTTCTCCAAGAAATACCAGGTTTCCCCCTTCAAATAGGACCTTTTCACCCACAAATACCTCTTTTATCCCCAAAAGAGGACATTTTCTGCCAGAAATGCCAGATTTCTCCCAAATATATCACATGTTCTCCAAGAAATACCAGGATTCCCCCTCCAAATAGGACCTTTTCACCCACAAATACCTCTTTTATCCCCAAAAGAGGACAGTTTCTTCCAGACATGCCACATTTCTCCCAAATAGATCACATCTTCTCCAAGAAATACCAGGGTTCCCCCTTCAAATAGGACCTTTTCACCCACAACTACCTCTTTTATCCCCAAAAGAGGACAGTTTCTTCCAGAAATGCCACATTTCTCCCAAATAGATCACATCTTCTCCTAGAAATACCAGGTTTCCCACTTCAAATAGGACCTTTTCACCCACAAATACCTCTTTTTTTCCCAAAATAGGACAGTTTCTTCCAGAAATGCCACATTTCTCCCAAATAAATCACATCTTCTCCAAGAAATACCAGCTTTCCCCCTTCAAATAGGACCTTTTCACCCACAACTATCTCTTTTATCCCCAGAATAGGACAGTTTCTTCCAGACATGCCACATTTCTCCCAAATAGATCACATCTTCTCCAAGAAATACCACGTTTCCCCCTTCAAATAGGACCTTTTCACCCACAAATACCTCTTTTATCCCCAAAAGAGGACAGTTTCTTCCAGAAATGCCACATTTCTCCCAAATATATCACATCTCCTAAAAAAAATACCAGGTTTCCGCCTTCAAATAGAACCTTTTCACCCACAAATACCTGTTTTATCCCCAAAATAGGACCGTTTCTTCCAGAAATGCCACATTTCTCCCAAATATATCACATCTTCTCCAAGAAATACCAGGTTTCCCCCTTCAAATAGGACCTTCTCACCCACAAATACCTGTTTTATCCCCAGAATAGGACAGTTTCTTCTAGAAAGGCCACATTTCTCCCAAATATATCACATCTTCTCCAAGAAATACCAGCTTTCCCCCTTCAAATAGGACCTTTTCAAACACAAATACCTGTTTTATCCCCAAAATAGGACTGTTTCTTGCTGACATGCCACATTTCTCCCAAATAGATCACATCTTCTCCAAGAAATACCACGTTTCCCCCTTCAAATAGGACCTTTTCACCCAGAAATACCTGTTTTATCCCTCAAATTGGAAATTTTCTTCCAGAAATGCCACAGTTCTCCCAAATAGATCACATCGTCTCCAAGAAATACCAGCTTTCCCCCTTCAAATACGACCTTTTCACCCACAAATACCAGACTTCTTCCCCCAGATTGGACAGTTTCTTCCAGAAAGGCCACATTTCTCCCAAATAGATCACATCTTCTCCAAGAAATACCAGGTTTCCCCCTGGAAATAGTATCTTTTCACCCACAAATACCTCTTTTATCCCCAAAAGAGGACATTTTTGCCAGAAATGCCACATATCTCCCAAATAGATCACATCTTCTCCAAGAACTACCAGGTTTCCCCCCTCAAATAGGACCTTTTCTCCCACAAATACCTCTTTTATCCCCAAAATAGGACATTTTCTGCCAGAAATGCCACATTTCTCCCAAATAGATCACATCTTCTCCAAGAAATACCAGGTTTCCCCCTTCAAATAGGACCTTTTCACCCACAAATACCTCTTTTCTACCCCCAGATAGGGCATTTTCCTCCAGAAATGCCACATTTCTCCCAAATAGATCACATCTTCTCCAAGAAATACCACGTTTCCCCCTGGAAATAGAACCTTTTCACCCACAAATACCTCTTTTATCCCCAAAAGAGGACAGTTTCTTCCAGAAATGCCACATTTCTCCCAAATATACCACATCTTCTCCAAGAAATACCAGGTTTCCACCTTGAAATAGGACCTTTTCACCCACAAATACCTGTTTGATCCCCAAAAGAGGACCGTTTCTTCCAGAAATGCCACATTTCTCCCAAATATATCACATCTTCTCCAAGAAATACCACGTTTCCCCCTTGAAATAGGAACTTTTCACCCACAAATACCTCTTTTATCCCCAAAATTGGACAGTTTCTTCCAGAAATCCCTCATTTCTCCCAAATATATCACGTCTTCTCCAAGAAATACCACGATTACCCCTTCAAATAGGACCTTTTCACCCACAAATACCTCTTTTATCCCTCAAATCGGAAATTTTCTTCCAGAAATTCCCGATTTCTCCCAAGTATAGAACATCTTCTCCATGAAATACCAGCTATCCCCCTTGAAATAGGACCTTTTCACCCACAAATACCTCTTTGATCCCCAAAATAGGACAGTTTCTTCCAGAAATGCCACATTTCTCCCAAATAGATCACATCTTCTCCAAGAAATACCAGCTTTCCCCCTTGAAATAGAACCTTTTCACCCACAAATACCTCTTTTATCCCCAAAATAGGACAGTTTCTTCCAGACATGCCTCATTTCTCCCAAATATATCACATCTTCTCCAAGAAATACCAGCTTTCCCCCTTCAAATAAGACCTTATCACCCACAAAAACCTCTTTTATTCCCAGAATAGGACAGTTTCTTCCAGACATGTCACATTTCTCCCAAATAAATCACATCTTCTCCAAGAAATACCAGCTTTCCCCCTTCAAATAGGACCTTTTCACCCACTAATACCTCTTTTCTCCCCAAAATAGTACATTTTCTTCTAGAAATGCCACATTTCTCCCAAATAGATCACATCTTCTCCAAGAAATACCAGCTTTCCCCCTTCAAATAGGACCTTTTCACCCACAAATACCTCTTTTTTCCCCAAAATAGGACAGTTTCTTCCTGACATGCCAGATTTCTCCCAAATGTATCACATCTTCTCCAAGAAATACCAGGGTTCCCCCTTCAAATAGAACCTTTTCACCCACAAATACCTGTTTTATCCCCAAAACAGGACATTTTCAGCCGGAAACGCTAGATTTCTTACAAATATATCACATCTTCTCCAAGAAATACCAGGGTTCCCCCTTCAAATAGGACCTTTTCTCCCACAAATACCAGCCTTCTCCCCAAAATAGGACAGTTTCTTCCAGAAATGCCACATTTGTCCCAAATATACCACATCTTCTCCAAGGAATTCCTGGATTACACCTGAAATAGGACCTTTTCACCCACAAATACCTCTTTTATCCCCAAAAGAGGACAGTTTCTTCCAGTATGGCCACATTTCTCCCAAATAGATCACATCTTCTCCAAGAAATACCAGGATTCCTCCAGAAATAGGAACTTTTCTCCCACAAATACCTGTTTTATCCCCAAAATACGAGAGTTTCTTCCAGAAATGCCTCATTTCTCCCAAATACATCACATCTTCTCAAAGAAATACCACGTTTCCACCTTCAAATAGGACCTTTTCACCCACAAATACCTCTTTTATCCCCAAAATAGGACAGTTTCTTCCAGACATGTCACATTTCTCCCAAATAAATCACATCTTCTCCAAGAAATACCAGGTTTCCCCCTTCAAATAGGACCTTTTCACCCACAAATACCTCTTTTATCCCCAAAATAGAACAGTTTCTTCCAGAAATGCCACATTTCTCCCAAATAGATCACCTCTTCTCCAAGAAATACCAGGGTTCCCCCTTCAAATAGGACCTTTTCACCCACAAATATCTCTTTTATCCCCAAAAGAGGACAGTTTCTTCCTGACATGCCACATTTCTCCCAAATAGATCACATCTTCTCCAAGAAATAACAGGTTTCCCCCTCGAAATAGGACCTTTTCACCCACAAATACCTCTTTTATCCCCCAAATAGGACAGTTTCTTCCAGACATGCCAGATTTCTCCCAAATAGATCACATCTTCTCCAAGAAATACCAGGGTTCCCCCTTCAAATAGGACCTTTTCACCCACAACTACCTCTTTTATCCCCAAAAGAGGACAGTTTCTTCCAGAAATGCCACATTTCTCCCAAATAGATCACATCTTCTCCAAGAAATACCACGTTTCCCCCTTCAAATAAGAACTTTTCACCCACAAATACCTCTTTTATCCCCAAAAGAGGACAGTTTCTTCCAGAAATGCCACATTTCTCCCAAACACATCACATCTTCTCCAAGAAATACCAGGTTCCCCCTCGAAATAGGACCTTTTCACCCACAAATACCTCTTTTATCCCCAAAAGAGGACAGTTTCTTCCAGAAATGCCACATTTCTCCCAAGTAGATCACATCTTCTCCAAGAAATACCACGTTTCCCCCTTCAAATAGGAACATTTCACACACAAATACCTCCTTTTTCCCCAAAATAGGACAGTTTCTTCCAGAAAGGCCACATTTCTCCCAAATATATCACATCTTCTCCAAGAAATACCACGTTTCCCCCTTCAAATAGGACCTTTTCACCCACAAGTACCTCTTTTATGCCCAAAATAGGACAGTTTCTTACAGAAATGCCACATTTCTCCCAAATATATCACATCTTCTCCAAGAAATACCAGGATTACTCCAGAAATAGGAACTTTTCTCCCACAAATACCTGCCTTCTCCCCCCAAATTGGACATTTTCTTCCAGAAATGCCACATTTCTCCCAAATAGATCACATCTTCTCCAAGAAATACCAGGATTCCCCCTTCAAATAGGACCTTTTCACCCACAAATACCTCTTTTATCCCCAAAATAGGACAGTTTCTTCAAGACATGCCACATTTCTCCCAAATAGATCACATCTTCTCCAAGAAATACCACGTTTCCCCCTTCAAATAGGACCTTTACACCCACAAATACCTCTTTTATCCCCAAAAGAGGACATTGTCTTCCAGAAATGCCAGATTTCTACCAAATATATCACATCTTCTCCAAGAAATACCAGCTTTCCCCCTTCAAATAGGACCTTTTCACCCACAAATACCTGCTTTATCCCCAAAAGAGGACAGTTTCTTGCAGACATGCCACATTTCTCCCAAATATATCACATCTTCTCCAAGAAATACCAGGATTCCCCCTTCAAATAGGACCTTTTCAAACACAAATACCTCTTTTATCCCCAAAAGAGGACAGTTTCTTCCTGACATGCCACATTTCTACCAAATATATCACATCTTCTCCAAGAAATAGCAGCTTTCCCCCTTCAAATAGGACCTTTTCACCCACAAATACCTCTTATCTCCCCCCAGATAGGGCATTTTCTTCCAGAAAGGCCACATTTCTCCCAAATATATCACATCTTCTCCAAGAAATACCACGTTTCCCCTTGAAATAGGACCTTTTCACCCACAAATACCTCTATTATCCCCAAAATTGGACAGTTTCTTCCTGACATGCCAGATTTCTCCCAAATACACCACATCTTCTCCAATAAATACCAGGATTTCCCCTTAAAATAGGAACTTTTCTCCCACAAATACCAGCCTTCTCCCCGCAAATTGGACTTTTTCTTCCAGAAATGCCACATTTCTCCCAAATAGATCACATCTTCTCCAAGAAATACCAGGAGTCCTTCTCGAAATAGGACCTTTTCTCCCACAAATACCTGTTTTATCCCCAAAATAGGACAGTTTCTTCCAGAAATGCCACATTTCTCCCAAATATATCACATCTTCTCCAAGAAATATCAGGATTACCCATGGAAATAGGAACTTTTCACCCACAAATACCTCTTTCATCCCCAGAAGAGGACAGTTTCTTCCAGACATGCCACATTTCTCCCAAATATATCACATCTTCTCCAAGAAATACCACGTTTCCCCCTTCAAATAGGACCTTTTCACCCACAAATACCTCTTTTATCCCCAAAAGAGGACATTGTCTTCCAGAATTGCAGATTTCTCCCAAATATATCACAACTTCTCCAAGAAATACCACGTTTCCCCCTTCAAATAGGACCTTTTCACCCACAAATACCTCTTTTATCCCCAAAATAGGACATTTTCTGCCAGAAATGCCACATTTCTCCCAAATATATCACATGTTCTCCAAGAAATACCAGGATTCCCCCTTCAAATAGAACCTTTTCACCCACAAATACCTCTTTTATCCCCAAAAGAGGACAGTTTCATCCAGACATGCCACATTTCTCCCAAATAGATCACATCTTCTCCAAGAAATACCAGGGTTCCCCCTTCAAATAGGACCTTTTCACCCACAACTACCTCTTTTATCCCCAAAAGAGGACAGTTTCTTCCAGAAATGCCACATTTCTCCCAAATAGATCACATCTTCTCCTAGAAATACCAGGTTTCCCACTTCAAATAGGACCTTTTCACCCACAAATACCTCTTTTTTTCCCAAAATAGGACAGTTTCTTCCAGAAATGCCACATTTCTCCCAAATAAATCACATCTTCTCCAAGAAATACCAGCTTTACCCCTTCAAATAGGACCTTTTCACCCACAACTATCTCTTTTATCCCCAGAATAGGACAGTTTCTTCCAGACATGCCACATTTCTCCCAAATAGATCACATCTTCTCCAAGAAATACCAGGGTTCCCCCTTCAAATAGGACCTTTTCACCCACAACTACCTCTTTTATCCCCAAAAGAGGACAGTTTCTTCCAGAAATGCCACATTTCTCCCAAATAGATCACATCTTCTCCTAGAAATACCAGGTTTCCCCCTTCAAATAGGACCTTTTCACCCACAAATACCTCTTTTTTTCCCAAAATAGGACAGTTTCTTCCAGAAATGCCACATTTCTCCCAAATAAATCACATCTTCTCCAAGAAATACCACGTTTCCCCCTTCAAATAGGACCTTTTCACCCACAAATACCTCTTTTATCCCCAAAAGAGGACAGTTTCTTCCAGAAATGCCACATTTCTCCCAAATATATCACATCTCCTAAAAAAAATAACAGGTTTCCGCCTTCAAATAGAACCTTTTCACCCACAAATACCTCTTTTATCCCCGAAAGAGGACCGTTTCTTCCTGAAATGCCACATTTCTCCCAAATATATCACATCTTCTCTAAGAAATACCAGGTTTCCCCCTTCAAATAGGACCTTCTCACCCACAAATACCTGTTTTATCCCCAAAAGAGGACAGTTTCTTCTAGAAAGGCCACATTTCTCCCAAATATATCACATCTTCTCCAAGAAATACCAGCTTTCCCCCTTCAAATAGGACCTTTTCAAACACAAATACCTGTTTTATCCCCAAAATAGGACTGTTTCTTGCTGACATGCCACATTTCTCCCAAATAGATCACATCTTCTCCAAGAAATACCACGTTTCCCCCTTCAAATAGGACCTTTTCAGCCACAAATACCTGTTTTATCCCTCAAATTGGAAATTTTCTTCCAGAAATGCCACATTTCTCCCAAATAAATCACATCTTCTCCAAGAAATACCAGCTTTCCCCCTTCAAATAGGACCTTTTCACCCACAACTATCTCTTTTATCCCCAAAATAGGACATTTTCTTCCAGACATGCCACATTTCTCCCAAATATATCACATCTTCTCCAAGAAATACCACGTTTCCCCCTTCAAATAGGACCTTTTCACCCACAAATACCTCTTTTATCCCCAAAAGAGGACACTGTCTTCCAGAATTGCAGATTTCTCCCAAATAGATCACAACTTCTCCAAGAAATACCACGTTTCCCCCTTCAAATAGGACCTTTTCACCCACAAATACCTCTTTTATCCCCAAAATAGGACATTTTCTGCCAGAAATGCCACATTTCTCCCAAATATATCACATGTTCTCCAAGAAATACCAGGATTCCCCCTTCAAATAGGACCTTTTCACCCACAAATACCTCTTTTATCCCCAAAAGAGGACAGTTTCTTCAGACATGCCACATTTCTCCCAAATAGATCACATCTTCTCCAAGAAATACCAGGGTTCCCCCTTCAAATAGGACCTTTTCACCCACAACTACCTCTTTTATCCCCAAAAGAGGACAGTTTCTTCCAGAAATGCCACATTTCTCCCAAATAGATCACATCTTCTCCTAGAAATACCAGGTTTCCCACTTCAAATAGGACCTTTTCACCCACAAATACCTCTTTTTTTCCCAAAATAGGACAGTTTCTTCCAGAAATGCCACATTTCTCCCAAATAAATCACATCTTCTCCAAGAAATACCAGCTTTCCCCCTTCAAATAGGACCTTTTCACCCACAACTATCTCTTTTATCCCCAGAATAGGACAGTTTCTTCCAGACATGCCACATTTCTCCCAAATAGATCACATCTTCTCCAAGAAATACCAGCTTTCCCCCTTCAAATAGGACCTTTTCACCCACAAATACCTCTTTTATCCCCAAAAGAGGACAGTTTCTTCCAGAAATGCCACATTTCTCCCAAATAGATCACATCTTCTCCTAGAAATACCAGGTTTCCCACTTCAAATAGGACCTTTTCACCCACAAATACCTCTTTTTTTCCCAAAATAGGACAGTTTCTTCCAGAAATGCCACATTTCTCCCAAATAAATCACATCTTCTCCAAGAAATACCACGTTTCCCCCTTCAAATAGGACCTTTTCACCCACAAATACCTCTTTTATCCCCAAAAGAGGACAGTTTCTTCAAGAAATGCCACATTTCTCCCAAATAGATCACATCTTCTCCAAGAAATACCAGCTTTCCCCCTTCAAATAGGACCTTTTCAAACACAAATACCTGTTTTATCCCCAAAATAGGACTGTTTCTGGCTGACATGCCACATTTCTCCCAAATAGATCACATCTTCTCCAAGAAATACCACGTTTCCCCCTTCAAATAGGACCTTTTCACCCAGAAATACCTGTTTTATCCCTCAAATTGGAAATTTTCTTCCAGAAATGCCACATTTCTCCCAAATAGATCACATCGTCTCCAAGAAATACCAGCTTTCCCCCTTCAAATACGACCTTTTCACCCACAAATACCAGACTTCTTCCCCCAGATTGGACAGTTTCTTCCAGAAAGGCCACATTTCTCCCAAATAGATCACATCTTCTCCAAGAAATACCAGGTTTCCCCCTGGAAATAGTATCTTTTCACCCACAAATACCTCTTTTATCCCCAAAAGAGGACATTTTCTGCCAGAAATGCCACATTTCTCCCAAATAGATCACATCTTCTCCAAGAACTACCAGGTTTCCCCCCTCAAATAGGACCTTTTCACCCACAAATACCTCTTTTATCCCCAAAATAGGACATTTTCTGCCAGAAATGCCACATTTCTCCCAAATAGATCACATCTTCTCCAAGAAATACCAGGTTTCCCCCTTCAAATAGGACCTTTTCACCCACAAATACCTCTTTTCTACCCCCAGATAGGGCATTTTCCTCCAGAAATGCCACATTTCTCCCAAATAGATCACATCTTCTCCAAGAAATACCACGTTTCCCCCTGGAAATAGAACCTTTTCACCCACAAATACCTCTTTTATCCCCAAAAGAGGACAGTTTCTTCCAGAAATGGAACATTTCTCCCAAATATACCACATCTTCTCCAAGAAATACCAGGTTTCCACCTTGAAATAGGACCTTTTCACCCACAAATACCTGTTTGATCCCCAAAAGAGGACCGTTTCTTCCAGAAATGCCACATTTCTCCCAAATATATCACATCTTCTCCAAGAAATACCACGTTTCCCCCTGGAAATAGGAACTTTTCACCCACAAATACCTCTTTTATCCCCAAAATTGGACAGTTTCTTCCAGAAATCCCTCATTTCTCCCAAATATATCACGTCTTCTCCAAGAAATACCACGATTACCACTTCAAATAGGACCTTTTCACCCACAAATACCTCTTTTATCCCTCAAATCGGAAATTTTCTTCCAGAAATTCCCGATTTCTCTTAAGTATAGAACATCTTCTCCACGAAATACCAGCTATCCCCCTTCAAATAGGACCTTTTCACCCACAAATACCTCTTTTATCCCCAAAAGAGGACAGTTTCTTCCAGAAATGCCACATTTCTCCCAAATAGATCACATCTTCTCCAAGAAATACCAGCTTTCCCCCTTGAAATAGAACCTTTTCACCCACAAATACCTCTTTTATCCCCAAAATAGGACAGTTTCTTCCAGACATGCCTCATTTCTCCCAAATATATCACATCTTCTCCAAGAAATACCAGCTTTCCCCCTTCAAATAAGACCTTATCACCCACAAAAACCTCTTTTATTCCCAGAATAGGACAGTTTCTTCCAGACATGTCACATTTCTCCCAAATAAATCACATCTTCTCCAAGAAATACCAGCTTTCCCCCTTCAAATAGGACCTTTTCACCCACTAATACCTCTTTTCTCCCCAAAATAGGACATTTTCTTCTAGAAATGCCACATTTCTCCCAAATAGATCACATCTTCTCCAAGAAATACCAGCTTTCCCCCTTCAAATAGGACCTTTTCACCCACAAATACCTCTTTTTTCCCCAAAATAGGACAGTTTCTTCCTGACATGCCAGATTTCTCCCAAATGTATCACATCTTCTCCAAGAAATACCAGGGTTCCCCCTTCAAATAGAACCTTTTCACCCACAAATACCTGTTTTATCCCCAAAACAGGACATTTTCAGCCGGAAACGCTAGATTTCTTACAAATATATCACATCTTCTCCAAGAAATACCAGGGTTCCCCCTTCAAATAGGACCTTTTCTCCCACAAATACCAGCCTTCTCCCCAAAATAGGACAGTTTCTACCAGAAATGCCACATTTGTCCCAAATATACCACATCTTCTCCAAGGAATTCCTGGATTACACCTGAAATAGGACCTTTTCACCCACAAATACCTCTTTTATCCCCAAAAGAGGACAGTTTCTTCCAGTATGGCCACATTTCTCCCAAATAGATCACATCTTCTCCAAGAAATACCAGGATTCCTCCAGAAATAGGAACTTTTCTCCCACAAATACCTGTTTTATCCCCAAAATACGAGAGTTTCTTCCAGAAATGCCACATTTCTCCCAAATACATCACATCTTCTCAAAGAAATACCACGTTTCCACCTTCAAATAGGACCTTTTCACCCACAAATACCTCTTTTATCCCCAAAATAGGACAGTTTCTTCCAGACATGTCACATTTCTCCCATATAAATCACATCTTCTCCAAGAAATACCAGGTTTCCCCCTTCAAATAGGACCTTTTCACCCACAAATACCTCTTTTATCCCCAAAATAGAACAGTTTCTTCCAGAAATGCCACATTTCTCCCAAATAGATCACCTCTTCTCCAAGAAATACCAGGGTTCCCCCTTCAAATAGGACCTTTTCTCCCACAAATATCTCTTTTATCCCCAAAAGAGGACAGTTTCTTCCAGAAATGCCACATTTCTCCCAAATAGATCACATCTTCTCCAAGAAATAACAGGTTTCCCCCTCGAAATAGGACCTTTTCACCCACAAATACCTCTTTTATCCCCCAAATAGGACAGTTTCTTCCAGACATGCCACATTTCTCCCAAATAGATCACATCTTCTCCAAGAAATACCAGCTTTCCCCTTGAAATAGGAACTTTTCACCCACAAATACCTCTTTTATCCACAAAAGAGGACAGTTTCTTCCAGAAAGGCCACATTTCTACCAAATAGATCACATCTTCTCCAAGAAATACCACGTTTCCCCCTTCAAATAAGACCTTTTCACACACAAATACCTCTTTTATCCCCAAAATTTGACAGTTTCTTCCAGAAATGCCACATTTCTCCCAAACACATCACATCTTCTCCAAGAAATACCAGGTTCCCCCTCGAAATAGGACCTTTTCACCCACAAATACCTCTTTTATCCCCAAAAGAGGACAGTTTCTTCCAGAAATGCCACATTTCTCCCAAGTAGATCACATCTTCTCCAAGAAATACCACGTTTCCCCCTTCAAATAGGAACATTTCACACACAAATACCTCCTTTTTCCCCAAAATAGGACAGTTTCTTCCAGAAATGCCACATTTCTCCCAAATATATCACATCTTCTCCAAGAAATACCACGTTTCCCCCTTCAAATAGGACCTTTTCACCCACAAGTACCTCTTTTATGCCCAAAATAGGACAGTTTCTTACAGAAATGCCACATTTCTCCCAAATATATCACATCTTCTCCAAGAAATACCAGGATTACTCCAGAAATAGGAACTTTTCTCCCACAAATACCTGCCTTCTCCCCCCAAATTGGACTTTTTCTTCCAGAAATGCCACATTTCTCCCAAATAGATCACATCTTCTCCAAGAAATACCAGGATTCCCCCTTCAAATAGGACCTTTTCACCCACAAATACCTCTTTTATCCCCAAAATAGGACAGTTTCTTCAAGACATGCCACATTTCTCCAAAATAGATCACATCTTCTCCAAGAAATACCACGTTTCCCCCTTCAAATACGACCTTTTCACCCACAAATACCTCTTTTATCCCCAAAAGAGGACATTGTCTTCCAGAAATGCCAGATTTCTACCAAATATATCACATCTTCTCCAAGAAATACCAGCTTTCCCCCTTCAAATAGGACCTTTTCACCCACAAATACCTGCTTTATCCCCAAAAGAGGACAGTTTCTTGCAGACATGCCACATTTCTCCCAAATATATCACATCTTCTCCAAGAAATACCAGGACTCCCCCTTCAAATAGGACCTTTTCAAACACAAATACCTCTTTTATCCCCAAAAGAGGACAGTTTCTTCCTGACATGCCACATTTCTACCAAATATATCACATCTTCTCCAAGAAATACCAGCTTTCCCCCTTCAAATAGGACCTTTTCACCCACAAATACCTCTTATCTCCCCCCAGATAGGGCATTTTCTTCCAGAAAGGCCACATTTCTCCCAAATATATCACATCTTCTCCAAGAAATACCACGTTTCCCCTTGAAATAGGACCTTTTCACCCACAAATACCTCTATTATCCCCAAAATTGGACAGTTTCTTCCTGACATGCCAGATTTCTCCCAAATACACCACATCTTCTCCAATAAATACCAGGATTTCCCCTTAAAATAGGAACTTTTCTCCCACAAATACCAGCCTTCTCCCCGCAAATTGGACTTTTTCTTCCAGAAATGCCACATTTCTCCCAAATAGATCACATCTTCTCCAAGAAATACCAGGAGTCCTTCTCGAAATAGGACCTTTTCTCCCACAAATACCTGTTTTATCCCCAAAATAGGACAGTTTCTTCCAGAAATGCCACATTTCTCCCAAATATATCACATCTTCTCCAAGAAATATCAGGATTACCCATGGAAATAGGAACTTTTCACCCACAAATACCTCTTTCATCCCCAGAAGAGGACAGTTTCTTCCAGACATGCCACATTTCTCCCAAATATATCACATCTTCTCCAAGAAATACCACGTTTCCCCCTTCAAATAGGACCTTTTCACCCACAAATACCTCTTTTATCCCCAAAAGAGGACATTGTCTTCCAGAATTGCAGATTTCTCCCAAATATATCACATCTTCTCCAAGAAATACCACGTTTCCCCCTTCAAATAGGACCTTTTCACCCACAAATACCTCTTTTATCCCCAAAATAGGACATTTTCTGCCAGAAATGCCACATTTCTCCCAAATATATCACATGTTCTCCAAGAAATACCAGGATTCCCCCTTCAAATAGGACCTTTTCACCCACAAATACCTCTTTTATCCCCAAAAGAGGACAGTTTCTTCCAGACATGCCACATTTCTCCCAAATAGATCACATCTTCTCCAAGAAATACCAGGGTTCCCCCTTCAAATAGGACCTTTTCACCCACAACTACCTCTTTTATCCCCAAAAGAGGACAGTTTCTTCCAGAAATGCCACATTTCTCCCAAATAGATCACATCTTCTCCTAGAAATACCAGGTTTCCCACTTCAAATAGGACCTTTTCACCCACAAATACCTCTTTTTTTCCCAAAATAGGACAGTTTCTTCCAGAAATGCCACATTTCTCCCAAATAAATCACATCTTCTCCAAGAAATACCAGCTTTAACCCTTCAAATAGGACCTTTTCACCCACAACTATCTCTTTTATCCCCAGAATAGGACAGTTTCTTCCAGACATGCCACATTTCTCCCAAATAGATCACATCTTCTCCAAGAAATACCAGCTTTCCCCCTTCAAATAGGACCTTTTCACCCACAAATACCTCTTTTATCCCCAAAAGAGGACAGTTTCTTCCAGAAATGCCACATTTCTCCCAAATAGATCACATCTTCTCCTAGAAATACCAGGTTTCCCACTTCAAATAGGACCTTTTCACCCACAAATACCTCTTTTTTTCCCAAAATAGGACAGTTTCTTCCAGAAATGCCACATTTCTCCCAAATAAATCACATCTTCTCTAAGAAATACCACATTTCCCCCTTCAAATAGGACCTTTTCACCCACAAATACCTCTTTTATCCCCAAAAGAGGACAGTTTCTTCCAGAAATGCCACATTTCTCCCAAATATATCACATCTCCTAAAAAAAATAACAGGTTTCCGCCTTCAAATAGAACCTTTTCACCCACAAATACCTCTTTTATCCCCGAAAGAGGACCGTTTCTTCCAGAAATGCCACATTTCTCCCAAATATATCACATCTTCTCTAAGAAATACCAGGTTTCCCCCTTCAAATAGGACCTTCTCACCCACAAATACCTGTTTTATCCCCAAAAGAGGACAGTTTCTTCTAGAAAGGCCACATTTCTCCCAAATATATCACATCTTCTCCAAGAAATACCAGCTTTCCCCCTTCAAATAGGACCTTTTCAAACACAAATACCTGTTTTATCCCCAAAATAGGACTGTTTCTTGCTGACATGCCACATTTCTCCCAAATAGATCACATCTTCTCCAAGAAATACCACGTTTCCCCCTTCAAATAGGACCTTTTCACCCACAAATACCTGTTTTATCCCTCAAATTGGAAATTTTCTTCCAGAAATGCCACATTTCTCCCAAATAAATCACATCTTCTCCAAGAAATACCAGCTTTCCCCCTTCAAATAGGACCTTTTCACCCACAACTATCTCTTTTATCCCCAAAATAGGACATTTTCTTCCAGACATGCCACATTTCTCCCAAATATATCACATCTTCTCCAAGAAATACCACGTTTCCCCCTTCAAATAGGACCTTTTCACCCACAAATACCTCTTTTATCCCCAAAAGAGGACACTGTCTTCCAGAATTGCAGATTTCTCCCAAATATATCACATCTTCTCCAAGAAATACCACGTTTCCCCCTTCAAATAGGACCTTTTCACCCACAAATACCTCTTTTATCCCCAAAATAGGACATTTTCTGCCAGAAATGCCACATTTCTCCCAAATATATCACATGTTCTCCAAGAAATACCAGGATTCCCCCTTCAAATAGGACCTTTTCACCCACAAATACCTCTTTTATCCCCAAAAGAGGACAGTTTCTTCAGACATGCCACATTTCTCCCAAATAGATCACATCTTCTCCAAGAAATACCAGGGTTCCCCCTTCAAATAGGACCTTTTCACCCACAACTACCTCTTTTATCCCCAAAAGAGGACAGTTTCTTCCAGAAATGCCACATTTCTCCCAAATAGATCACATCTTCTCCTAGAAATACCAGGTTTCCCACTTCAAATAGGACCTTTTCACCCACAAATACCTCTTTTTTTCCCAAAATAGGACAGTTTCTTCCAGGAATGCCACATTTCTCCCAAATAAATCACATCTTCTCCAAGAAATACCAGCTTTACCCCTTCAAATAGGACCTTTTCACCCACAACTATCTCTTTTATCCCCAGAATAGGACAGTTTCTTCCAGACATGCCACATTTCTCCCAAATAGATCACATCTTCTCCAAGAAATACCAGCTTTCCCCCTTCAAATAGGACCTTTTCACCCACAAATACCTCTTTTATCCCCAAAAGAGGACAGTTTCTTCCAGAAATGCCACATTTCTCCCAAATAGATCACATCTTCTCCTAGAAATACCAGGTTTCCCACTTCAAATAGGACCTTTTCACCCACAAATACCTCTTTTTTTCCCAAAATAGGACAGTTTCTTCCAGAAATGCCACATTTCTCCCAAATAAATCACATCTTCTCCAAGAAATACCACGTTTCCCCCTTCAAATAGGACCTTTTCACCCACAAATACCTCTTTTATCCCCAAAAGAGGACAGTTTCTTCAAGAAATGCCACATTTCTCACAAATACATCACATCTTCTCCAAGAAATACCAGCTTTCCCCCTTCAAATAGGACCTTTTCAAACACAACTACCTGTTTTATCCCCAAAATAGGACTGTTTCTTGCTGACATGCCACATTTCTCCCAAATAGATCACATCTTCTCCAAGAAATACCACGTTTCCCCCTTCAAATAGGACCTTTTCACCCAGAAATACCTGTTTTATCCCTCAAATTGGAAATTTTCTTCCAGAAATGCCACATTTCTCCCAAATAGATCACATCGTCTCCAAGAAATACCAGCTTTCCCCCTTCAAATACGACCTTTTCACCCACAAATACCAGACTTCTTCCCCCAGATTGGACAGTTTCTTCCAGAAAGGCCACATTTCTCCCAAATAGATCACATCTTCTCCAAGAAATACCAGGTTTCCCCCTGGAAATAGTATCTTTTCACCCACAAATACCTCTTTTATCCCCAAAAGAGGACATTTTCTGCCAGAAATGCCACATTTCTCCCAAATAGATCACATCTTCTCCAAGAACTACCAGGTTTCCCCCCTCAAATAGGACCTTTTCACCCACAAATACCTCTTTTATCCCCAAAATAGGACATTTTCTGCCAGAAATGCCACATTTCTCCCAAATAGATCACATCTTCTCCAAGAAATACCAGGTTTCCCCCTTCAAATAGGACCTTTTCACCCACAAATACCTCTTTTCTACCCCCAGATAGGGCATTTTCCTCCAGAAATGCCACATTTCTCCCAAATAGATCACATCTTCTCCAAGAAATACCACGTTTCCCCCTGGAAATAGAACCTTTTCACCCACAAATACCTCTTTTATCCCCAAAAGAGGACAGTTTCTTCCAGAAATGGAACATTTCTCCCAAATATACCACATCTTCTCCAAGAAATACCAGGTTTCCACCTTGAAATAGGACCTTTTCACCCACAAATACCTGTTTGATCCCCAAAAGAGGACCGTTTCTTCCAGAAATGCCACATTTCTCCCAAATATATCACATCTTCTCCAAGAAATACCACGTTTCCCCCTTGAAATAGGAACTTTTCACCCACAAATACCTCTTTTATCCCCAAAATTGGACAGTTTCTTCCAGAAATCCCTCATTTCTCCCAAATATATCACGTCTTCTCCAAGAAATACCACGATTACCACTTCAAATAGGACCTTTTCACCCACAAATACCTCTTTTATCCCTCAAATCGGAAATTTTCTTCCAGAAATTCCCGATTTCTCTTAAGTATAGAACATCTTCTCCACGAAATACCAGCTATCCCCCTTCAAATAGGACCTTATCACCCACAAATACCTCTTTTATCCCCAAAATAGGACAGTTTCTTCCAGACATGCCTCATTTCTCCCAAATATATCACATCTTCTCCAAGAAATACCAGCTTTCCCCCTTCAAATAAGACCTTATCACCCACAAAAACCTCTTTTATTCCCAGAATAGGACAGTTTCTTCCAGACATGTCACATTTCTCCCAAATAAATCACATCTTCTCCAAGAAATACCAGCTTTCCCCCTTCAAATAGGACCTTTTCACCCACTAATACCTCTTTTCTCCCCAAAATAGGACATTTTCTTCTAGAAATGCCACATTTCTCCCAAATAGATCACATCTTCTCCAAGAAATACCAGCTTTCCCCCTTCAAATAGGACCTTTTCACCCACAAATACCTCTTTTTTCCCCAAAATAGGACAGTTTCTTCCTGACATGCCAGATTTCTCCCAAATGTATCACATCTTCTCCAAGAAATACCAGGGTTCCCCCTTCAAATAGAACCTTTTCACCCACAAATACCTGTTTTATCCCCAAAACAGGACATTTTCAGCCGGAAACGCTAGATTTCTTACAAATATATCACATCTTCTCCAAGAAATACCAGGGTTCCCCCTTCAAATAGGACCTTTTCTCCCACAAATACCAGCCTTCTCCCCAAAGTAGGACAGTTTCTTCCAGAAATGCCACATTTGTCCCAAATATACCACATCTTCTCCAAGGAATTCCTGGATTACACCTGAAATAGGACCTTTTCACCCACAAATACCTCTTTTATCCCCAAAAGAGGACAGTTTCTTCCAGTATGGCCACATTTCTCCCAAATAGATCACATCTTCTCCAAGAAATACCAGGATTCCTCCAGAAATAGGAACTTTTCTCCCACAAATACCTGTTTTATCCCCAAAATACGAGAGTTTCTTCCAGAAATGCCACATTTCTCCCAAATACATCACATCTTCTCAAAGAAATACCACGTTTCCACCTTCAAATAGGACCTTTTCACCCACAAATACCTCTTTTATCCCCAAAATAGGACAGTTTCTTCCAGACATGTCACATTTCTCCCATATAAATCACATCTTCTCCAAGAAATACCAGGTTTCCCCCTTCAAATAGGACCTTTTCACCCACAAATACCTCTTTTATCCCCAAAATAGAACAGTTTCTTCCAGAAATGCCACATTTCTCCCAAATAGATCACCTCTTCTCCAAGAAATACCAGGGTTCCCCCTTCAAATAGGACCTTTTCTCCCACAAATATCTCTTTTATCCCCAAAAGAGGACAGTTTCTTCCTGACATGCCACATTTCTCCCAAATAGATCACATCTTCTCCAAGAAATAACAGGTTTCCCCCTCGAAATAGGACCTTTTCACCCACAAATACCTCTTTTATCCCCCAAATAGGACAGTTTCTTCCAGACATGCCAGATTTCTCCCAAATATATCACATCTTCTCCAAGAAATACCAGCTTTCCCCTTGAAATAGGAACTTTTCACCCACAAATACCTCTTTTATCCCCAAAAGAGGACAGTTTCTTCCAGAAATGCCACATTTCTACCAAATAGATCACATCTTCTCCAAGAAATACCACGTTTCCCCCTTCAAATAAGACCTTTTCACCCACAAATACCTCTTTTATCCCCAAAATTTGACAGTTTCTTCCAGAAATGCCACATTTCTCCCAAACACATCACATCTTCTCCAAGAAATACCAGGTTCCCCCTCGAAATAGGACCTTTTCACCCACAAATACCTCTTTTATCCCCAAAAGAGGACAGTTTCTTCCAGAAATGCCACATTTCTCCCAAGTAGATCACATCTTCTCCAAGAAATACCACGTTTCCCCCTTCAAATAGGAACATTTCACACACAAATACCTCCTTTTTCCCCAAAATAGGACAGTTTCTTCCAGAAAGGCCACATTTCTCCCAAATATATCACATCTTCTCCAAGAAATACCACGTTTCCCCCTTGAAATAGGACCTTTTCACCCACAAGTACCTCTTTTATGCCCAAAATAGGACAGTTTCTTACAGAAATGCCACATTTCTCCCAAATATATCACATCTTCTCCAAGAAATACCAGGATTACTCCAGAAATAGGAACTTTTCTCCCACAAATACCTGCCTTCTCCCCCCAAATTGGACTTTTTCTTCCAGAAATGCCACATTTCTCCCAAATAGATCACATCTTCTCCAAGAAATACCAGGATTCCCCCTTCAAATAGGACCTTTTCACCCACAAATACCTCTTTTATCCCCAAAATAGGACAGTTTCTTCAAGACATGCCACATTTCTCCCAAATATCTCCAAGAAATACCACGTTTCCCCCTTCAAATAGGACCTTTTCACCCACAAATACCTCTTTTATCCCCAAAAGAGGACATTGTCTTCCAGAAATGCCAGATTTCTACCAAATATATCACATCTTCTCCAAGAAATACCAGCTTTCCCCCTTCAAATAGGACCTTTTCACACACAAATACCTGCTTTATCCCCAAAATAGGACAGTTTCTTGCAGAAATGCCACATTTCTCCCAAATATATCACATCTTCTCCAAGAAATACCAGGATTCCCCCTTCAAATAGGACCTTTTCAAACACAAATACCTCTTTTATCCCCAAAAGAGGACAGTTTCTTCCTGACATGCCACATTTCTACCAAATATATCACATCTTCTCCAAGAAATACCAGCTTTCCCCCTTCAAATAGGACCTTTTCACCCACAAATACCTCTTATCTCCCCCCAGATAGGGCATTTTCTTCCAGAAAGGCCACATTTCTCCCAAATATATCACATCTTCTCCAAGAAATACCACGTTTCCCCTTGAAATAGGACCTTTTCACCCACAAATACCTCTATTATCCCCAAAATTGGACAGTTTCTTCCTGACATGCCAGATTTCTCCCAAATACACCACATCTTCTCCAATAAATACCAGAATTTCCCCTTAAAATAGGAACTTTTCTCCCACAAATACCAGCCTTCTCCCCGCAAATTGGACTTTTTCTTCCAGAAATGCCACATTTCTCCCAAATAGATCACATCTTCTCCAAGAAATACCAGGAGTCCTTCTCGAAATAGGACCTTTTCTCCCACAAATACCTGTTTTATCCCCAAAATAGGACAGTTTCTTCCAGAAATGCCACATTTCTCCCAAATATATCACATCTTCTCCAAGAAATATCAGGATTACCCATGGAAATAGGAACTTTTCACCCACAAATACCTCTTTCATCCCCAGAAGAGGACAGTTTCTTCCAGACATGCCACATTTCTCCCAAATATATCACATCTTCTCCAAGAAATACCACGTTTCCCCCTTGAAATAGGACCTTTTCACCCACAAGTACCTCTTTTATCCCCAAAAGAGGACATTGTCTTCCAGAATTGCAGATTTCTCCCAAATATATCACAACTTCTCCAAGAAATACCACGTTTCCCCCTTCAAATAGGACCTTTTCACCCACAAATACCTCTTTTATCCCCAAAATAGGACATTTTCTGCCAGAAATGCCACATTTCTCCCAAATATATCACATCTTCTCCAAGAAATACCAGGATTCCCCCTTCAAATAGGACCTTTTCACCCACAAATACCTCTTTTATCCCCAAAAGAGGACAGTTTCTTCCAGACATGCCACATTTCTCCCAAATAGATCACATCTTCTCCAAGAAATACCAGGGTTCCCCCTTCAAATAGGACCTTTTCACCCACAACTACCTCTTTTATCCCCAAAAGAGGACAGTTTCTTCCAGAAATGCCACATTTCTCCCAAATAGATCACATCTTCTCCTAGAAATACCAGGTTTCCCACTTCAAATAGGACCTTTTCACTCACAAATACCTCTTTTTTTCCCAAAAAAGGACAGTTTCTTCCAGAAATGCCACATTTCTCCCAAATAAATCACATCTTCTCCAAGAAATACCAGCTTTACCCCTTCAAATAGGACCTTTTCACCCACAACTATCTCTTTTATCCCCAGAATAGGACAGTTTCTTCCAGACATGCCACATTTCTCCCAAATAGATCACATCTTCTCCAAGAAATACCAGCTTTCCCCCTTCAAATAGGACCTTTTCACCCACAAACACCTGTTATATCCCCAAAAGAGGACAGTTTCTGCGAGAAAGGCCACATTTCTCCCAAACATATCACATCTTCTCCTAGAAATACCAGGTTTCCCACTTCAAATAGGACCTTTTCACCCACAAATACCTCTTTTATTCCCAAAATAGGACAGTTTCTTCCAGAAATGCCACATTTCTCCCAAATAAATCACATCTTCTCCAAGAAATACCACGTTTCCCCCTTCAAATAGGACCTTTTCACCCACAAATACCTCTTTTATCCCCAAAAGAGGACAGTTTCTTCCAGAAATGCCACATTTCTCCCAAATATATCACATCTCCTAAAAAAAATACCAGGTTTCCGCCTTCAAATAGAACCTTTTCACCCACAAATACCTCCTTTATCCCCGAAAGAGGACCGTTTCTTCCAGAAATGCCACATTTCTCCCAAATATATCACATCTTCTCTAAGAAATACCAGGTTTCCCCCTTCAAATAGGACCTTCTCACCCACAAATACCTGTTTTATCCCCAAAAGAGGACAGTTTCTTCTAGAAAGGCCACATTTCTCCCAAATATATCACATCTTCTCCAAGAAATACCAGCTTTCCCCCATCAAATAGGACCTTTACAAACACAAATACCTGTTTTATCCCCAAAATAGGACTGTTTCTTGCTGACATGCCACATTTCTCCCAAATAGATCACATCTTCTCCAAGAAATACCACGTTTCCCCCTTCAAATAGGACCTTTTCACCCACAAATACCTGTTTTATCCCTCAAATTGGAAATTTTCTTCCAGAAATGCCACATTTCTCCCAAATAAATCACATCTTCTCCAAGAAATACCAGCTTTCCCCCTTCAAATAGGACCTTTTCACCCACAACTATCTCTTTTATCCCCAAAATAGGACATTTTCTTCCAGACATGCCACATTTCTCCCAAATATATCACATCTTCTCCAAGAAATACCAGGGTTCCCCCTTCAAATAGGACCTTTTCACCCACAAATACCTCTTTTATCCCCAAAAGAGGACACTGTCTTCCAGAATTGCAGATTTCTCCCAAATATATCACATCTTCTCCAAGAAATACCGCGTTTCCCCCTTCAAATAGGACCTTTTCACCCACGAATACCTCTTTTATCCCCAAAATAGGACATTTTCTGCCAGAAATGCCACATTTCTCCCAAATATATCACATGTTCTCCAAGAAATACCAGGATTCCCCCTTCAAATAGGACCTTTTCACCCACAAATACCTCTTTTATCCCCAAAAGAGGACAGTTTCTTCCAGTCATGCCACATTTCTCCCAAATAGATCACATCTTCTCCAAGAAATACCAGGGTTCCCCCTTCAAATAGGACCTTTTCACCCACAACTACCTCTTTTATCCCCAAAAGAGGACAGTTTCTTCCAGAAATGCCACATTTCTCCCAAATAGATCACATCTTCTCCAAGAAATACCAGGTTTCCCACTTCAAATAGGACCTTTTCACCCACAAATACCTCTTTTTTTCCCAAAATAGGACAGTTTCTTCCAGAAATGCCACATTTCTCCCAAATAAATCACATCTTCTCCAAGAAATACCAGCTTTACCCCTTCAAATAGGACCTTTTCACCCACAACTATCTCTTTTATCCCCAGAATAGGACAGTTTCTTCCAGACATGCCACATTTCTCCAAAATAGATCACATCTTCTCCAAGAAATACCAGCTTTCCCCCTTCAAATAGGACCTTTTCACCCACAAATACCTCTTTTATCCCCAAAAGAGGACAGTTTCTTCCAGAAATGCCACATTTCTCCCAAATAGATCACATCTTCTCCTAGAAATACCAGGTTTCCCACTTCAAATAGGACCTTTTCACCCACAAATACCTCTTTTTTTCCCAAAATAGGACAGTTTCTTCCAGAAATGCCACATTTCTCCCAAATAAATCACATCTTCTCCAAGAAATACCACGTTTCCCCCTTCAAATAGGACCTTTTCACCCACAAATACCTCTTTTATCCCCAAAAGAGGACAGTTTCTTCCAGAAATGCCACATTTCTCCCAAATATATCACATCTCCTAAAAAAAATAACAGGTTTCCGCCTTCAAATAGAACCTTTTCACCCACAAATACCTCTTTTATCCCCGAAAGAGGACCGTTTCTTCCAGAAATGCCACATTTCTCCCAAATATATCACATCTTCTCCAAGAAATACCAGCTTTCCCCCTTCAAATAGGACCTTCTCACCCACAAATACCTGTTTTATCCCCAAAAGAGGACAGTTTCTTCTAGAAAGGCCACATTTCTCCCAAATATATCACATCTTCTCCAAGAAATACCAGCTTTCCCCCTTCAAATAGGACCTTTTCAAACACAAATACCTGTTTTATCCCCAAAATAGGACTGTTTCTTGCTGACATGCCACATTTCTCCCAAATAGATCACATCTTCTCCAAGAAATACCACGTTTCCACCTTCAAATAGGACCTTTTCACCCACAAATACCTGTTTTATCCCTCAAATTGGAAATTTTCTTCCGGAAATGCCACATTTCTCCCAAATAAATCACATCTTCTCCAAGAAATACCAGCTTTCCCCCTTCAAATAGGACCTTTTCACCCACAACTATCTCTTTTATCCCCAAAATAGGACATTTTCTTCCAGACATGCCACATTTCTCCCAAATAGATCACATCTTCTCCAAGAAATACCAGCTTTCCCCCTTCAAATACGACCTTTCACCCACAAATACCTGACTTCTTCCCCCAGATTGGACAGTTTCTTCCAGAAAGGCCACATTTCTCCCAAATAGATCACATCTTCTCCAAGAAATACCAGGTTTCCCCCTGGAAATAGTATCTTTTCACCCACAAATACCTCTTTTATCCCCAAAAGAGGACATTTTCTGACAGAAATGCCACATATCTCCCAAATAGATCACATCTTCTCCAAGAACTACCAGGTTTCCCCCCTCAAATAGGACCTTTTCACCCACAAATACCTCTTTTATCCCCAAAATAGGACATTTTCTTCCAGAAAGGCCATATTTCTCCCAAATAGATCACATCTTCTCCAAGAAATACCAGGTTTCCCCCTTCAAATAGGACCTTTTCACCCACAAATACCTCTTTTCTCCCCCCAGATAGGGCATTTTCCTCCAGAAATGCCACATTTCTCCCAAATAGATCACATCTTCTCCAAGAAATACCACGTTTCCCCCTGGAAATAGAACCTTTTCACCCACAAATACCTCTTTTATCCCCAAAAGAGGACAGTTTCTTCCAGAAATGCCACATTTCTCCCAAATATACCACATCTTCTCCAAGAAATACCAGCTTTCCACCTTGAAATAGGACCTTTTCACCCACAAATACCTGTTTGATCCCCAAAAGAGGACCGTTTCTTCCAGAAATGCCACATTTCTCCCAAATATATCACATCTTCTCCAAGAAATACCACGTTTCCCCCTTGAAATAGGAACTTTTCACCCACAAATACCTCTTTTATCCCCAAAATTGGACAGTTTCTTCCAGAAATCCCTCATTTCTCCCAAATATATCACGTCTTCTCCAAGAAATACCACGATTACCCCTTCAAATAGGACCTTTTCACCCACAAATACCTCTTTTATCCCTCAAATCGGAAATTTTCTTCCAGAAATTCCCGATTTCTCCCAAGTATAGAACATCTTCTCCACGAAATACCAGCTATCCCCCTTGAAATAGGACCTTTTCACCCACAAATACCTCTTTGATCCCCAAAAGAGGACAGTTTCTTCCAGAAATGCCACATTTCTCCCAAATAGATCACATCTTCTCCAAGAAATACCAGCTTTCCCCCTTCAAATAAGACCTTATCACCCACAAAAACCTCTTTTATTCCCAGAATAGGACAGTTTCTTCCAGACATGTCACATTTCTCCCAAATAAATCACATCTTCTCCAAGAAATACCAGCTTTCCCCCTTCAAATAGGACCTTTTCAACCACTAATACCTCTTTTCTCCCCAAAATAGGACATTTTCATCTAGAAATGCCACATTTCTCCCAAATAGATCACATCTTCTCCAAGAAATACCAGCTTTCCCCCTTCAAATAGGACCTTTTCACCCACAAATACCTCTTTTTTCCCCAAAATAGGACAGTTTCTTCCTGACATGCCAGATTTCTCCCAAATGTATCACATCTTCTCCAAGAAATACCAGGGTTCCCCCTTCAAATAGAACCTTTTCACCCACAAATACCTGTTTTATCCCCAAAACAGGACATTTTCAGCCGGAAACGCTAGATTTCTTACAAATATATCACATCTTCTCCAAGAAATACCAGGGTTCCCCCTTCAAATAGGACCTTTTCTCCCACAAATACCAGCCTTCTCCCCAAAATAGGACAGTTTCTTCCAGAAATGCCACATTTGTCCCAAATATACCACATCTTCTCCAAGGAATTCCTGGATTACTCCTGAAATAGGACCTTTTCACCCACAAATACCTGTTTTATCCCCAAAATACGAGAGTTTCTTCCAGAAATGCCACATTTCTCCCAAATACATCACATCTTCTCAAAGAAATACCACGTTTCCACCTTCAAATAGGACCTTTTCACCCACAAATACCTCTTTTATCCCCAAAATAGGACAGTTTCTTCCAGACATGTCACATTTCTCCCAAATAAATCACATCTTCTCCAAGAAATACCAGGTTTCCCCCTTCAAATAGGACCTTTTCACCCACAAATACCTCTTTTATCCCCAAAGTAGAACAGTTTCTTCCAGAAATGCCACATTTCTCCCAAATAGATCACCTCTTCTCCAAGAAATACCAGGGTTCCCCCTTCAAATAGGACCTTTTCTCCCACAAATACCTGTTTTATCCCCAAAAGAGGACAGTTTCTTCCAGAAATGCCACATTTCTCCCAAATAGATCACATCTTCTCCAAGAAATAACAGGTTTCCCCCTCGAAATAGGACCTTTTCACCCACAAATACCTCTTTTATCCCCCAAATAGGACAGTTTCTTCCAGACATGCCAGATTTCTCCCAAATATATCACATCTGCTCCAAGAAATACCAGGTTTCCCCCTTGAAATAGGAACTTTTCACCCACAAATACTTCTTTTATCCCTAAAAGAGGACAGTTTCTTCCAGAAATGCCACATTTCTCTCAAATAGATCACATCTTCTCCAAGAAAAACCAGGATTCCTCCTGAAGTAGGAACTTTTCACCTGCAAATACCTGCCAACTCCCCCAAAAGAGGACAGTTTCTTCCAGAAATGCCACATTTCTCCCAGATAGATCACATCTTCTCCAATAAAAACAAGGGTTCCCCCTTCAAATAGGACCTTTTCACCCACAAAAACCTGTTTTATCCCCTAAATACGACAGTTTCTTCCAGAAAGGCCACATTTCTCCCAAATCGATCACATCTTCTCCAAGAAATACCAGGGTTCCCCCTTCAAATAGAACCTTTTCACCCACAAATACCTGTTTTATCCCCAGAAGAGGACATTTTCTGCCGGAAACGCCAGATTTCTTGCAAATATATCACATCTTCTCCAAGAAATACCAGCTTTCCCCCTTCAAATAGGACCTTTTCACCCACGAATACCTGTCTTATCCCCCAAATAGGACAGTTTCTTCCAGAAATGCCACATTTCTCCCAAGTATACCACATCTTCTCGAAGGAATTCCAGGATTACTCCTGAAATAGGACCTTTTCACCCACAAATACCTCTTTTATCCCCAAAAGAGTACATTTTCTTCAAGAATTGCCACATTTCTCACAAATATATCACATCTTCTCCAAGAAATACCAGGATTCCTCCAGAAATAGGAACTTTTCTCCCACAAATACCTCTTTTATCCCCAAAATAGGACAGTTTCTTCCAGAAATGCCACATTTCTCCCAAATAGATCACATCTCCTCCAAGAAATACCACGTTTCCCCCTTCAAATAGGACCTTTTCACCAACAAATACCTCTTTTATCCCCAAAAGAGGACAGTTTCTTCCAGAAATGCCACATTTCTCCCAAATATACCACATCTTCTCCTAGAAATACCACGTTTCCCCCTTCAAATAGGACCTTTTCTCCCACAAATACCAGCCTTCTCCCCGCAAATTGGTCTTTTTCTTTCAGAAATGCCTCATTTCTCCCAAATAAATCACATCTTCTTCAAGAAATGCCAGGTTTCCCCCTTGAAATAGGACCTTTTCACCCATAAATACATGTTTTATACCCCTAATAGGACAGTTTCTTCCAGAAATGCCACATTTCTCCCAAGTAGATCACATCTTCTCCAAGAAATTCCAGGATTCCACCTTGAAATAGGACCTTTTCACCCACAAATACCTGTTTGATCCCCAAAAGAGGACAGTTTCTTCCAGAAATGCCACATTTCTCCCAAATATATCACATCTTCTCCAAGAAATACCAGGATTCCCCCTCGAAATAGGAACTTTTCACCCACAAATACCTCTTTTATCCCCAAAATAGGACTGTTTCTTCCAGACATGCCACATTTCTCCCAAATAGATCACATCTTCTCCAAGAAATACCAGGATTCCCCCGTCAAATAGGACCTTTTCACCCACAAATACCTCTTTTATCCCCAAAAGAGGACAGTTTCTTCCAGAAATGCCACATTTCTCCCAAATAGATCACATCTTCTCCAAGAAATACCAGCTTTCCCCCTTCAAATAGGACCTTTTCACCCACAAATACCTCTTTTATCCCCAAAAGAGGACAGTTTCCTCCAGAAATGCCACATTTCTCCCAAATAGATCACATCTTCTCCAAGAAATACCAGGTTTCCCCCTTCAAATAGGACCTTTTCACCCACAAATACCTCTTTTATCCCCAAAAGAGGACAGTTTCTTCCAGAAATGCCACATTTCTCCCAAATAGATCACATCTTCTCCAAGAAATACCAGCTTTCCCCCTTCAAATAGGACCTTTTCTCCCACAAATACCTGTTTATTCCCAAAATAGGACAGTTTCTTCCAGACATGCCACATTTCTCCCAAATATAGCACATCTTCTCCAAGAAATACCAGGGTTCCCCCTTCAAATAGGACCTTTTCACCCACAAATACCTCTTTTATCCCCAACAGAGGACAGTTTCTTCCAGAAATGCCACATTTCTCCCAAATAGATCACATCTTCTCCAAGAAATACCAGCTTTCCCCCCTCAAAAAGGAACTGTTCACCCACAAATACCTGTTCTATCCCCAAAAGAGGACAGTTTCTTCCAGACATGCCACATTTCTCCCAAATATATCACATCTTCTCCAAGAAATACCAGCTTTCCCCCTCGAAATAGGACCTTTTCACCCACAAATACCTCTTTTTTTCCCAAAATAGGACAGTTTCTTCCAGACATGCCACATTTCTCCCAAATACATCATATCTTCTCCAAGAAATACCAGGTTTCCCCCTTCATATAGAACCTTTTAACCCACAAATACCTCCTTTATCCCCAAAAGAGGACAGTTTCTGCCAGAAATGCCACATTTCTCCCAAATAGATCACATCTTCTCCAAGAAATACCACGGTTCCCTCTTCAAATAGAACCTTTTCACCCACAAATACCTGTTTTATCCCCAGAAGTGGACATTTTCTGCCGGAAACGCCAGATATCTCCCAAATAGATCACATCTTCTCCAAGAAATACCACGTTTCCCCCTTCAAATTGGACCTTTTCACCCACAAATACCTCTTTTCTCCCCAAAACAGAACAGTTTCTGCCAGAAAGGCCACATTTCTCCCAAATATATCACATCTTCTCCAAGAAATACCAGGTTTCCCCCTTCAAATAGGACCTTTTCACCAACTAATACCTCTTTTATCCCCCAAATAGGACAGTTTCTTCCAGAAATGCCACATTTCTCCCAAATATATCACATCTTCTCCTAGAAATACCAGGATTCCCCCTTGAAATAGGTACTTTTCTCCCACAAATACCAGCCTTCTCCCCGCAAATTGGTCTTTTTCTTTAAGAAATGCCACATTTCTCCCAAATATATCACATCTTCTCCAAGAAATACCAGGTTTCCCCTTGAAATAGGACCTTTTCACCCATAAATACCTGTTTTATGCCCCAAATAGGACAGTTTCTTCCAGAAATGCCACATTTCTCCCAAATATACCACATCTTCTCCAAGAAATACCAGCTTTCCACCTTGAAATAGGAACCTTTCACCCACAAATACCTGTTTGATCCCCAAAAGAGGACCGTTTCTTCCAGAAATGCCGCATTTCTCCCAAATATATCACATCTTCTCCAAGAAATACCAGCTTTCCCCCTTCAAATAGGACCTTTTCACCCTCAAATACCTCTTTTATCACCAAAGTAGGACAGTTTCTGCCAGAAATGACAAATTTCTCCCAAATATCTCACATCTTCTCCGAGAAATACCAGGGTTCCCCCTCGAAATAGGAGCTTTTCTCCCACAAATACCTCTTTTATCCCCAAAAGAGGACAGTTTCTTCCAGACATGCCACATTTCTCCCAAATAGATCACATCTTCTCCAAGAAATACCGGCTTTCCCCCTTCAAATAGGACCTTTTCACTCACAAATACCTGATTTATCCCCAGAATAGGACAGTTTCTTCCAGAAAGGCCACATTTCTCCCAAATAGATCACATCTTCTCCAAGAAATACCACGTTTCCCCCTTCAAATAGGACCTTTTCACCCACAAATACCTGTTTTATCCCCAAAATAGGACTGTTTCTTCCAGACATGCCACATTTCTCCCAAATAAATCACATCTTCTCCAAGAAATACCACGTTTCCCCCTTCAAATAGGACCTTTTCACCCACAAATACCTGTTTTATCCCTCAAATTGGAAATTTTCTTGCAGAAATGCCAGATTTCTCCCAAATATATCACATCTTCTCCAAGAAATACCAGGTTTCCCCCTTCAAATCGGACCTTTTCACCCACAAATACCTGTTTTATCCCCAAAAGAGTACAGTTTCTTCCAGAAAGGCCACATTTCTCCCAAATATAGAACATCTTCTCCAAGAAATACCAGGTTTCCCCCTTCAAATAGGACCTTTTCACCCACAAATACCTCTTTTATCCCCAAAATAGGACTGTTTCTTCCAGACATGCCACATTTCTCCCAAATAGATCACATCTTCTCCAAGAAATACCAGGATTCCCCCTTCAAATAGGACCTTTTCACCCACAAATACCTCTTTTATCCCCAAAATACGACAGTTTCTTCCAGAAATGCCACATTTCTCCCAAATATATCACATCTTCTCCAAGAAATACCAGGATTCCTCCTGAAATAGGAACTTTTCTCCCGCAAATACCTGCCTTCTCCCCCCAAATTGAACTTTTTCTTCCAGAAATGCCACATTTCTCCCAAATATATCACATCTTCTCCAAGAAATACCGGCTTTCCCCCTTGAAATAGGAACTTTTCACCCACAAATACCTCTTTTATCCCCAAAAGAGGACAGTTTCTTCCAGAAATGCCACATTTCTCCCAAATAGATCACATCTTCTCCAAGAAATACCACGTTTCCCCCTTCAAATAAGACCTTTTCACCCACAAATACCTCTTTTATCCCCAAAATTTGACAGTTTCTTCCAGAAATGCCACATTTCTCCCAAACATATCACATCTTCTCCAAGAAATACCTGGTTCCCCCTCGAAATAGGACCTTTTCACCCACAAATACCTCTTTTATCCCCAAAAGAGGACAGTTTCTTCCAGAAATGCCACATTTCTCCCAAGTAGATCACATCTTCTCCAAGAAATACCACGTTTCCCCCTTCAAATAGGAACATTTCACACACAAATACCTCCTTTTTCCCCAAAATAGGACAGTTTCTTCCAGACATACCACATTTCTCCCAAATATATCACATCTTCTCCAAGAAATACCACGTTTCCCCCTTCAAATAGGACCTTTTCACCCACAAGTACCTCTTTTATGCCCAAAATAGGACAGTTTCTTACAGAAATGCCACATTTCTCCCAAATATATCACATCTTGTTCAGGAAATACCAGGATTACTCCAGAAATAGGAACTTTTCTCCCACAAATACCTGCCTTCTCCCCCCAAATTGGACTTTTTCTTCCAGAAATGCCACATTTCTCCCCAATAGATCACATCTTCTCCAAGAAATACCAGGATTCCCCCTTCAAATAGGACCTTTTCAAACACAAATACCTCTTTTATCCCCAAAAGAGGACAGTTTCTTCCTGACATGCCACATTTCCACCAAATATATCACATCTTCTCCAAGAAATACCAGCTTTCCCCCTTCAAATAGGACCTTTTCACCCACAAATACCTCTTATCTCCCCCCAGATAGGGCATTTTCCTCCAGAAATGCCACATTTCTCCCAAATATATCACATCTTCTCCAAGAAATACCACGTTTCCCCTTGAAATAGGACCTTTTCACCCACAAATACCTCTATTATCCCCAAAATTGGACAGTTTCTTCCTGACATGCCAGATTTCTCCCAAATACAGAACATCTTCTCCAATAAATACCAGGATTCCCCCTTCAAATAGGAACTTTTCTCCCACAAATACCAGCCTTCTCCCCGCAAATTGGACTTTTTCTTCCAGAAATGCCACATTTCTCCCAAATAGATCACATCTTCTCCAAGAAATACCAGGAGTCCTTCTCGAAATAGGACCTTTTCTCCCACAAATACCTCTTGTATCCCCAAAATAGGACAGTTTCTTCCAGAAATGCCACATTTCTCCCAAATATAGAACATCTTCTCCTAGAAATACCAGGTTTCCCCCTTCAAATAGGACCTTTTCTCCCACAAATACCAGCCTTCTCCCCGCAAATTGGTCTTTTTCTTTCAGAAATGCCTCATTTCTCCCAAATAAATCACATCTTCTTCAAGAAATGCCAGGTTTCCCCCTTGAAATAGGACCTTTTCACCCATAAATACATGTTTTATGCCCCTAATAGGACAGTTTCTTCCAGAAATGCCACATTTCTCCCAAATATATCACATCTTCTCCAAGAAATTCCAGGATTCCACCTTGAAATAGGACCTTTTCACCCACAAATACCTGTTTGATCCCCAAAAGAGGACAGTTTCTTCCAGAAATGCCACATTTCTCCCAAATATATCACATCTTCTCCAAGAAATACCAGGATTCCCCCTCGAAATAGGAACTTTTCACCCACAAATACCTCTTTTATCCCCAAAATAGGACTGTTTCTTCCAGACATGCCACATTTCTCCCAAATAGATCACATCTTCTCCAAGAAATACCAGGATTCCCCCTTCAAATAGGACCTTTTCACCCACAAATACCTCTTTTATCCCCAAAAGAGGACAGTTTCTTCCAGAAATGCCACATTTCTCCCAAATAGATCACATCTTCTCCAAGAAATACCAGGTTTCCCCCTTCAAATAGGACCTTTTCACCCACAAATACCTCTTTTATCCCCAAAAGAGGACAGTTTCCTCCAGAAATGCCACATTTCTCCCAAATAGATCACATCTTCTCCAAGAAATACCAGGTTTCCCCTTTCAAATAGGACCTTTTCACCCACAAATACCTCTTTTATCCCCAAAATAGGACAGTTTCTTCCAGAAATGCCACATTTCTCCCAAATAGATCACATCTTCTCCAAGAAATACCACGTTTCCCCCTTCAAATAGGACCTTTTCTCCCACAAATACCTGTTTATTCCCAAAAGAGGACAGTTTCTTCCAGACATGCCACATTTCTCCCAAATATAGCACATCTTCTCCAAGAAATACCAGGGTTCCCCCTTCAAATAGGACCTTTTCACCCACAAATACCTCTTTTATCCCCAACAGAGGACAGTTTCTTCCAGAAATGCCACATTTCTCCCAAATAGATCACATCTTCTCCAAGAAATACCAGCTTTCCCCCCTCAAAAAGGAACTGTTCACCCACAAATACCTCTTTTATCCCCAAAAGAGGACAGTTTCTTCCAGACATGCCACATTTCTCCCAAATATATCACATCTTCTCCAAGAAATACCAGCTTTCCCCCTCGAAATAGGACCTTTTCACCCACAAATACCTCTTTTTTTCCCAAAATAGGACAGTTTCTTCCAGACATGCCACATTTCTCCCAAATACATCATATCTTCTGCAAGAAATACCAGGTTTCCCCCTTCATATAGAATCTTTTAACCCACAAATACCTCCTTTATCCCCAAAAGAGGACAGTTTCTTCCAGAAAGGCCACATTTCTCCCAAATAGATCACATCTTCTCCAAGAAATACCACGGTTCCCTCTTCAAATAGAACCTTTTCACCCACAAATACCTGTTTTATCCCCAGAAGTGGACATTTTCTGCCGGAAACGCCAGATTTCTCCCAAATAGATCACATCTTCTCCAAGAAATACCACGTTTCCCCCTTCAAATAGGACCTTTTCACCCACAAATACCTCTTTTCTCCCCAAAACAGAACAGTTTCTGCCAGAAAGGCCACATTTCTCCCAAATATATCACATCTTCTCCAAGAAATACCAGGTTTCCCCCTTCAAATAGGACCTTTTCACCAACTAATACCTCTTTTATCCCCCAAATAGGACATTTTCTTCTAGAAATGCCACATTTCTCCCAAATATATCACATCTTCTCCAAGAAATACCAGCTTTCCCCCTTCAAATAGAACCTTTTCACCCTCAAATACCTCTTTTATCACCAAAGTAGGACAGTTTCTGCCAGAAATGACAAATTTCTCCCAAATATCTCACATCTTCTCCGAGAAATACCAGGGTTCCCCCTCGAAATAGGAGCTTTTCTCCCACAAATACCTCTTTTATCCCCAAAAGAGGACAGTTTCTTCTAGACATGCCACATTTCTCCCAAATATATCACATCTTCTCCAAGAAATACCAGCTCTCCCCCTTCAAATAGGACCTTTTCACTCACAAATACCTGATTTATCCCCAGAATAGGACAGTTTCTTCCAGAAAGGCCACATTTCTCCCAAATAGATCACATCTTCTCCAAGAAATACCACGTTTCCCCCTTCAAATAGGACCTTTTCACCCACAAATACCTGTTTTATCCCCAAAATAGGACTGTTTCTTCCAGACATGCCACATTTCTCCCAAATAGATCACATCTTCTCCAAGAAATACCACGTTTCCCCCTTCAAATAGGACCTTTTCACCCACAAATACCTGTTTTATCCCTCAAATTGGAAATTTTCTTGCAGAAATGCCAGATTTCTCCCAAATATATCACATCTTCCCCAAGAAATACCAGGTTTCCCCCTTCAAATCGGACCTTTTCACCCACAAATACCTGTTTTATCCCCAAAAGAGTACAGTTTCTTCCAGAAAGGCCACATTTCTCCCAAATATAGAACATCTTCTCCAAGAAATACCACGTTTCCCCCTTCAAATAGGACCTTTTCACCCACAAATACCTCTTTTATCCCCAAAATAGGACTGTTTCTTCCAGACATGCCACATTTCTCCCAAATAGATCACATCTTCTCCAAGAAATACCAGGATTCCCCCTTCAAATAGGACCTTTTCACCCACAAATACCTCTTTTATCCCCAAAAGAGAACATTTTCTGCCAGAAATGCCACATTTCTCCCAAATATATCACATCTTCTCCAAGAAATACCAGGATTCCTCCTGAAATAGGAACTTTTCTCCCGCAAATACCTGCCTTCTCCCCCCACATTGAACTTTTTCTTCCTGACATGCCAGATTTCTCCCAAATAGATCACATCTTCTCCAAGAAATACCAGCTTTCCCCCTTGAAATAGGAACTTTTCACCCACAAATACCTCTTTTATCCCCAAAAGAGGACAGTTTCTTCCAGAAATGCCACATTTCTCCCAAATAGATCACATCTTCTACAAGAAATACCACGTTTCCCCCTTCAAATAAGACCTTTTCACCCACAAATACCTCTTTTATCCCCAAAATTTGACAATTTCTTCCAGAAATGCCACATTTCTCCCAAGCATATCACATCTTCTCCAAGAAATACCTGGTTCCCCCTCGAAATAGGACCTTTTCACCCACAAATACCTCTTTTATCCCCAAAAGAGGACAGTTTCTTCCAGAAATGCCACATTTCTCCCAAGTAGATCACATCTTCTCCAAGAAATACCACGTTTCCCCCTTCAAATAGGAACATTTCACCCACAAATACCTCCTTTTTCCCCAAAATAGGACAGTTTCTTCCAGACATACCACATTTCTCCCAAATATACCACATCTTCTCCAAGAAATACCAGGTTTCCCCCTTCAAATAGGACCTTTTCACCCACAAATACCTCTTTTATCCCCAAAATAGGACAGTTTCTTCAAGACATGCCACATTTCTCCCAAATAGATCACATCTTCTCCAAGAAATACCACGTTTCCCCCTTCAAATAGGACCTTTTCACCCACAAATACCTCTTTTATCCCCAAAAGAGGACATTGTCTTCCAGAAATGCCAGATTTCTACCAAATATATCACATCTTCTCCAAGAAATACCAGATTTCCCCCTTCAAATAGGACCTTTTCACCCACAAATACCTGCTTTATCCCCAAAATAGGACAGTTTCTTGCAGAAATGCCACATTTCTCCCAAATATATCACATCTTCTCCAAGAAATACCAGGATTCCCCCTTCAAATAGGACCTTTTCAAACACAAATACCTCTTTTATCCCCAAAAGAGGACAGTTTCTTCCTGACATGCCACATTTCCACCAAATATATCACATCTTCTCCAAGAAATACCAGCTTTCCCCCTTCAAATAGGACCTTTTCACCCACAAGTACCTCTTATCTCCCCCCAGATAGGGCATTTTCCTCCAGAAATGCCACATTTCTCCCAAATATATCACATCTTCTCCAAGAAATACCACGTTTCCCCTTGAAATAGGACCTTTTCACCCACAAATACCTCTATTATCCCCAAAATTGGACAGTTTCTTCCTGACATGCCAGATTTCTCCCAAATACACAACATCTTCTCCAATAAATACCACGTTTCCCCCTTCAAATAGGAACTTTTCTCCCACAAATACCAGCCTTCTCCCCGCAAATTGGACTTTTTCTTCCAGAAATGCCACATTTCTCCCAAATAGATCACATCTTCTCCAAGAAATACCAGGAGTCCTTCTCGAAATAGGACCTTTTCTCCCACAAATACCTGTTTTATCCCCAAAATAGGACAGTTTCTTCCAGAAATGCCACATTTCTCCCAAATATATCACATCTTCTCCAAGAAATAACAGGATTACCCATGGAAATCGGAACTTTTCACCCACAAATACCTCTTTCATCCCCAGAAGAGGACAGTTTCTTCCAGACATGCCACATTTCTCCCAAATATATCACATCTTCTCCAAGAAATACCACGTTTCCCCCTTCAAATAGGACCTTTTCACCCACAAATACCTCTTTTATCCCCAAAAGAGGACATTGTCTTCCAGAATTGCAGATTTCTCCCAAATATATCACATCTTCTCCAAGAAATACCACGTTTCCCCCTTCAAATAGGACCTTTTCACCCACAAATACCTCTTTTATCCCCAAAAGAGGACAGTTTCTTCCAGAAAGGCCACATTTCTCCCAAATATATCACATGTTCTCCAAGAAATACCAGGATTCCCCCTTCAAATAGGACCTTTTCACCCACAAATACCTCTTTTATCCCCAAAAGAGGACAGTTTCTTCCAGACATGCCACATTTCTCCCAAATAGATCACATCTTCTCCAAGAAATACCAGGGTTCCCCCTTCAAATAGGACCTTTTCACCCACAAATACCTCTTTTATCCCCAAAAGAGGACAGTTTCTTCCAGAAATGCCACATTTCTCCCAAATAGATCACATCTTCTCCTAGAAATACCAGGTTTCCCACTTCAAATAGGACCTTTTCACCCACAAATACCTCTTTTTTTCCCAAAATAGGACAGTTTCTTCCAGAAATGCCACATTTCTCCCAAATAAATCACATCTTCTCCAAGAAATACCAGCTTTCCCCCTTCAAATAGGACCTTTTCACCCACAACTATCTCTTTTATCCCCAGAATAGGACAGTTTCTTCCAGACATGCCACATTTCTCCCAAATAGATCACATCTTCTCCAAGAAATACCACGTTTCCCCCTTCAAATAGGACCTTTTCACCCACAAATACCTCTTTTATCCCCAAAATAGGACAGTTTCTTCCAGAAATGCCACATTTCTCCCAAATAGATCACATCTTCTCCTAGAAATACCAGGTTTCCCACTTCAAATAGGACCTTTTCACCCACAAATACCTCTTTTATTCCCAAAATAGGACAGTTTCTTCCAGAAATGCCACATTTCTCCCAAATAAATCACATCTTCTCCAAGAAATACCACGTTTCCCCCTTCAAATAGGACCTTTTCACCCACAAATACCTCTTTTATCCCCAAAAGAGGACAGTTTCTTCCAGAAATGCCACATTTCTCCCAAATATATCACATCTCCTAAAAAAAATACCAGGTTTCCGCCTTCAAATAGAACCTTTTCACCCACAAATACCTCTTTTATCCCCAAAAGAGGACCGTTTCTTCCAGAAATGCCACATTTCTCCCAAATATATAACATCTTCTCCAAGAAATACCAGGATTCCCCCTTCAAATAGGACCTATTCACCCTCAAATACCTCTTTTATCACCAAAATAGGACAGTTTCTGCCAGAAATGATAAATTTCTCCCAAATAGATCACATCTTCTCCAAGAAATACCAGGGTTCCCCCACGAAATAGGAACTTTTCACCCACAAATTCCTCTTTTATCCCCAAAATAGGACAGTTTCTTCCAGACATGCCACATTTCAACCAAATAGATCACATCTTCTCCAAGAAATACCAGGTTTCCCCCTCAAATAAGACCTTTTCACCCACAAATACCTCTTTTATCCCCAAAAGAGGACAGTTTCTGCCAGAAATGAAAAATTTCTCCCAAATATCTCACATCTTCTCCGAGAAATACCAGGGTTCCCCCTCGAAATAGGAGCTTTTCTCCCACAAATACCTCTTTTATCCCCAAAACAGAACAGTTTCTTCCAGACATGCCACATTTCTCCCAAATAGATCACATCTTCTCCAAGAAATACCAGCTCTCCCCCTTCAAATAGGACCTTTTCACTCACAAATACCTCTTTTATCCCCAGAATAGGACAGTTTCTTCCAGAAAGGCCACATTTCTCCCAAATAGATCACATCTTCTCCAAGAAATACCACGTTTCCCCCTTCAAATAGGACCTTTTCACCCACAAATACCTGTTTTATCCCCAAAATAGGACTGTTTCTTCCAGACATGCCACATTTCTCCCAAATAAATCACATCTTCTCCAAGAAATACCACGTTTCCCCCTTCAAATAGGACCTTTTCACCCACAAATACCTGTTTTATCCCTCAAATTGGAAATTTTCTTACAGAAATGCCAGATTTCTCCCGAATATATCACATCTTCTCCAAGAAATAACAGGTTTCCCCCTTCAAATCGGACCTTTTCACCCACAAATACCTGTTTTATCCCCAAAAGAGTACAGTTTCTTCCAGAAAGGCCACATTTCTCCCAAATATAGAACATCTTCTCCAAGAAATACCACGTTTCCCCCTTCAAATAGGACCTTTTCACCCACAAATACCTCTTTTATCCCCAAAATAGGACTGTTTCTTCCAGACATGCCACATTTCTCCCAAATAGATCACATCTTCTCCAAGAAATACCAGGATTCCCCCTTCAAATAGGACCTTTTCACCCACAAATACCTCTTTTATCCCCAAAAGAGAACATTTTCTGCCAGAAATGCCACATTTCTCCCAAATATATCACATCTTCTCCAAGAAATACCAGGATTCCTCCTGAAATAGGAACTTTTCTCCCGCAAATACCTGCCTTCTCCCCCCAAATTGAACTTTTTCTTCCAGAAATGCCACATTTCTCCCAAATATATCACATCTTCTCCAAGAAATACCAGCTTTCCCCCTTGAAATAGGAACTTTTCACCCACAAATACCTCTTTTATACCCAAAAGAGGACAGTTTCTTCCAGAAATGCCACATTTCTCCCAAATAGATCACATCTTCTCCAAGAAATACCACGTTTCCCCCTTCAAATAAGACCTTTTCACCCACAAATACCTCTTTTATCCCCAAAATTTGACAGTTTCTTCCAGAAATGCCACATTTCTCCCAAGCATATCACATCTTCTCCAAGAAATACCTGGTTCCCCCTCGAAATAGGACCTTTTCACCCACAAATACCTCTTTTATCCCCAAAAGAGGACAGTTTCTTCCAGAAATGCCACATTTCTCCCAAGTAGATCACATCTTCTCCAAGAAATACCACGTTTCCCCCTTCAAATAGGAACATTTCACCCACAAATACCTCCTTTTTCCCCAAAATAGGACAGTTTCTTCCAGACATACCACATTTCTCCCAAATATACCACATCTTCTCCAAGAAATACCACGTTTCCCCCTTCAAATAGGACCTTTTCACCCACAAGTACCTCTTTTATGCCCAAAATAGGACAGTTTCTTACAGAAATGCCACATTTCTCCCAAATATATCACATCTTGTTCAGGAAATACCAGGATTACACCAGAAATAGGAACTTTTCTCCCACAAATACCTGCCTTCTCCCCCCAAATTGGACTTTTTCTTCCAGAAATGCCTCATTTCTCCCCAATAGATCACATCTTCTCCAAGAAATACCAGGTTTCCCCCTTCAAATAGGACCTTTTCACCCACAAATACCTCTTTTATCCCCAAAATAGGACAGTTTCTTCAAGACATGCCACATTTCTCCCAAATAGATCACATCTTCTCCAAGAAATACCACGTTTCCCCCTTCAAATAGGACCTTTTCACCCACAAATACCTCTTTTATCCCCAAAAGAGGACATTGTCTTCCAGAAATGCCAGATTTCTACCAAATATATCACATCTTCTCCAAGAAATACCAGATTTCCCCCTTCAAATAGGACCTTTTCACCCACAAATACCTGCTTTATCCCCAAAATAGGACAGTTTCTTGCAGAAATGCCACATTTCTCCCAAATATATCACATCTTCTCCAAGAAATACCAGGATTCCCCCTTCAAATAGGACCTTTTCAAACACAAATACCTCTTTTATCCCCAAAAGAGGACAGTTTCTTCCTGACATGCCACATTTCCACCAAATATATCACATCTTCTCCAAGAAATACCAGCTTTCCCCCTTCAAATAGGACCTTTTCACCCACAAGTACCTCTTATCTCCCCCCAGATAGGGCATTTTCCTCCAGAAATGCCACATTTCTCCCAAATATATCACATCTTCTCCAAGAAATACCACGTTTCCCCTTGAAATAGGACCTTTTCACCCACAAATACCTCTATTATCCCCAAAATTGGACAGTTTCTTCCTGACATGCCAGATTTCTCCCAAATACACAACATCTTCTCCAATAAATACCACGTTTCCCCCTTCAAATAGGAACTTTTCTCCCACAAATACCAGCCTTCTCCCCGCAAATTGGACTTTTTCTTCCAGAAATGCCACATTTCTCCCAAATAGATCACATCTTCTCCAAGAAATACCAGGAGTCCTTCTCGAAATAGGACCTTTTCTCCCACAAATACCTGTTTTATCCCCAAAATAGGACAGTTTCTTCCAGAAATGCCACATTTCTCCCAAATATATCACATCTTCTCCAAGAAATAACAGGATTACCCATGGAAATCGGAACTTTTCACCCACAAATACCTCTTTCATCCCCAGAAGAGGACAGTTTCTTCCAGACATGCCACATTTCTCCCAAATATATCACATCTTCTCCAAGAAATACCACGTTTCCCCCTTCAAATAGGACCTTTTCACCCACAAATACCTCTTTTATCCCCAAAAGAGGACAGTTTCTTCCTGACATGCCACATTTCTACCAAATATATCACATCTTCTCCAAGAAATACCAGCTTTCCCCCTTCAAATAGGACCTTTTCACCCACAAATACCTCTTTTATCCCCAAAATAGGACATTTTCTTCCAGAAAGGCCACATTTCTCCCAAATATATCACATGTTCTCCAAGAAATACCAGGATTCCCCCTTCAAATAGGACCTTTTCACCCACAAATACCTCTTTTATCCCCAAAAGAGGACAGTTTCTTCCAGACATGCCACATTTCTCCCAAATAGATCACATCTTCTCCAAGAAATACCAGGGTTCCCCCTTCAAATAGGACCTTTTCACCCACAAATACCTCTTTTATCCCCAAAAGAGGACAGTTTCTTCCAGAAATGCCACATTTCTCCCAAATAGATCACATCTTCTCCTAGAAATACCAGGTTTCCCACTTCAAATAGGACCTTTTCACCCACAAATACCTCTTTTTTTCCCAAAATAGGACAGTTTCTTCCAGAAATGCCACATTTCTCCCAAATAAATCACATCTTCTCCAAGAAATACCAGCTTTCCCCCTTCAAATAGGACCTTTTCACCCACAACTATCTCTTTTATCCCCAGAATAGGACAGTTTCTTCCAGACATGCCACATTTCTCCCAAATAGATCACATCTTCTCCAAGAAATACCAGCTTTCCCCCTTCAAATAGGACCTTTTCACCCACAAATACCTCTTTTATCCCCAAAAGAGGACAGTTTCTTCCAGAAATGCCACATTTCTCCCAAATAGATCACATCTTCTCCTAGAAATACCAGGTTTCCCACTTCAAATAGGACCTTTTCACCCACAAATACCTCTTTTATTCCCAAAATAGGACAGTTTCTTCCAGAAATGCCACATTTCTCCCAAATAAATCACATCTTCTCCAAGAAATACCACGTTTCCCCCTTCAAATAGGACCTTTTCACCCACAAATACCTCTTTTATCCCCAAAAGAGGACAGTTTCTTCCAGAAATGCCACATTTCTCCCAAATATATCACATCTCCTAAAAAAAATACCAGGTTTCCGCCTTCAAATAGAACCTTTTCACCCACAAATACCTCTTTTATCCCCAAAAGAGGACCGTTTCTTCCAGAAATGCCACATTTCTCCCAAATATATAACATCTTCTCCAAGAAATACCAGGATTCCCCCTTCAAATAGGACCTTTTCACCCTCAAATACCTCTTTTATCACCAAAATAGGACAGTTTCTTCCAGAAATGATAAATTTCTCCCAAATAGATCACATCTTCTCCAAGAAATACCAGGGTTCCCCCACGAAATAGGAACTTTTCACCCACAAATTCCTCTTTTATCCCCAAAATAGGACAGTTTCTTCCAGACATGCCACATTTCAACCAAATAGATCACATCTTCTCCAAGAAATACCAGGTTTCCCCCTCAAATAAGACCTTTTCACCCACAAATACCTCTTTTATCCCCAAAAGAGGACAGTTTCTTCCAGAAATGCCACATTTCTCCCAAATATATCACATCTTCTCCAAGAAATACCAGCTTTCCCCCTTCAAATAGGACCTTTTCACCCACAAATACCACTTTTATCCCCAAAAGAGGACAGTTTCTTCCAGACATGCCACATTTCTCCCAAATATATCACATCTTCTCCAAGAAATACCAGGTTTCCACCTTCAAATAGGACCTTCTCACCCACAAATACCTGTTTTATCCCCAGAATAGGACAGTTTCTTCTAGAAAGGCCACATTTCTCCCAAATATATCACATCTTCTCCAAGAAATACCAGCTTTCCCCCTTCAAATAGGACCTTTTCAAACACAAATACCTGTTTATCCCCAAAATAGGACTGTTTCTTGCTGACATGCCACATTTCTCCCAAATAGATCACATCTTCTCCAAGAAATACCACGTTTCCCCCTTCAAATAGGACCTTTTCACCCACAAATACCTGTTTTATCCCTCAAATTGGAAATTTTCTTCCAGAAATGCCACATTTCTCCCACATAGATCACATCTTCTCCAAGAAATACCAGCTTTCCCCCTTCAAATACGACATTTTCACCCACAAATACCAGACTTCTTCCCCCAGATTGGACAGTTTCTTCCAGAAAGGCCACATTTCTCCCAAATAGATCACATCTTCTCCAAGAAATACCACGTTTCCCCCTGGAAATAGTATCTTTTCACCCACAAATACCTCTTTTATCGCCAAAAGAGGACATTTTCTGCCAGAAATGCCACATATCTCCCATATAGATCACATCTTCTCCAAGAACTACCAGGTTTCCCCCCTCAAATAGGACCTTTTCACCCACAAATACCTCTTTTATCCCCAAAATAGGACATTTTCTGCCAGAAATGCCACATTTCTCCCAAATATATCACATCTTCTCCAAGAAATACCAGGTTTCCCCCTTCAAATAGGAACTTTTCACCCACAAATACCTCTTTTCTCCCCCCAGATAGGGCATTTTCCTCCAGAAATGCCACATTTCTCCCAAATAGATCACATCTTCTCCAAGAAATACCACGTTTCCCCCTGGAAATAGAACCTTTTCACCCACAAATACCTCTTTTATCCCCAAAAGAGGACAGTTTCTTCCTGACATGCCAGATTTCACCCAAATATACCACATCTTCTCCAAGAAATACCAGGATTCCCCGTTGAAATAGGAACTTTTCTCCCACAAATACCAGCCATCTCCCCGCAAATTGGACTTTTTCTTCCTGAAATGCCACATTTCTCCCAAATATATCACATCTTCTCCAAGAAATACCAGGATTCCTCCAGAAATAGGAACTTTTCTCCCACAAATACCTCTTTTATCCCCAAAAGAGGACAGTTTCTTCCAGAAATGCCACATTTCTCCCAAATATATCACATCTTCTCCAAGAAATACCAGGATTCCCCCTGGAAATAGGAACTTTTCACCCACAAATACCTCTTTCATCCCCAAAATAGGACAGTTTCTTCCAGAAATGCCACTTTTCTCCCAAATATATCACATCTTCTCCAAGAAATACCAGCTTTCCCCCTTCAAATAGGACCTTTTCACCCACAAATATCTCCTTTATCCCCAAAAGAGGACAGTTTCTTCCAGAAATGCCACATTTCTCCCAAATAGATCACATCTTCTCCAAGAAATACCAGCTTTCCCCCTTCAAATAGGACCTTTTCACCCACAAATACCTCTTTTTTTCCCAAAATAGGACTGTTTCTTCCAGACATGCCACATTTCTCCCAAATAGATCACATCTTCTCCAAGAAATACCAGGATTCCCCCTTCAAATAGGACCTTTTCAAACACAAATACCTCTTTTATCCCCAAAATAGGACAGTTTCTTCAAGACATGTCACATTTCTCCCAAATAGATCACATCTTCTCCAAGAAATACCACGTTTCCCCCTTCAAATAGGAACTTTTCACCCACAAATACCTCTTTTCTCCCCCCAGATAGGGCATTTTCCTCCAGAAATGCCACATTTCTCCCAAATAGATCACATCTTCTCCAAGAAATACCACGTTTCCCCCTTCAAATAGGACCTTTTCACCCACAAAAAAATCTTTTATCCCCAAAATAGAACAGTTTCTTCCTGACATGCCAGATTTCTCCCAAATATACCACATCTTCTCCAAGAAATACCAGGATTCCCCGTTGAAATAGGAACTTTTTCCCACAAATACCAGCCTTCTCCCCGCAAATTGGACTTTTTCTTCCAGAAATGCCACATTTCTCCCAAATATACCACATCTTCTCCAAGAAATACCAGGATTCCTCCTGAAATAGGAACTTTTCTCCCACAAATACCTGTTTTATCCCCAAAATAGGACAGTTTCTTCCCGAAAGGCCACATTTCTCCCAAATATATCACATCTTCTCCAAGAAATATCAGGATTACCCCTGGAAATAGGAACTTTTCACCCACAAATACCTCTTTCATCCCCAAAAGAGGACAGTTTCTTCCAGAAATGCCACTTTTCTCCCAAATATATCACATCTTCTCCAAGAAATACCAGCTTTCCCCCTTCAAATAGGACCTTTTCACCCACAAATACCTGTTTTATCCCCAAAAGAGGACAGTCTCTTCCAGAAAGGCCACATTTCTCCCAAATAGATCACATCTTCTCCAAGAAATACCACGTTTCCCCCTTCAAATAGGACCTCTTCAACCACAAATACCTTTTTATCACCAAAATAGGACATTTTCTTCCAGAAATGCCACATTTCTCCCAAATATATCACATCTTCTCCAAGAAATACCAGGATTCCCCCTTCAAATAGGACCTTTTCAAACACAAATACCTCTTTTATCCCCAGAATAGGACAGTTTCTTCCAGACATGCCACATTTCTCCCAAATAGATCACATCTTCTCCAAGAAATACCACGTTTCCCCCCCCAAATAGGACCTTTTCACCCACAACTACCACTTTTATCCCCAAAAGAGGACAGTTTCTTCCAGAAATGCCACATTTCTCCCAAATAGATCACATCTTCTCCAAGAAATACCAGCTTTCCCCCTTCAAATAGGACCTTTTCACCCACAACTACCTCTTTTATCCCCAGAATAGGACAGTTTCTTCCAGAAAGGCCACATTTCTCCCAAATATATCACATCTTCTCCTAGAAATACCAGGTTTCCCCCTTCAAATACGACCTTTTCACCCACAAATACCAGACTTCTTCCCCCAGATTGGACAGTTTCTTCCAGAAAGGCCACATTTCTCCCAAATAGATCACATCTTCTCCAAGAAATACCAGCTTTCCCCCTTCAAATAGTACCTTTTCACCCACAAATACCTCTTTTATCCCCAAAAGAGAACATTTTCTGCCAGAAATGCCACATTTCTCCCAAATATATCACATCTTCTCCAAGAAATACCAGGATTCCTCCTGAAATAGGAACTTTTCTCCCGCAAATACCTGCCTTCTCCCCCCAAATTGAACTTTTTCTTCCAGAAATGCCACATTTCTCCCCAATAGATCACATTTTCTCCAAGAAATATCAGCTTTCCCCCTTCAAATAAGACATTTTCACCAAGAATTACCTCTTTTATTCCCAGAATAGGACAGTTTCTTCCAGAAACGCCACATTTCTCCCAAATATATCACATCTTCTCCAAGAAATACCAGGATTCCACCTTCAAATAGGAACTTTTCACCCACAAATACCTCCTTTTTCCCAAAAATAGGACAGTTTCTTCCAGACATGCCACATTTCTCCCAAATATATCACATCTTCTCCAAGAAATACCAGCTTTCCCCCTTCAAATAGGACCTTTTCTCCCTCAAGTACCTCTTTTATCCCCAAAAGAGGACAGTTTCTTCCAGACATGCCACATTTCTCCCAAATATATCACATCTTCTCCAAGAAATACCAGGATTCCTCCTGAAATAGGAACTTTTCTCCCAGAAATACCTGCCTTCTCCCCCCAAATTGGACTTTTTCTTCCAGAAATGCCACATTTCTCCCAAATAGATCACATCTTCTCCAAGAAATACCAGCTTTCCCCCTTCAAATAGGACCTTTTCACCCACAAATACCTCTTTTATCCCCGAAATAGAACAGTTTCTTCCAGACATGCCACATATCTCCCAAATAGATCACATCTTCTCCAAGAAATACCAGGGTTCCCCCCTCAAATAGGACCTTTTCACCCACAAATACCTCTATTATCCTCAAAATAGGACAGTTTCTGCCAGAAATGCCACATTTCTCCCAAATAGATCACATCTTCTCCAAGAAATACCAGGTTTCCCCCTTCAAATAGGACCTTTTCACCCACAAATACCTGTTTTCTCCCCCCAGATAGGGCATTTTCCTCCAGAAATGCCACATTTCTCCCAAATATATCACATCTTCTCCAAGAAATACCACGTTTCCCCCTGGAAATAGGACCTTTTCACCCACAAATACCTCTTTTATCCCCAAAAGAGGACAGTTTCTTCCTGACATGCCAGATTTGTCCCAAATATATCACATCTTCTCCAAGAAATACCAGGATTCCGCCTGAAATAGGAACTTTTCTCCAACAAATACCTGCCTTCTCCCCCCAAATTGGACTTTTTCTTCCAGAAATGCCACATTTCTCCCAAATAGATCACATCTTCTCCAAGAAATACCTGTTTTTTCCCCCTTGAAATAGAACCTTTTCACCCACAAATACCTCTTTTATCCCCAAAAGAGGACAGTTTCTTCCAGACATGCCACATTTCTCCCAAATAGATCACATCTTCTCCAAGAAATACCAGGTTTCCCCCCTCAAATGGACCTTTTCACCCACAAATACCTCTTTTATCCCCAAAAGAGGACAGTTTCTTCCAGACATGCCACATTTCTCCCAAATAGATCACATCTTCTCCAAGAAATACCAGGTTTCCCCCTTCAAATAGGACCTTTTCACCCACAAATACCTCTTTTCTCCCCCCAGAAAGGGCATTTTCCTCCAGAAATGCCACATTTCTCCCAAATATATCACATCTTCTCCACGAAATACCACGTTTCCCCCTCAAATAGGACCTTTTCACACACAAATACCTCTTTTATCCCCAAAAGAGGACAGTTTCTTCCTGACATGCCAGATTACTCCCAAATATACCACATCTTCTCCAAGAAATACCAAGATTCCCCGTTGAACTAGGAACTTTTCTCCCACAAATACCAGCCTTCTCCCCGCAAATTGGACTTTTTCTTCCAGAAATGCCACATTTCTACCAAATATATCACATCTTCTCCAAGAAATACCAGGATTCCTCCAGAAATAGGAACTTTTCTCCCAAAAATACCTCTTTTATCCCCAAAAGAGGACAGTTTCTTCCAGAAATGCCACATTTCTCCCAAATAGATCACATCTTCTCCAAGAAATACCAGGTTTCCCCCTTCAATTAGGACCTTTTCACCCACAAATACCTCTTTCATCCCCAGAATAGGACAGTTTCTTCCTGACATACCAGATTTCTCCCAAATATATCACATCTTCTCCAAGAAATACCACGTTTCCCCCTTCAAATAGGACCTTTTCACCCACAAATACCTCCTTTATCCCCAAAAGAGGACAGTTTCTTCCAGAAATGCCACATTTCTCCCAAATAGATCACATCTTATCCAAGAAATACCAGCTTTCCCCCTTCAAATAGGACCTTTTCACCCAGAAATACCTGTTTTCTCCCCCCAGATAGGGCATTTTCCTCCAGAAATGCCAAATTTCTCCCAAATATATCACATCTTCTCCAAGAAATACCACGTTTCCCCCTTCAAATAGAACATTTTCACCCACAAATACCTCTTTTATCCCCAAAAGAGGACAGTTTCTTCCAGACATGCCACATTTCTCCCAAATATACCACATCTTCTCCAAGAAATACCTGGATTCCCCGTTGAAATAGGAACTTTTCTCCCACAAATACCAGCCTTCTCCCCGCAAATTGGACTTTTTCTTCCAGAAATGCCACATTTCTCCCAAATATACCACATCTTCTCCAAGATATACCAGGATTCCTCCTGAAATAGGAACTTTTCTCCAAGAAATACCTATTTTATCCCCAAAATAGGACAGTTTCTTCCAGACATGCCACATTTCTCCCAAATATATCACATCTTCTCCAAGAAATATCAGGATTACCCCTCGAAATAGGACCTTTTCACCCACAACTACCTCTTTTATCCCCAGAAGAGGACAGTTTCTTCCAGAAATGCCACATTTCTCCCAAATATATCACATCTTATCCAAGAAATACCAGCTTTCCCCCTTCAAATAGGACCTTTTCACCCACAAATACCTCTTTTATCCCCAAAATACGACAGTTTCTTCCAGAAATGACACATTTCTCCCAAATAGATCACATCTTCTCCTAGAAATACCAGGTTTCCCCGTTGAAATAGGACCTTTTCACCCACAAATACCTCTTTTATCCCCGAAATAGGACAGTTTCTTCCAGAAATGCCACATTTCTCCCAAATAGATCACATCTTCTCCAAGAAATACCAGCTTTCCCCCTCCAAATAGGACCTTTTCACCCACAAATGCCTGTTTTATCCCCAAAATAGGACAGTTTCTTCCAGAAAGGCCACATTTCTCCCAAATATATCACATCTTCTCCAAGAAATACCAGCTTTCCCCCTTCAAATAGGACCTTCTCACCCACAAATACCTCTTTTATCCCCAGAATAGGACAGTTTCTTCCAGAAAGGCCACATTTCTCCCAAATATATCACATCTTCTCCAAGAAATTCCAGCTTTCCCCCTTCAAATAGGACCGTTTGAAACACAAATACCTCTTTTATCCCCAAAATAGGACTGTTTCTTCCTGACATGCCACATTTCCCCCAAATAGATCACATCTTCTCCAAGAAATACCACGTTTCCCCCTTCAAATAGGACCTTTTCACCCACAAATACCTCTTTTATCCCTCAAATTGGAAATTTTCTTCCAGAAATGCCACATTTCTCCCAAATAGATCACATCTTCTCATAGAAATACCACGTTTCCCCCTTCAAATACGACCTTTTCACCCACAAATACCAGACTTCTTCCCCCAGATTGGACAGTTTCTTCCAGAAAGGCCACATTTCTCCCAAATATATCACATCTTCTCCAAGAAATACCAGGTTTCCCCCTGGAAATAGTACCTTTTCACCCACAAATACATCTTTTATCCCCAAAAGAGGACAGTTTCTTCCAGACATGCCACATTTCTCCCAAATATATCACATCTTCTCCAAGAAATACCAGGTTTCCCCCTTGAAATAGGACTTTTTCACCCACAAATACCTCTTTTATCCCCAAAAGAGAACATTTTCTGCCAGAAATGCCACATTTCTCCCAAATATATCACATCTTCTCCAAGAAATACCAGGATTCCTCCTGAAATAGGAACTTTTCTCCCGCAAATACCTGCCTTCTCCCCCCAAATTGAACTTTTTCTTCCAGAAATGCCTCATTTCTCCCAAATAAATCACATCTTCTCCAAGAAATACCAGCTTTCCCCCTTGAAATAGGAACTTTTCACCCACAAATACCTCTTTTATCCCCAAAAGAGGACAGTTTCTTCCAGACATGCCACATTTCTCCCAAATATATCACATCTTCTCCAAGAAATACCAGCTTTCCTCCTTCAAATAAGACCTTATCACCCACAAAAACCTCTTTTATTCCCAGAATAGGACAGTTTCTTCCAGAAATGCCACATTTCTCCCAAATATATCACATCTTCTCCAAGAAATACCAGCTTTCCCCCTTCAAATAGGACCTTTTCACCCACAAATACCTCTTTTATCCCCAAAAGAGGACAGTTTCTTCCAGACATGCCACATTTCTCCCAAATATAGCACATCTTCTCCAAGAAATACCAGCTTTCCCCCTTCAAATAGGACCTTTTCACCCACAAATACCTCCTTTTTCCCCAAAATAGGACAGTTTCTTCCAGACACGCCACATTTCTCCCAAATAGATCACATCTTCTCCAAGAAATACCAGGGTTCCCCCCTCAAATAGGACCTTTTCACCCTCAAATACCTCTTTTATCCCCAAAATAGGACATTTTCTGCCAGAAATGCCACATTTCTCCCAAATAGATCACATCTTCTCCAAGAAATACCACGTTTCCCCCTTCAAATAGGACCTTTTCACCCACAAATACCTCTTTTCTCCCCCCAGATAGGGCATTTTCCTCCAGAAATGCCACATTTCTCCCAAATATATCACATCTTTTCCAAGAAATACCACGTTTCCCCCTTGAAATAGGACCTTTTCACCCACAAATACCTCTTTTATCCCCAAAAGAGGACAGTTTCTTCCAGACATGCCAGATTTGTCCCAAATATATCACATCTTCTCCAAGAAATACCAGGATTCCTCCAGAAATAGGAACTTTTCTCCCACAAATACCTGCCTTCCCCCCCCAGATAGGGCATTTTCTTCCAGAAATGCCACATTTCTCCCAAATAGATCACATCTTCTCCAAGAAATACCAGCTTTCCCCCTTCAAATAGAACCTTTTCACCCACAAATACCTCCTTTATCCCCGAAACAGAACAGTTTCTTCCAGACATGCCACATATCTCCCAAATATATCACATCTTCTCCAAGAAATACCTGGGTTCCCCCCTCAAATAGGACCTTTTCACCCACAAATACCTCTTTTATCCCCAAAATAGGACATTTTCTGCCAGAAATGGCACATTTCTCCCAAATAGATCACATCTTCTCCAAGAAATACCAGGTTTCCCCCTTCAAATAGGACCTTTTCACCCACAAATACCTCTTTTTTCCCCCCAGATAGGGCATTTTCCTCCAGAAATGCCACATTTCTCCCAAATATATCACATCTTTTCCAAGAAATACCACGTTTCCCCCTGGAAATAGGACCTTTTCACCCACAAATACCTCTTCTATCCCCAAAAGAGGACAGTTTCTTCCTGACATGCCTGATTTCTCCCAAATATACCACATCTTCTCCAAGAAATACCAGGATTCCCCGTTGAAATAGGAACTTTTCTCCCACAAATACCAGCCTTCTCCCCGCAAATTGGACTTTTTCTTCCAGAAATGCCACATTTCTCCCAAATATATCACATCTTCTCCAAGAAATACCAGGATTCCTCCTGAAATAGGAACTTTTCTCCCACAAATACCTGTTTTATCCCCAAAAGAGGACAGTTTCTTCCAGAAATGCCACATTTCTCCCAAATATATCACATCTTCTCCAAGAAATGCCAAGTTTACCCCTTCAAATAGGAACTTTTCACCCACAAATACCTCTTTTATCCCCAAAAGAGGACAGTTTCTGCCAGAAATGCCACATTTCTCCCAAATATATCACATCTTCTCCAAGAAATACCAGGATTCCTCCTGAAATAGGAACTTTTCTCCCGCAAATACCTGCCTTCTCCCCCCAGATTGAACTTTTTCTTCCAGAAATGCCACATTTCTCCCAAATGTATCACATCTTCTCCAAGAAATACCACGTTTCCCCCTGGAAATAGGATCTTTTCACCCACAAATACCTCTTTTATCCCCAAAAGAGGACAGTTTCTTCCAGACATGCCACATTTCTCCCAAATATATCACATCTTCTCCAAGAAATACCAGCTTTCCCCCTTCTAATAAGACCTTATCACCCACAAAAACCTCATTTATTCCCAGAATAGGACAGTTTCTTCCAGAAATGCCACATTTCTCCCAAATATATCACATCTTCTCCAAGAAATACCAGCTTTCCCCTTTCAAATAGGACCTTTTCACCCACAAATACCTCTTTTATCCCCAAAAGAGGACAGTTTCTTCCAGAAATGCCACATTTCTCCCAAATAGATCACATCTTCTCCAAGAAATACCAGCTTTCCCCCTTGAAATAGGAACTTTTCACCCACAAATACCTCCTTTTTCCCCAAAATAGGACAGTTTCTTCCAGACACGCCACATTTCTCCCAAGTATATCACATCTTCTCCAAGAAATACCACGTTTCCCACTTCAAATAGGACCTTTTCTCCCACAAGTACCTCTTTTATCCCCAAAAGAGGACAGTTTCTTCCAGACATGCCAGATTTGTCCCAAATATATCACATCTTCTCCAAGAAATACCAGGATTCCTCCAGAAATAGGAACTTTTCTCCCACAAATACCTGCCTTCTCCCCCCAGATAGTGCATTTTCCTCCAGAAATGCCACATTTCTCCCAAATAGATCACATCTTCTCCAAGAAATACCAGCTTTCCCCCTTCAAATAGAACCTTTTCACCCACAAATACCACCTTTATCCCCGAAATAGAACAGTTTCTTCCAGACATGCCACATATCTCCCAAATAGATCACATCTTCTCCAAGAAATACCAGGGTTCCCCCCTCAAATAGGACCTTTTCACCCACAAATACCTCTTTTATCACCAAAATAGGACAGTTTCTGACAGATATGACAAATTTCTCCCAAATATATCACATCTTCTCCAAGAAATACCAGCTTTCCCCCTTCAAATAGGACCTTTTCACCCTCAAATACCTCTTCTATTACCAAAAGAGGACAGTTTCATCCAGACATGCCACATTTCTCCCAAATAGATCACATCTTCTCCAAGAAATACCACGTTTCCCCCTGGAAATAGGACCTTTTCACCCACAAATACCTCTTTTATCCCCAAAAGAGGACAGTTTCTTCCAGACATGCCAGATTTGTCCCAAATATATCACATCTTCTCCAAGAAATACCTGGGTTCCCCCCTCAAATAGGACCTTTTCACCCACAAATACCTCTTTTATCCCCAAAATAGGACATTTTCTGCCAGAAATGCCACATTTCTCCCAAATATATCACATCTTCTCCAAGAAATACCAGCTTTCCCCCTTCAAATAGGACCTTTTCACCCACAAATACCTCTTTTTTCCCCCCAGATAGGGCATTTTCCTCCAGAAATGCCACATTTCTCCCAAATACATCACATCTTTTCCAAGAAATACCACGTTTCCCCCTGGAAATAGGACCTTTTCACCCACAAATACCTCTTCTATCCCCAAAAGAGGACAGTTTCTTCCTGACATGCCTGATTTCTCCCAAATATACCACATCTTCTCCAAGAAATACCAGGATTCCCCGTTGAAATAGGAACTTTTCTCCCACAAATACCAGCCTTCTCCCCGCAAATTGGACTTTTTCTTCCAGAAATGCCACATTTCTCCCAAATATCTCACATCTTCTCCAAGAAATACCAGGATTCCTCCTGAAATAGGAACTTTTCTCCCTTCAAATACCTGTTTTATCCCCAAAAGAGGACAGTTTCTTCCAGAAATGCCACATTTCTCCCAAATATATCACATCTTCTACAAGAAATACCAGCTTTCCCCCTTCAAATAAGACCTTATCACCCACAAAAACCTCTATTATTCCCAGAATAGGACAGTTTCTTCCAGAAATGCCACATTTCTCCCAAATAGATCACATCTTCTCCAAGAAATACCAGCTTTCCCCTTTCAAATAGGACCTTTTCACCCACAAATACCTCTTTTATCCCCAAAAGAGGACAGTTTCTTCCAGAAATGCCACATTTCTCCCAAATAGATCACATCTTCTCCAAGAAATACCAGCTAGCCCCCTTGAAATAGGAACTTTTCACCCACAAATACCTCCTTTTTCCCCAAAATAGGACAGTTTCTTCCAGACACGCCACATTTCTCCCAAATATATCACATCTTCTCCAAGAAATACCACGTTTCCCACTTCAAATAGGACCTTTTCTCCCACAAGTACCTCTTTTATCCCCAAAAGAGGACAGTTTCTTCCAGACATGCCAGATTTGTCCCAAATATATCACATCTTCTCCAAGAAATACCAGGATTCCTCCAGAAATAGGAACTTTTCTCCCACAAATACCTGCCTTCTCCCCCCAGATAGGGCATTTTCCTCCAGAAATGCCACATTTCTCCCAAATAGATCACATCTTCTCCAAGAAATACCAGGTTTCCCCCTTCAAATAGAACCTTTTCACCCACAAATACCTCCTTTATCCCCGAAATAGAACAGTTTCTTCCAGACATGCCACATATCTCCCAAATATATCACATCTTCTCCAAGAAATACCAGGGTTCCCCCCTCAAATAGGACCTTTTCACCCACAAATACCTCTTTTATCCCCAAAATAGGACATTTTCCTCCAGAAATGCCACATTTCTCCCAAATATATCACATCTTTTCCAAGAAATACCACGTTTCCCCCTGGAAATAGGACCTTTTCACCCACAAATACCTCTTTTATCCCTAAAAGAGGACAGTTTCTTCCAGACATGCCAGATTTGTCCCAAATATATCACATCTTCTCCAAGAAATACCAGGATTCCTCCAGAAATAGGAACTTTTCTCCAAGAAATACCTGCCTTCTCCCACCAAATTGGACTTTTTCTTCCAGAAATGCCACATTTCTCCCAAATAGATCACATCTTCTCCAAGAAATACCTGGTTTCCCCCTTGAAATAGAACCTTTTCACCCACAAATACCTCCTTTATCCCCGAAACAGAACAGTTTCTTCCAGACATGCCACATATCTCCCAAATATTTCACATCTTCTCCAAGAAATACCTGGGTTCCCCCCTCAAATAGGACCTTTTCACCCACAAATACCTCTTTTATCCCCAAAATAGGACATTTTCTGCCAGAAATGCCACATTTCTACCAAATATATCACATCTTCTCCAAGAAATACCAGGTTTCCCCCTTCAAATAGAACCTTTTCACCCACAAATACCTCTTTTTTCCCCCCAGATAGGGCATTTTCCTCCAGAAATGCCACATTTCTCCCAAATATATCACATCTTTTCCAAGAAATACCACGTTTCCCCCTTCAAATAGGACCTTTTCACCCACAAATACCTCTTTTATCCCCAAAAGAGGACAGTTTCTTCCAGACATGCCAGATTTCTCCCAAATATACCACATCTTCTCCAAGAAATACCAGGATTCCCCCTTCAAATAGGACCTTTTCACCCACAAATACCTCTTTCATCCCCAGAATAGGAGAGTTTCTTCCAGAAATGCCACATTTCTCCCAAATATATCACATCTTCTCCAAGAAATACCAGGATTCCTCCTGAAATAGGAACTTTTCTCCCACAAATACCTCTTTTATCCCCAAAAGAGGACAGTTTCTTCCAGAAATGCCACATTTCTCCCAAATATATCACATCTTCTCCAAGAAATACCATTTTTACCCCTTCAAATAGGACCTTTTCACCCACAAATACCTCTTTCATCCCCAGAATAGGAGAGTTTCTTCCAGAAATGCCACATTTCTCCCAAATATATCACATCTTCTCCAAGAAATACCAGGTTTCCCCCTTCAAATAGGACCTTTTCACCCACAAATACATCCTTTATCCCCAAAATAGGACAGTTTCTTCCAGAAATGCCACATTTCTCCCAAATATACCACATCTTCTCCAAGAAATACCAGCTTTCCCCCTCGAAATAGGACCTTTTCACCCACAAATACCTCTTTTTTTCCCAAAATAGGACTGTTTCTTCCTGACATGCCACATTTCTCCCAAATATATCACATCTTCTCCAAGAAATACCACGTTTCCCCCTTCAAATAGGACCTTTTCACCCACAAATACCTCTTTTATCCCCAAAATAGGACAGTTTCTTCCAGAAATGCCACATTTCTCCCAAATATATCACATCTTCTCCAAGAAATTCCAGGTTTCCCACTTCAAATAGGACCTTTTCACCCACAAATACCTCTTTTATCCCCAAAAGAGGACAGTTTCTTCCAGAAATGCCACATTTCTCCCAAATATATCACATCTTCTCCAAGAAATACCAGCTTTCCCCCTCGAAATAGGACCTCTTCACCCACAAATACCTCTTTTATCCCCAGAAGAGGACAGTTTCTTCCAGACATGGCACATTTCTAACATATAGATCACATCTTCTCCAAGAAATACCAGGTTTCCCCCTCAAATAAGACCTTTTCACCCACAAATACTTCTTTTATCCCCAAAAGAGGACAGTTTCATCCAGAAATGCCACATTTCTCCCAAATAGATCACATCTTTTCCAAGAAATACCACGTTTCCCCTGGAAATAGGACCTTTTCACCCACAAATACCTCTTTTATCCCCAAAAGAGGACAGTTTCTTCCAGACATGCCAGATTTGTCCCAAATATATCACATCTTCTCCAAGAAATACCTGGGTTCCCCCCTCAAATAGGACCTTTTCACCCACAAATACCTCTTTTATCCCCAAAATAGGACATTTTCTGCCAGAAATGCCACATTTCTCCCAAATATATCACATCTTCTCCAAGAAATACCAGCTTTCCCCCTTCAAATAGGACCTTTTCACCCACAAATACCTCTTTTTTCCCCCCAGATAGGGCATTTTCCTCCAGAAATGCCACATTTCTCCCAAATACATCACATCTTTTCCAAGAAATACCACGTTTCCCCCTGGAAATAGGACCTTTTCACCCACAAATACATCTTTTATCCCCAGAAGAGGACAGTTTCTTCCTGACATGCCAGATTTCTCCCAAATATACCACATCTTCTCCAAGAAATACCAGGATTCCCCTTTGAAATAGGTCCTTTTCTCCCACAAATACCAGCCTTCTCCCCGCAAATTGGACTTTTTCTTCCAGAAATGCCACATTTCTCCCAAATATATCACATCTTCTCCAAGAAATACCAGGATTCCTCCTGAAATAGGAACTTTTCTCCCACAAATACTTGTTTTATCCCCAAAAGAGGACAGTTTCTTCCAGAAATGCCACATTTCTCCCAAATAGATCACATCTTCTCCAAGAAATACCACGTTTACCCCTCGAAATAGGAACTTTTCACCCACAAATACCTCTTTCATCCCCAGAATAGGACAGTTTCTGCCAGAAATGCCACATTTCTCCCAAATATATCACATCTTCTCCAAGAAATACCCGGATTCTCCTGAAATAGGAACTTTTCTCCCGCAAATACCTGCCTTCTCCCCCCAAATTGAACTTTTTCTTCCAGAAATGCCACATTTCTCCCAAATATATCACATCTTCTCCAAGAAATACCAGCTTTCCCCCTTGAAATAGGAACTTTTCACCCACAAATACCTCTTTTATCCCCAAAAGAGGACAGTTTCTTCCAGACATGCCACATTTCTCCCAAATACATCACATCTTCTCCAAGAAATACCAGCTTTCCCCCTTCAAATAAGACCTTATCACCCACAAAAACCTCTATTATTCCCAGAATAGGACAGTTTCTTCCAGAAATGCCACATTTCTCCCAAATATATCACATCTTCTCCAAGAAATACCAGCTTTCCTCCTTCAAATAAGACGTTATCACCCACAAAAACCTCTTTTATTCCCAGAATAGGACAGTTTCTTCCAGAAATGCCACATTTCTCCCAAATAGATCACATCTTCTCCAAGAAATACCAGCTTTCCCCCTTCAAATAGGACCTTTTCACCAACAAATACCTCTTTTATCCCCAGAATAGGACAGTTTCTTCCAGAAATGCCACATTTCTCCCAAATAGATCACATCTTCTCCAAGAAATACCAGCTTTCCCCCTTCAAATAGGACCTTTTCACCCACAAATACCTCTTTTATCCCCAAAAGAGGACAGTTTCTTCCAGAAATGCCACATTTCTCCCAAATAGATCACATCTTCTCCAAGAAATACCAGGGTTCCCCCTCGAAATAGGACCTTTTCACCCACAAATACCTCTTTTATCCCCAAAATAGGACAGTTTCTTCCAGACATGGCACATTTCTAACATATAGATCACATCTTCTCCAAGAAATACCAGGTTTCCCCCTCAAATAAGACCTTTTCACCCACAAATACCTCTTTTATCCCCAAAAGAGGACAGTTTCTTCCTGACATGCCACATTACTCCCAAATAGATCACATCTTCTCCAAGAAATACCAGGGTTCCCCCTTCAAATAGGACCTATTCACCCACAAATACCTCTTTTATCCCCGAAATAGAACAGTTTCTTCCAGAAATGCCAGATTTCTCCCAAATATATCACATCTTCTCCAAGAAATACCAGCTTTCCCCCTTCAAATAGGACCTTTTCACCCAAAAATACCTCTTTGATCCCCAAAAGAGGACAGTTTCTGCCAGAAATGCCACATTTCTCCCAAATATATCACATCTTCTCCAAGAAATACCACGTTTCCCCCTTCAGATAGGACATTTTCACCCACAAATACCTGTTACCTCCCCCCAGATAGGGCATTTTCCTCCAGAAATGCCACATTTCTCCCAAATATATCACATCTTCTCCAAGAAATACCACGTTTCCCCCTGGAAATAGGACCTTTTCACCCACAAATACCTCTTCTATCCCCAAAAGAGGACAGTTTCTTCCTGACATGCCACATTTCTCCCAAATATACCACATCTTCTCCAAGAAATACCAGGATTCCCCGTTGAAATAGGAACTTTTCTCCCACAAATACCAGCCTTCTCCCGCAAATTGGACTTTTTGTTCCAGAAATGCCACATTTCTCCCAAATATCTCACATCTTCTCCAAGAAATACCAGGATTCCTCCTGAAATAGGAACTCTTCTCCCACAAATACCTGTTTTATCCCCAAAAGAGGACAGTTTCTTCCAGAAATGCCACATTTCTCCCAAATATATCACATCTTCTCCAAGAAATATCAGGATTACCCCTGGAAATTGGTACTTTTCACCCACAAATACCTCTTTCATCCCCAAAATAGGACAGTTTCTTCCAGACATGCCACATTTCTCCCAAATAGATCACATCTTCTCCAAGAAATACCACGTTTCCCCCTTCAAATAGGACCTTTTCACCCACAAATACCTGTTTTATCCCCAAAAGAGGTCATTGTCTTCCAGAAATGCCAGATTTCTCCCAAATATATCACATCTTCTAGAAGAAATACCACGTTTCCCCCTTCAAATAGGACCTTTTCACCCAAAAATACCTCTTTTATCCCCAAAATAGGGCATTTTCTGCCAGATATGCCACATTTCTCCCAAATATATCACATCTTCTCCAAGAAATACCACGTTTCCCCCTTCAAATAGAACCTTTTCACCCACAAATACAACTTTTATCCCAAAAGAGGACAGTTTCTTCCAGAAATGCCACATTTCTCCCAAATAGATCACATCTTCTCCAAGAAATACCAGCTTTCCCCTCGAAATAGGACCTTTTCACCCACAAATACCTCTTTTATCCCCAAAAGAGGACAGTTTCTTCCAGACATGCCACATTTCTCCCAAATATATCACATCTTCTCCAAGAAATACCAGGATTCCCCCTTCAAATAGGACCTTTTCACCCACAAATACCTCTTTTATCCCCAAAAGAGGACAGTTTCTTCCAGAAATGCCACATTTCTCCCAAATATATCACATCTTCTCCAAGAAATACCAGGTTTCCCCCTGGAAATAGGACCTTTTCACCCACAAATACCTCTTTTATCCCCAAAATAGGACAGTTTCTTCCAGAAATGCCACATTTCTCCCAAATAGATCACATCTTCTCCAAGAAATACCAGGGTTCCCCCTCGAAATAGGACCTCTTCACCCACAAATACCTCTTTTATCCCCAAAATAGGACAGTTTCTTCCAGACATGGCACATTTCTAACATATAGATCACATCTTCTCCAAGAAATACCAGGTTTCCCCCTCAAATAAGACCTTTTCACCCACAAATACCTCTTTTATCCCAAAAGAGGACAGTTTCTTCCTGAAATGCCACATTTCTCCCAAATATATCACATCTTCTCCAAGAAATACCAGGTTTCCACCTTCAAATAGGACCTTTTCACCCACAAATATCTCTCTTATCCCCAGAATAGGACAGTTTCTTCCAGAAAGGCCACATTTCTCCCAAATAGATCACATCTTCTCCAAGAAATACCAGCTTTCCCCCTTCAAATAGGACCTTTTCACCCACAAATACCTCTTTTATCCCCGAAATAGAACAGTTTCTTCCAGAAATGCCACATTTCTCCCAAATATATCACATCTTCTCCAAGAAATACCAGCATTCCCCCTTCAAATAGGACCTTTTCACCCACAAATACCTCTTTTATCCCCAAAAGAGGACAGTTTCTGCCAGAAACGCCACATTTCTCCCAAATATATCATATCTTCTCCAAGAAATACCACGTTTCCCCCTTCAGATAGGACCTTTTCACCCACAAGTACCTGTTACCTCCCCCCAGATAAGGCATTTTCCTCCAGAAATGCCACATTTCTCCAAATAAATCACATCTTCTCCAAGAAATACCACGTTTCCCCCTTCAAATAGGACCTTTTCACCCACAAATACCTCTTTTATCCCCAAAAGGGGACAGTTTCTTCCTGACATGCCAGATTTCTCCCAAATATACCACATCTTCTCCAAGAAATACCAGGATTCCCCGTTGAAATAGGAACTTTTCTCCCACAAATACCAGCCTTCTCCCCGCAAATTGGACTTTTTCTTCCAGAAATGCCACATTTCTCCCAAATAGATCATATCTTCTGCTAGAAATACCAGGATTCCTCCTGAAATAGGAACTTTTCTCCCACAAATACCTGTTTTATCCCCAAAAGAGGACAGTTTCTTCCAGAAATGCCACATTTCTCCCAAATATATCACATCTTCTCCAAGAAATATCAGGATTACCCCTGGAAATAGGAACTTTTCACCCACAAATACCTCTTTCATCCCCAAAAGAGGACAGTTTCTTCCAGACATGCCACATTTCTCCCAAATATATCACATCTTCTCCAAGAAATACCACGTCTCCCCCTTCAAATAGGACCTTTTCACCCACAAATACCTCTTTTATCCCCAAAAGAGGACATTGTCTTCCAGAAATGCCAGATTTCTCCCAAATATATCACATCTTCTCAAAGAAATACCAGCTTTCCCCCTTCAAATAGGACCTTTTCAACCACAAATACCTCTTTTATCCCCAAAAGAGGACAGTTTCTGCCAGAAATGCCACATTTCTCCCAAATAAATCACATCTTCTCCAAGAAATACCAGGATTCCCCCTTCAAATAGGACCTTTTCACCCACAAATACCTCTTTTATCCCCAAAAGAGGACAGTTTCTTCCAGACATGCCACATTTCTCCCAAATAGATCACATCTTCTCCAAGAAATACCACGTTTCCCCCTTCAAATAGGACCTTTTCACGCACAAATACCTGTTTCTCTCCCCCCAGATAGGGCATTTTCCTCCAGAAATGCCACATTTCTCCCAAATATATCACATCTTCTCCAAGAAATACCACGTTTCCCCCTTCAAATAGGACCTTTTCACCCACAAATACCTCTTTTATCCCCGAAAGAGGACAGTTTCTTCCTGACATGCCAGATTTCTCCCAAATATACCACATCTTCTCCAAGAAATACCAGGATTCCCCGTTGAAATAGGAACTTTTCTCCCACAAATACCAGCCTTCTCCCCGCAAATTGGACTTTTTCTTCCCGAAATGCCACATTTCTCCCAAATATATCACATCTTCTCCTAGAAATACCAGGGTTCCTCCTGAAATAGGAACTTTTCTCCCACAAATACCTGTTTTATCCCCAAAATAGGACAGTTTCTTCCAGAAATGCCACATTTCTCCTAAATATATCACATCTTCTCCAAGAAATATCAGGATTACCCCTGGAAATAGGAACTTGTCACCCACAAATACCTCTTTCATCCCCAAAAGAGGACAGTTTCTTCCAGACATGCCACATTTCTCCCAAATAGATCACATCTTCTCCAAGAAATACCACGTTTCCCCCTTCAAATAGGACCTTTTCACCCACAAATACCTCTTTTATCCCCAAAAGAGGTCATTGTCTTCCAGAAATGCCAGATTTCTCCCAAATATTTCACATCTTCTCCAAGAAATACCACGTTTCCCCCTTCAAATAGGACCTTTTCACCCACAAATACCTGTTTTATCCCCACAAAAGGGCATTTTCTGCCAGAAAGGCCACATTTCTCCCAAATATATCACATCTTCTCCAAGAAATACCACGTTTCCCGCTTGAAATAGGACCTTTTCACCCACAAATACCTCTTTTATCCCCAAAAGAGGACTGTTTCTTCCTGACATGCCACATTTCTCCCAAATAGATCACATCTTCTCCAAGAAATACCAGCTTTCCCCCTTCAAATAGAACCTTTTCACCCACAAATACCTCTTTTATCCCCAAAATAGGACAGTTTCTTCCAGACATGCCACATTTCTCCCAAATAGATCACATCTTCTCCAAGAAATACCAGCTTTCCCCCTTCAAATAGGACCTTTTCACCCACAAATACCTCTTTTATCCCCAAAATAGGACAGTTTCTGCCAGAAATGACAAATTTCTCCCAAATATATCACATCTTCTCCAAGAAATACAAGGGTTCCTCCTGAAATAGGACCTTTTCACCCACAAATACCTCTTTTATCCCCAAAAGAGGACAGTTTCTTCCAGACATGCCACATTTCTCCCAAATAGATCACATCTTCTCCAAGAAATACCAGGTTTTCCCCTCGAAATAGGACCTTTTCACCCACAAATACCTGTTATATCCCCCAAAGAGGACAGTTTCTTCCTGAAATGCCACATTTCTCCCAAATATATCACATCTTCTCCAAGAAATACCAGCTTTCCCCCCTTCAAATAGGACCTTTTCACCCACAAATACCTGTTTTATCCCCAAAATAGGACAGTTTCTTCCAGAAATGCCACATTTCCCCCAAATAGATCACATCTTCTCCAAGAAATACCAGCTTTCCCCCTTCAAATAGGACCTTTTCACCCACAAATACCTGTTTTATCCCCAAAATTGGTCTGTTTCTTCCTGACATGCCACATTTCTCCCAAATAGATCACATCTTCTCCAAGAAATACCACGTTTCCCCCTTCAAATAGGACCTATTCACCCACAAATACCTCTTTTATCCCTCAAATTGGAAATTTTCTTCCAGAAATGCCAGATTTCTCCCAAATATATCACATCTTCTCCAAGAAATACCACGTTTCCCCCTTCAAATAGGACATTTTCACCCACAAATATCTGTTTTATCCCCAAAAGAGGACAGTTTCTTCCAGAAAGGCCACATTTCTCCCAAATATATCACATCTTCTCCAAGAAATACCTGGTTTCCCCCTTCAAATAGGACCTTTTCACCCACAAATACCTCTTTTATCCCCAAAAGAGGACAGTTTCTTCCAGACATGGCACATTTCTCCCAAATAGATCACATCTTCTCCAAGAAATACCAGGATTCCCCCTTCAAATAGGACCTTTTCACCCACAAATACCTCTTTTATCCCCAAAAGAGAACATTTTCTGCCAGAAATGCCACATTTCTCCCAAATATATCACATCTTCTCCAAGAAATACCAGGATTCCTCCTGAAATAGGAACTTTTCTCCCGCAAATATCTGCCTTCTCCCCCCAAATTGAACTTTTTCTTCCAGAAATGCCACATTTCTCCCAAATATATCGCATCTTCTCCAAGAAATACCAGCTTTCCCCCTTCAAATAGGACATTTTCACCCACAAATACCTCTTTTATCCCCAAAAGAGGACAGTTTCTTCCAGAAATGCCAGATTTCTCCCAAATATATCACATCTTCTCCAAGAAATACCAGGATTCCCCCTTCAAATAGGACCTTTTCACCCAAAAATACCTCTTTTATCCCCAAAAGAGGACACTTTCTTCCAGAAAGGCCAGATTTCTCCCAAATAGATCACATCTTCTCCAAGAAATACCAGGAGTCCCCCTCGAAACAGGATCTTTTCACCCACAAGTACCTCTTTTCTCCCCAAAATAGGACAGTTTCTTCCAGACATGCCACATTTCTCCCAAATAGATCACATCTTCTCCAAGAAATACCAGGTTTCCCCCTTCAAATAGGATCTTTTCACCCACAAATACCTCTTTTATCACCAAAATAGGACAGTTTCTTCCAGAAATGCCAGATTTCTCCCAAATATATCACATCTTCTCCAAGAAATACCACGTTTCCCCCTTCAAATAGGACATTTTCACCCACAAATATCTGTTCTATCCCCAAAAGAGGACAGTTTCTTCCAGAAAGGCCACATTTCTCCCAAATATAGAACATCATCTCCAAGAAATACCACGTTTCCCCCTTCAAATAGAACCTTTTCACCCACAAATACCTCTTTTATCCCCAAAAGAGGACAGTTTCTTCCAGACATGCCACATTTCTCCCAAATATATCACATCTTCTCCAAGAAATACCAGATTTCCCCCTTCAAATAGGACCTTTTCACGCACAAATACCTCTTTTATCCCCAAAAGAGGACAGTTTCTTCCAGACATGCCACATTTCTCCCAAATAGATCACTTCTTCTCCAAGAAATACCAGCTTTCCCCCTTCAAATAGGACCTTTTCACCCACAAATACCTGTTTTATCCCCAAAATTGGACTGTTTCTTCCTGACATGTCACATTTCTCCCAAATATATCACATCTTCTCCAAGAAATACCACGTTTCCCCCTTCAAATAGGACCTTTTCACCCACAAATACCTCTTTTATCCCCAGAAGAGGACATTTTCTGCCAGAAATGCAAGATTTCTCCCAAATATATCACATCTTCTCCAAGAAATACCAGCTTTCCCCCTTCAAATAGGACCTTTTCACCCACAAATACCTCTTTTATCCCCAAAATATGACAGTTTCTTCCAGAAATGCCACATTTCTCCCAAATATACCACATCTTCTCCAAGAAATACCAGGTTTCCCCCTCGAAATAGGACCTTTTCACCCACAAATACCTCTTTTATCCCCAAAATAGGACAGTTTCTTCCAGACATGCCACATTTCTCCCAAATATTCCACATCTTCTCCAAGAAATACGACGTTTCCCCCTTGAAATAGGACCTTTTCACCCACAAATACCTCTTTTATCCCCAAAAGAGAACATTTTCTTCCAGAAATGCCACATTTTTCCCAAATATATCACATCTTCTCCAAGAAATACCAGGTTTCCCCCTTCAAATAGGACCTTTTCACCCACAAATACCTCTTTTATCCCCAAAAGAGGACAGTTTCTGCCAGAAATGCCACATTTCTCCCAAATAGATCACATCTCCTCCAAGAAATACCAGGATTCCTCCTGAAATAGGACCTTTTCACCCACAAATACCTCTTTTATCCCAAAATAGGACAGTTTCTTCCAGAAATGCCACATTTCCCCCAAATAGATCAAATCTTCTCCAAGAAATACCAGGATTCCCCCTTCAAATAGGACCTTTTCACCCACAAATACCTGTTTTATCCCCAAAATTGGTCTGTTTCTTCCTGACATGCCACATTTCTCCCAAATAGATCACATCTTCTCCAAGAAATACCACGTTTCCCCCTTCAAATAGGACCTATTCACCCACAAATACCTCTTTTATCCCTCAAATTGGAAATTTTCTTCCAGAAATGCCAGATTTCTCCCAAATATATCACATCTTCTCCAAGAAATACCACGTTTCCCCCTTCAAATAAGACATTTTCACCCACAAATATCTGTTTTATCCCCAAAAGAGGACAGTTTCTTCCAGAAAGGCCACATTTCTCCCAAATATAGAACATCATCTCCAAGAAATACCTGGTTTCCCCCTTCAAATAGGACCTTTTCACCCACAAATACCTCTTTTATCCCCAAAAGAGGACAGTTTCTTCCAGACATGGCACATTTCTCCCAAATAGATCACATCTTCTCCAAGAAATACCAGGATTCCCCCTTCAAATAGGACCTTTTCACCCACAAATACCTCTTTTATCCCCAAAAGAGAACATTTTCTGCCAGAAATGCCACATTTCTCCCAAATATATCACATCTTCTCCAAGAAATACCAGGATTCCTCCTGAAATAGGAACTTTTCTCCCGCAAATATCTGCCTTCTCCCCCCAAATTGAACTTTTTCTTCCAGAAATGCCACATTTCTCCCAAATATATCGCATCTTCTCCAAGAAATACCAGCTTTCCCCCTTCAAATAGGACCTTTTCACCCACAAATACCTCTTTTATCCCCAAAAGAGGACAGTTTCTTCCAGAAATGCCAGATTTCTCCCAAATATATCACATCTTCTCCAAGAAATACCAGGATTCCCCCTTCAAATAGGACCTTTTCACCCAAAAATACCTTTTATCCCCAAAAGAGGACAGTTTCTTCCAAAAAGGCCACATTTCTCCCAAATAGATCACATCTTCTCCAAGAAATACCAGGAGTCCCCCTCGAAATAGGATCTTATCACCCACAAGTACCTCTTTTCTCCCCAAAATAGGACAGTTTCTTCCAGAAATGCCAGATTTCTCCCAAATATATCACATCTTCTCCAAGAAATACCAGGTTTCCCCCTTCAAATAGGACCTTTTCACCCACAAATACCTGCTTTATCACCAAAATAGGACAGTTTCTTCCAGACATGCCACATTTCTCCCAAATAGATCACATCTTCTCCAAGAAATACCAGCTTTCCCCCTTCAAATAGAACCTTTTCACCCACAAATACCTGTTTTATCCCCAAAATAGGACAGTTTCTTGCAGACATGCCACATTTCTCCCAAATATATCACATCTTCTCCAAGAAATACCAGTATTCCTCCTGAAATAGGAACTTTTCTCCCGCAAATACCTGCCTTCTCCCCCCAAATTGAAGTATTTCTTCCAGAAATGCCACATTTCTCCCAAATGTATCACATCTTCTCCAAGAAATACCAGCTTTCCCCCTTGAAATAGGAGCTATTCACCCACAAATACCTCTTTTATCCCCAAAAGAGGACAGTTTCTTCAGATAGGCCACATTTCTCCCAAATATATCACATCTTCTCCAAGAAATACCAGCTTTCCCCCTTCAAATAGGACCTTTTCACCCACAAATACCTCTTTTATCCCCAAAAGAGGATAGTTTCTTCCAGACATGCCACATTTCTCCCAGATATATCACATCTTCTCCAAGAAATACCAGGTTTCCCCCTTCAAATAAGACCTTTTCACCCACAAATACCTGTTTTCTCCCCCCAAAATAGGACAGTTTCTTCCAGAAATGCCACCTTTCTCCCAAATAGATCACATCTTCTCCAAGAAATACCAGCTTTCCCCCTCGAAATAGGACCTTTTCACCCACAAATACCTCTTTTTTTCCCAAAATAGGACAGTTTCTTCCAGAAAGGCCACATTTCTCCCAAATAGATCACATCTTCTCCAAGAAATACCAGGATTCCCCCTGGAAATAGGACCTTTTCACCCACAAATACCTCATTTATCCCCAAAATAGGACAGTTTCTTCCAGACATGCCACATTTCTCCCAAATAAATCACATCTTCTCCAAGAAATACCACGTTTCCCCCTTCAAATAGGACCTTTTCACCCACAAAAACCTCTTTTATCCCCAAAAGAGGACAGTTTCTTCCAGAAATGCCACATTTCTCCCAAATATATCACATCTTCTCCAAGAAATACCAGCTTTCCCCCTTCAAATAGGACTTTTTCATCCACAAATACCTCTTTTATCACCAAAATAGGACAGTTTCTGCCAGATATGACAAATTTCTCCCAAATATATTACATCTTCTCCAAGAAATACCACGTTTCCCCCTTCAAATAGGACCTTTTCACCCACAAATACCTCTTTTATCCCCAAAATAGGACAGTTTCTACCAGACATGCCACATTTCTCCCAAATATATCACGTCTTCTCCAAGAAATACCACGTTTCCCCCTTCAAATAGCACCTTTTCACCCTCAAATACCTCTTTTATCCCCAAAAGAGTACAGTTTCATCCAGAAATGCCACATTTCTCCCAAATCGATCACATCTTCTCCAAGAAATACCAGGATTCCCCCACGAAATAGGACCTTTTCACACACAAATACCAGGCTTCTCCAACCAAATTGGACTTTTTCTTCCAGAAATGCCACATTTCTCCCAAATATATCACATCTTCTCCAAGAAATACCAGGTTTCCCCCTTCAGATAGGACCTTTTCACCCACAAATACCTCTTTTATACCCAAAAGAGGACAGTTTCTTCAAGACATGCCACATTTCTCCCAAATAGATCACATCTTCTCCAAGAAATACCAGGATTCCACCTTCAAATAGGACCTTTTCACCCACAAATACCTCTTTTAACCCCAAAATAGGACATTTTCTGCCAGAAATGCCACATTTCCCCCAAATATATCACATCTTCTCCAAGAAATACCAGAATTCCTCCTGAATTAGGAAATTTTCTCCCGCAAATACCTGCCTTCTCCCCCCAAATTGAACTTTTTCTTCCAGAAATGCCACATTTCTCCCAAATATATCACATCTTCTCCAAGAAATACCAGGTTTCCCCCTTCAAATAGGACCTTTTCACCCACAAATACCTCTTTTATCCCCAAAATAGGACAGTTTCTTCCAGACATGCCACATTTCTCCCAAATATATCACATCTCCTCCAAGAAATACCAGGTTTCCCCCTTCAAATAGGACCTTTTCACCCACAAATACCTCTTTTATCCCCAAAATAGGAGAGTTTCTTCCAGAAAGGCCACATTTCTCCCAAATAGATCACATCTTCTCCAAGAAATACCAGGTTTCCCCCTTCAAATAGGACCTTTTCACCCACAACTACCTCTTTTATCCCCAAAAGAGGACAGTTTCTTCCAGAAATGCCACATTTCTCCCAAATATATCACATCCTCTCCAAGAAATACCAGGTTTCCCCCTTCAAATAAGACATTTTCACCAACAAATACCTGCCTTCTCCCCCTAAATTGTTCTTTTACTTCCAGAAATGCCACATTTCTCCCAAATAGATCACATCTTCTCCAAGAAATACCAGGTTTCCCCCCTCAAATAGAACCTTTTCACCCACAAATACCTCCTTTATCCCCGAAATAGAACAGTTTCTTCCAGACATGCCACATTTCTCCCAAATACATCACATCTTCTCCAAGAAATACCAGCTTTCCCCCTTCAAATAGAACCTTTTCACCCACAAATACCTCTTTTCTCCCCCCAGATAGGGCATTTTCCTCCAGAAATGCCACATTTCTCCCAAATATATCACATCTTCTCCAAGACATACCACGTATCCCCCTTCAAATAGGACCTTTTCACCCACAAATACCTGCTTTATCACTAAAGTAGGACAGTTTCTTCCAGAAATGCCAGATTTCTCCCAAATATACCACATCTTCTCCAAGAAATACCAGGATTCCCCGTTGAAATAGGAACTTTTCTCCCACAAATACCAGCCTTCTCCCCGCAAATTGGACTTTTTCTTCCAGAAATGCCACATTTCTCCCAAATATATCACATCTTCTCCAAGAAATACCAGGATTCCTCCTGAAATAGGAACTTTTCTCCCACAAATACCTGTTTTATCCCCCAAAAGAGGACAGTTTCTTCCAGAAATGCCACATTTCTCCCAAATATATCACATCTTCTCCAAGAAATACCAGCTTTCCCCCTTCAAATAGGACCTTTTCACCCACACATACCTCTTTTATCCCCAAAATAGGACAGTTTCTTCCAGACATGCCACATTTCTCCCAAATAGATCACATCTTCTCCAAGAAATACCAGCTTTCCCCCTTCAAATAGGACCTTTTCACCCACAAATACCTCTTTTTTTCCCAAAAAAGGACAGTTTCTTCCAGACATGCCACATTTCTCCCAAATATACCACATCTTCTCCAAGAAATACCAGCTTTCCCCCTTGAAATAGAACCTTTTCACCCACAAATACCTCTTTTATCCCCAAAAGAGGACTGTTTCTTCCTGACATGCCACATTTCTTCCAAATATATCACATCTTCTCCAAGAAATACCACGTTTCCCCCTGGAAATAAGACCTTTTCACCCACAAATACCTCTTTTATCCCCAAAAGAGGACAGTTTCTTCCAGAAATGCCACATTTCTCCCAAATATATCACATTTTCTCCAAGAAATACCACGTTTCCCCCTGGAAATAGGACCTTTTCACCCACAAATACCTGTTTTATCCCCAAAAGAGGACAGTTTCTTCCAGAAATGCCACATTTCTCCCAAATAGATCACATCTTCTCCAAGAAATACCAGCTTTCCCCCTTCAAATAGGACCTTTTCACCCACAAATACCTCTTTTATCCCTCAAATTTGAAATTTTCTTCCAGAAATGCCACATTTCTCCCAAATAGATCACATCTTCTCCAAGAAAAACCACGATTCCTCTTGAAATAGGTCCTTTTCTCCCACAAATACCAGGCTTCTCCAACCAAATTGGACATTTTCTTCCAGACATGCCACATTTCTCCCAAATATATCACATCTTCTCCAAGAAATACCAGGTTTCCCCCTTCAAATACGACCTTTTCACCCACAAATACCTCTTTTATCCCCAAAATAGGACAGTTTCTTCCAGACATGCCACATTTCTCCCAAACATATCACATCTGCTCCAAGAAATACCAGGTTTCCCCCTTCAAATAGGACCTTTTCACCCACAACTACCTCTTTTATCCCCAAAAGAGGACAGTTTCTTCCAGAAATGCCACATTTCTCCCAAATATATCACATCCTCTCCAAGAAATACCAGGTTTCCCCCCTTCAAATAAGACATTTTCACCCACAAATACCTGCCTTCTCCCCCTAAATTGGACTTTTACTTCCAGAAATGCCACATTTCTCCCAAATAGATCACATCTTCTCCAAGAAATACCAGGTTTCCCCCCTCAAATAGAACCTTTTCACCCACAAATACCTCCTTTATCCCCGAAATAGAACAGTTTCTTCCAGACATGCCACATTTCTCCCAAATACATCACATCTTCTCCAAGAAATACCAGCTTTCCCCCTTCAAATAGAACCTTTTCACCCACAAATACCTCTTTTCTCCCCCCAGATAGGGCATTTTCCTCCAGAAATGCCACATTTCTCCCAAATATATCACATCTTCTCCAAGACATACCACGTATCCCCCTTCAAATAGGACCTTTTCACCCACAAATACCTGCTTTATCCCTAAAGTAGGACAGTTTCTTCCAGAAATGCCAGATTTCTCCCAAATATACCACATCTTCTCCAAGAAATACCAGGATTCCCCGTTGAAATAGGAACTTTTCTCCCACAAATACCACCCTTCTCCCCGCAAATTGAACTTTTTCTTCCAGAAATGCCACATTTCTCCCAAATATATCACATCTTCTCCAAGAAATACCAGGATTCCTCCTGAAATAGGAACTTTTCTCCCACAAATGCCTGTTTTATCCCCCAAAAGAGGACAGTTTCTTCCAGAAATGCCACATTTCTCCCAAATATATCACATCTTCTCCAAGAAATACCAGCTTTCCCCCTTCAAATAGGACCTTTTCACCCACAAATACCTCTTTGATCCCCAGAATAGGACAGTTTCTTGCAGAAATGCCACATTTCTCCCAAATAGATCACATCTTCTCCAAGAAATACCAGCTTTCCCCCTTCAAATAGGACCTTTTCACCCACAAATACCTCTTTTATCCCCAAAATAGGACAGTTTCTTCAAGACATGCCACATTTCTCCCAAATAGATCACATCTTCTCCGAGAAATACCAGGATTCCACCTTCAAATAGGACCTTTTCACCCACAAATACCTCTTTTATCCCCAAAAGAGGACATTTTCTGCCAGAAATGCCACATTTCTCCCAAATATATCACATCTTCTCCAAGAAATACCAGGATTCCTCCTGAAATAGGAAATTTTCTCCCGCAAATACCTGCCTTCTCCCCCCAAATTGAACTTTTTCATCCAGAAATGCCACATTTCTCCCAAATATATCACATCTTCTCCAAGAAATACCAGGGTTCCCCCTTCAAATAGGACCTTTTCACCCACAAATACCTCTTTTATCCCCAAAATAGGACAGTTTCTTCCAGACATGCCACATTTCTCCCAAATAGATCACATCTTCTCCAAGAAATACCAGCTTTCCCCCTTCAAATAGGACCTTTTCACCCACAAATACCTCTTTTATCCCCAAAAGAGGACATTTTCTTCCAGAAAGGCCACATTTCTCCCAAATAGATCACATCTTCTCCAAGAAATACCAGGTTTCCCCCTTCAAATAGGACCTTTTCACCCACAACTACCTCTTTTATCCCCAAAAGAGGACAGTTTCTTCCAGAAATGCCACATTTCTCCCAAATATATCACATCCTCTCCAAGAAATACCAGGTTTCCCCCTTCAAATAAGACATTTTCACCCACAAATACCTGCCTTCTCCCCCTAAATTGGACTTTTACTTCCAGAAATGCCACATTTCTCCCAAATAGATCACATCTTCTCCAAGAAATACCAGGATTCCCCCCTCAAATAGGACCTTTTCTCCCAAAAATACCTCCTTTATCCCCGAAATAGAACAGTTTCTTCCAGACATGCCACATTTCTCCCAAATATATCACATCTTCTCCAAGACATACCACGTATCCCCCTTCAAATAGGACCTTTTCACCCACAAATACCTGCTTTATCCCTAAAGTAGGACAGTTTCTTCCAGAAATGCCAGATTTCTCCCAAATATACCACATCTTCTCCAAGAAATACAAGGATTCCCCGTTGAAATAGGAACTTTTTCTCCCACAAATACCAGCCTTCTCCCCGCAAATTGGACTTTTTCTTCCAGAAATGCCACATTTCTCCCAAATATATCACATCTTCTCCAAGAAATACCAGGATTCCCCCTTCAAATAGGAACTTTTCTCCAACAAATACCTGTTTTATCCCCCAAAAGAGGACAGTTTCTTCCAGAAATGCCACATTTCTCCCAAATATATCACATCTTCTCCAAGAAATACCAGCTTTCCCCCTTCAAATAGGACTTTTTCACCCACAAATACCTCTTTGATCCCCAAAATAGGACAGTTTCTTCCAGACATGCCACATTTCTCCCAAATAGATCACATCTTCTCCAAGAAATACCAGCTTTCCCCCTTCAAATAGGACCTTTTCACCCACAAATACCTCTTTTTTTCCCAAAAAAGGACAGTTTCTTCAAGACATGCCACATTTCTCCCAAATAGATCACATCTTCTCCAAGAAATACCAGCTTTCCCCCTTGAAATAGAACCTTTTCACCCACAAATACCTCTTTTATCCCCAAAAGAGGACTGTTTCTTCCTGACATGCCACATTTCTCCCAATATATCACATCTTCTCCAAGAAATACCACGTTTCCCCCCTTGGAAATAAGACCTTTTCACCCACAAATACCTCTTTTATCCCCAAAGAGGACAGTTTCTTCCAGACATGCCACATTTCGCCCAAATATATCACATTTTCTCCAAGAAATACCACGTTTCCCCCTTCAAATAGGAACTTTTCACCCACAAATACCTGTTTTATCCCCAAAAGAGGACAGTTCCTTCCAGAAATGCCACATTTCTCCCAAATATATCACATCTTCTCCAAGAAATACCAGGATTCCCCCTTCAAATAGGAACTTTTCACCCACAAATACCTCTTTTATCCCTCAAATTTGAAATTTTCTTCCAGAAATGCCACATTTCTCCAAATAGATCACATCTTCTCCAAGAAAAACCACGTTTCCTCTTGAAATAGGTCCTTTTCTCCCACAAATACCAGGCTTCTCCAACCAAATTGGACTTTTTCTTCCAGACATGCCACATTTCTCCCAAATAGATCACATCTCCTGCAAGAACATCCCGCTTTCCCCCCTTCAGATAGGTCCTTTTCACCCACAAATACCTCTTTTATCCCCAAAGTAGGACAGTTTCTTCCAGACATGCCACATTTCTCCCAAATATATCACATCTTCTCCAAGAAATACCAGGATTCCCCCTTCAAATAAGACCTTTTCACCCACAAATACCTCTTTTATCCCCAAAAGAGGACAGTTTCTTCCAGAAAGGCCACATTTCTCCCAAATATATCACATCTTCTTCAAGAAATACCAGGATTCCTCCTGAAATAGGACCGTTTCTCCCAAAAATACCTGCCTTCTCCCCCCAAATTGAACTTTTTCTTCCAGAAAGGCCAGATTTCTCCCAAATAGATCACATCTTCTCCAAGAAATACCAGCTTTCCCCCCTCAAATAGGACCTTTTCACCCACAAGTACCTCTTTTATACCTCAAATAGGAAATTTTCTTCCAGAAATAACAGATTTCTCCCAAATAGATCACATCTTCTCCAAGAAATACCAGGTTTCCCCTTCAAATAGGACCTTTTCACCCACAAATACCTCTTTTATCCCCAAAAGAGGACAGTTTCTTCCAGAAATGCCACATTTCTCCCAAATATAGCACATCTTCTCCAAGAAATACCAGGTTACCCCTTCAAATAAGACCTTTTCACCCACAAATACCTCTTTTATCCCCAAAAGAGGACAGTTTCTTCCAGACATGCCACATTTCTCCCAAATAGATCACATCTTCTCCAAGAAATACCAGGTTTCCCCCTTCAAATAGGACCTTTTCACCCACAAATACCTCTTTTATCCCCAAAAGAGGACAGTTTCTTCCAGAAAGGCCACATTCTCCCAAATACATCACATCTTCTCCAAGAAATACCAGGATTCCCCCTTGAAATAGGACATTTTCACCCAAAAATACCTCTTTTATCCCCAAAAGAGGACAGTTTCTTCCAGACATGCCTCATTTCTCCGAAATAGATCACATCTTCTCCAAGAAATACCACGTTTCCCCCTTCAAATAGGACCTTTTCACCCACAAATACCTCTTTTTTTTCCCAAAAGAGGACTGTTTCTTTCAGAAATGCCACATTTCTCCCAAATAGATCACATCTTCTCCAAGAAATATCACGTTTCCCCCCTTCAAATAGGACCTTTTCACCCACAAATACCTCTTTCATCCCCAGAATAGGACAGTTTCTTCCAGAAAGGCCACATTTCTCCCCAAATAGATCACATCTTCTCCAAGAAATACCAGCTTTCCCCCTTCAAATAGGACCTTTTCACCCACAAATACCTCTTTTATCCCCAAAAGAGGACAGTTTCTTACAGAAATGCCACATTTCTCCCAAATAGATCACATCTTCTCCAAGAAATACCAGGTTTCCCCCTTCAAATAGGAACTTTTCACCCACAAATACCTCTTTTTTTCCCAAAATAGGACAGTTTCTTCCAGACATGCCACATTTCTCCCAAATATATCACATCTCCTCCAAGAAATACCAGCTTTCCCCCTTCAAATAGGACCTTTACACCCACAAATACCTCTTTTATCCCAAAATAGGACAGTTTCTTCCAGAAAGGCCACATTTCTCCCAAATAGATCACATCTTCTCCAAGAAATACCAGGTTTCCCCCCTTGAAATAGGACCTTTTCACCCACAACTACCTCTTTTATCCCCAAAAGAGGACAGTTTCTTCCAGAAATGCCAGATTTCTCCCAAATATATCACATCCTCTCCAAGAAATACCAGGTTTCCCCCTTCAAATAAGATATTTTCACCAACAAATACCTGCCTTCTCCCCCTAAATTGGACTTTTACTTCCAGAAATGCCACATTTCTCCCAAATAGATCACATCTTCTCCAAGAAATACCAGGTTTCCCCCCTCAAATAGAACCTTTTCACCCACAAATACCTCCTTTATCCCCGAAATAGAGCAGTTTCTTCCAGACATGCCACATTTCTCCCAAATACATCACATCTTCTCCAAGAAATACCAGCTTACCCCCTTCAAATAGAACCTTTTCACCCACAAATACCTCTTTTCTCCCCCCAGATAGGGCATTTTCCTCCAGAAATGCCACATTTCTCCCAAATATATCACATCTTCTCCAAGACATACCACGTATCCCCCTTCAAATAGGACCTTTTCACCCACAAATACCTGCTTTATCCCTAAAGTAGGACAGTTTCTTCCAGAAATGCCAGATTTCTCCCAAATATACCACATCTTCTCCAAGAAATACCAGGATTCCCCGTTGAAATAGGAACTTTTCTCCCACAAATACCAGCCTTCTCCCCGCAAATTGGACTTTTTCTTCTAGAAATGCCACATTTCTCCCAAATATAACACATCTTCTCCAAGAAATACCAGGATTCCTCCTGAAATAGGAACTTTTCTCCCACAAATACCTGTTTTATCTCCCAAAAGAGGACAGTTTCTTCCAGAAATGCCACATTTCTCCCAAATATATCACATCTTCTCCAAGAAATACCAGCTTTCCCCCTTCAAATAGGACCTTTTCACCCACACATACCTCTTTTATCCCCAAAATAGGACAGTTTCTTCCAGACATGCCACATTTCTCCCAAATACATCACATCTTCTCCAAGAAATACCAGCTTTCCCCCTTCAAATAGGACCTTTTCACCCACAAATACCTCTTTTTTTCCCAAAAAAGGACAGTTTCTTCCAGACATGCCACATTTCTCCCAAATATATCACATCTTCTCCAAGAAATACCAGCTTTCCCCCTTGAAATAGAACCTTTTCACCCACAAATACCTCTTTTATCCCCAAAAGAGGACTGTTTCTTCCTGACATGCCACATTTCTCCCAAATATATCACATCTTCTCCAAGAAATACCACGTTTCCCTCTGGAAATAGGACCTTTTCACCCACAAATACCTCTTTTATCCCCAAAATAGGACAGTTTCTTCCAGAAATGCCACATTTCTCCCAAATAGATCACATCTTCTCCAAGAAATACCAGCTTTCCCCCTTCAAATAGGACCTTTTCACCCACAAATACCTGTTTTATCCCTCAAATTTGATATTTTCTTCCAGAAATGCCACATTTCTCCCAAATAGATCACATCTTCTCCAAGAAAAACCACGATTCCTCTTGAAATAGGTCCTTTTCTCCCAAAAATACCAGGCTTCTCCAACCAAATTGGACTTTTTCTTCCAGACATGCCACATTTCTCCCAAATATATCACATCTTCTCCAAGAAATACCAGGGTTCCCCCTTCAAATAGGACCTTTTCACCCACAAATACCTCTTTTATCCCCAAAATAGGACAGTTTCTTCCAGACATGCCACATTTCTCCCAAATATATCACATCTGCTCCAAGAAATACCAGCTTTCCCCCTTCAAATAGGACCTTTTCACCCACAAATACCTGTTTTATCCCCAAAATAGGACAGTTTCTTCCAGAAAGGCCACATTTCTCCCAAATAGATCACATCTTCTCCAAGAAATACCAGGTTTCCCCCTTCAAATAGGACCTTTTCACCCACAACTACCTCTTTTATCCCCAAAAGAGGACAGTTTCTTCCAGAAATGCCACATTTCTCCCAAATATATCACATCCTCTCCTAGAAATACCAGGTTTCCCCCTTCAAATAAGACATTTTCACCCACAAATACCTGCCTTCTCCCCCTAAATTGGATTTTTACTTCCAGAAATGCCACATTTCTCCCAAATAGATCACATCTTCTCCAAGAAATACCAGGTTTCCCCCCTCAAATAGAACCTTTTCACCCACAAATACCTCCTTTATCCCCGAAATAGAACAGTTTCTTCCAGACATGCCACATTTCTCCCAAATACATCACATCTTCTCCAAGAAATACCAGCTTTCCCCCTTCAAATATAACCTTTTCACCCACAAATACCTCTTTTCTCCCCCCAGATAGGGCATTTTCCTCCAGAAATGCCACATTTCTCCCAAATATATCACATCTTCTCCAAGAAATACCACGTATCCCCCTTCAAATAGGACCTTTTCACCCACAAATACCTGCTTTATCCTGAAGTAGGACAGTTTCTTCCAGAAATGCCAGATTTCTCCCAAATATACCACATCTTCTCCAAGAAATACAAGGATTCCCCGTTGAAATAGGAACTTTTCTCCCACAAATACCAGCCTTCTCCCCGCAAATTGGACATTTTCTTCCAGAAATGCCACATTTCTCCCAAATATATCACATCTTCTCCAAGAAATACCAGGATTCCTCCTGAAATAGGAACTTTTCTCCAACAAATACCTGTTTTATCCCCCAAAAGAGGACAGTTTCTTCCAGAAATGCCACATTTCTCCCAAATAGATCACATCTTCTCCAAGAAATACCAGCTTTCCCCCTTCAAATAGGACCTTTTCACCCACAAATACCTCTTTTATCCCCAAAATAGGACAGTTTCTTCCAGACATGCCACATTTCTCCCAAATAGATCACATCTTCTCCAAGAAATACCAGCTTTCCCCCTTCAAATAGGACCTTTTCACCCACAAATACCTCTTTTATCCCCAAAAAAGGACAGTTTCTTCCAGACATGCCACATTTCTCCCAAATATATCACATCTTCTCCAAGAAATACCAGCTTTCCCCCCTTGAAATAGAACCTTTTGCACCCACAAATACCTCTTTTATCCCCAAAAGAGGACTGTTTCTTCCTGACATGCCACATTTCTCCCAAATATATCACATCTTCTCCAAGAAATACCACGTTTCCCCCTGGAAATAAGACCTTTTCACCCACAAATACCTCTTTTATCCCCAAAATAGGACAGTTTCTTCCAGACATGCCACATTTCGCCCAAATATATCACATTTTCTCCAAGAAATACCACGTTTCCCCCCTGGAAATAGGACCTTTTCACCCACAAATACCTGTTTTATCCCCAAAATAGGACAGTTTCTTCCTGACATGCCACATTTCTCCCAAATATATCACATCTTCTCCAAGAAATACCAGCTTTCCCCCTTCAAATAGGACCTTTTCACCCACAAATACCTCTTTTATCCCTCAAATTTGAAATTTTCTTCCAGAAATGCCACATTCTCCCAAATAGATCACATCTTCTCCAAGAAAAACCACGATTCCCCTTGAAATAGGTCCTTTTCTCCCACAAATACCAGGCTTCTCCAACCAAATTGGACTTTTTCTTCCAGACATGCCACATTTCTCCCAAATAGATCACATCTCCTGCAAGAACATCCCGCTTTCCCCCCTTCAGATAGGACCTTTTCACCCACAAATAGCTCTTTTATCCCCAAAGTAGGACAGTTTCTTCCAGACAAGCCACATTTCTCCCAAATATATCACATCTTCTCCAAGAAATACCAGGATTCCCCCTTGAAATAGGACCTTTTCACCCACAAATACCTCTTTTATCCCCAAAATAGGACAGTTTCTTCCAGAAAGGCCAGATTTCTCCCAAATAGATCACATCTTCTCCAAGAAATACCAGGTTTCCCCCCTCAAATAGGACCTTTTCACCCACAAATACCTCTTTTATCCCACAAATAGGAAATTTTCATCCAGAAATTCCAGATTTCTCCCAAATAGATCACATCTTCTCCAAGAAATACCACGTTTCCCCTTCAAATAGGACCTTTTCACCCACAAATACCTCTTTTATCCCCAAAAGAGGACAGTTTCTTCCAGAAATGCCACATTTCTCCCAAATATATCACATCTTCTCCAAGAAATACCAGGTTTCCCCCTTCAAATAAGACCTTTTCACCCACAAATACCTCTTTTATCCCCAAAAGAGGACAGTTTCTTCCAGAAAGGCCACATTTCTCCCAAATAGATCACATCTTCTCCAAGAAATACCAGCTTTCCCCCTTCAAATAGGACCTTTTCACCCCACAAATACCTCTTTTATCCCTAAAATAGGACAGTTTGTTCCAGAAAGGCCACATTTCTCCCAAATATATCACATCTTCTCCAAGAAATACCAGGATTCCCCCTTCAAATAGGACCTTTTCACCCACAAATACCTCTTTTTTTTCCCAAAAGAGGACAGTTTCTTCCAGAAATGCCACATTTCTCCCAAATATATCACATCTTCTCCAAGAAATACCAGGTTTCCCCCTTCAGATAGGACCTTTTCACCCACAAATACCTCTTTTATCCCCAAAAGAGGACAGTTTCTTCAAGACATGCCACATTTCTCCCAAATAGATCACATCTTCTCCGAGAAATACCAGGATTCCACCTTCAAATAGGACCTTTTCACCCACAAATACCTCTTTTATCCCCAAAATAGGACAGTTTCTTCAAGACATGCCACATTTCTCCCAAATATATCACATCTTCTCCAAGAAATACCAGGATTCCTCCTGAAATAGGAAATTTTCTCCCGCAAATACCTGCCTTCTCCCCCCAAATTGAACTTTTTCATCCAGAAATGCCACATTTCTCCCAAATATATCACATCTTCTCCAAGAAATACCAGGTTTCCCCCTTCAAATAGGACCTTTTCACCCACAAATACCTCTTTTATCCCCAAAATAGGACAGTTTCTTCCAGACATGCCACATTTCTCCCAAATAGATCACATCTTCTTCAAGAAATACCAGCTTTCCCCCTTCAAATAGGACCTTTTCACCCACAAATACCTCTTTTATCCCCAAAATAGGAGAGTTTCTTCCAGAAAGGCCACATTTCTCCCAAATATATCACATCTTCTCCAAGAAATACCAGCTTTCCCCCTTCAAATAGGACCTTTTCACCCACAACTACCTCTTTTATCCCCAAAAGAGGACAGTTTCTTCCAGAAATGCCGCATTTCTCCCAAATATATCACATCCTCTCCTAGAAATACCAGGTTTCCCCCTTCAAATAAGATATTTTCACCAACAAATACCTGCCTTCTCCCCCTAAATTGGACTTTTACTTCCAGAAATGCCACATTTCTCCCAAATAGATCACATCTTCTCCAAGAAATACCAGGTTTCCCCCCTCAAATAGAACCTTTTCACCCACAAATACCTCCTTTATCCCCGAAATAGAACAGTTTCTTCCAGACATGCCACATTTCTCCCAAATACATCACATCTTCTCCAAGAAATACCAGCTTTCCCCCTTCAAATAGAACCTTTTCACCCACGAAATACCTCTTTTCTCCCCCCAGATAGGGCATTTTCCTCCAGAAATGCCACATTTCTCCCAAATATATCACATCTTCTCCAAGACATACCACGTATCCCCCTTCAAATAGGACCTTTTCACCCACAAATACCTGCTTTATCCCTAAAGTAGGACAGTTTCTTCCAGAAATGCCAGATTTCTCCCAAATATACCACATCTTCTCCAAGAAATACCAGGATTCCCCGTTGAAATAGGAACTTTTCTCCCACAAATACCAGCCTTCTCCCCGCAAATTGGACTTTTTCTTCCAGAAATGCCACATTTCTCCCAAATATATCACATCTTCTCCAAGAAATACCAGGATTCCTCCTGAAATAGGAACTTTTCTCCCACAAATACCTGTTTTATCTCCCAAAAGAGGACAGTTTCTTCCAGAAATGCCACATTTCTCCCAAATATATCACATCTTCTCCAAGAAATACCAGCTTTCCCCCTTCAAATAGGACCTTTTCACCCACACATACCTCTTTTATCCCCAAAATAGGACAGTTTCTTCCAGACATGCCACATTTCTCCCAAATAGATCACATCTTCTCCAAGAAATACCAGCTTTCCCCCTTCAAATAGGACCTTTTCACCCACAAATACCTCTTTTTTTCCCAAAAAAGGACAGTTTCTTCCAGAAATGCCACATTTCTCCCAAATATATCACATCTTCTCCAAGAAATACCAGCTTTCCCCCTTGAAGTAGAACCTTTTCACCCACAAATACCTCTTTTATCCCCAAAAGAGGACTGTTTCTTCCTGACATGCCACATTTCTCCCAAATATATCACATCTTCTCCAAGAAATACCACGTTTCCCCCTGGAAATAAGACCTTTTCACCCACAAATACCTCTTTTATCCCCAAAATAGGACAGTTTCTTCCAGAAATGCCACATTTCTCCCAAATAGATCACATCTTCTCCAAGAAATACCAGCTTTCCCCCTTCAAATAGGACCTTTTCACCCACAAATACCTGTTTTATCCCTCAAATTTGAAATTTTCTTCCAGAAATGCCACATTTCTCCCAAATAGATCACATCTTCTCCAAGAAAAACCACGATTCCTCTTGAAATAGGTCCTTTTCTCCCACAAATACCAGGCTTCTCCAACCAATTTGGACTTTTTCTTCCAGACATGCCACATTTCTCCCAAATATATCACATCTTCTCCAAGAAATACCAGGTTTCCCCCTTCAAATAGGACCTTTTCACCCACAAATACCTCTTTTATCCCCAAAATAGGACAGTTTCTTCCAGACATGCCACATTTCTCCCAAATATATCACATCTGCTCCAAGAAATACCAGCTTTCCCCCTTCAAATAGGACCTTTTCACCCACAAATACCTCTTTTATCCCCAAAAGAGGACAGTTTCTTCCAGAAAGGCCACATTTCTCCCAAATAGATCACATCTTCTCCAAGAAATACCAGCTTTCCCCCTTCAAATAGGACCTTTTCACCCACAACTACCTCTTTTATCCCCAAAAGAGGACAGTTTCTTCCAGAAATGCCACATTTCTCCCAAATATATCACATCCTCTCCAAGAAATACCAGGTTTCCCCCTTCAAATAAGACATTTTCACCCACAAATACCTGCCTTCTCCCCCTAAATTGGATTTTTACTTCCAGAAATGCCACATTTCTCCCAAATAGATCACATCTTCTCCAAGAAATACCAGGTTTCCCACCTCAAATAGAACCTTTTCACCCACAAATACCTCCTTTATCCCCGAAATAGAACAGTTTCTTCCAGACATGCCACATTTCTCCCAAATACATCACATCTTCTCCAAGAAATACCAGCTTTCCCCCTTCAAATATAACCTTTTCACCCACAAATACCTCTTTTCTCCCCCCAGATAGGGCATTTTCCTCCAGAAATGCCACATTTCTCCCAAATATATCACATCTTCTCCAAGAAATACCACGTATCCCCCTTCAAATAGGACCTTTTCACCCACAAATACCTGCTTTATCCCTAAAGTAGGACAGTTTCTTCCAGAAATGCCAGATTTCTCCCAAATATACCACATCTTCTCCAAGAAATACAAGGATTCCCCGTTGAAATAGGAACTTTTCTCCCACAAATACCAGCCTTCTCCCCGCAAATTGGACTTTTTCTTCCAGAAATGCCACATTTCTCCCAAATATATCACATCTTCTCCAAGAAATACCAGGATTCCTCCTGAAATAGGAACTTTTCTCCCACAAATACCTGTTTTATCCCCCAAAAGAGGACAGTTTCTTCCAGAAATGCCACATTTCTCCCAAATATATCACATCTTCTCCTAGAAATACCAGCTTTCCCCCTTCAAATAGGACCTTTTCACCCACAAATACCTCTTTTATCCCCAAAGTAGGACAGTTTCTTCCAGACAAGCCACATTTCTCCCAAATATATCACATCTTCTCCAAGAAATACCAGGATTCCCCCTTGAAATAGGACCTTTTCACCCACAAATACCTCTTTTATCCCCAAAATAGGACAGTTTCTTCCAGAAAGGCCAGATTTCTCCCAAATAGATCACATCTTCTCCAAGAAATACCAGCTTTCCCCCCTCAAATAGGACCTTTTCACCCACAAATACCTCTTTTATCCCACAAATAGGAAATTTTCTTCCAGAAATTCCAGATTTCTCCCAAATAGATCACATCTTCCCCAAGAAATACCACGTTTCCCCTTCAAATAGGACCTTTTCACCCACAAATACCTCTTTTATCCCCAAAAGAGGACAGTTTCATCCAGAAATGCCACATTTCTCCCAAATATATCACATCTTCTCCAAGAAATACCAGGTTTCCCCCTTCAAATAAGACCTTTTCACCCACAAATACCTCTTTTATCCCCAAAAGAGGACAGTTTCTTCCAGAAATGCCACATTTCTCCCAAATAGATCACATCTTCTCCAAGAAATACCAGCTTTCCCCCTTCAAATAGGACCTTTTCACCCACAAATACCTCTTTTATCCCTAAAATAGGACAGTTTGTTCCAGAAAGGCCACATTTCTCCCAAATATATCACATCTTCTCCAAGAAATACCAGGATTCCCCCTTCAAATAGGACCTTTTCACCCACAAATACCTCTTTTTTTTCCCAAAAGAGGACAGTTTCTTCCAGAAATGCCACATTTCTCCCAAATCGATCACATCTTCTCCAAGAAATACCAGGTTTCCCCCTTCAGATAGGACCTTTTCACCCACAAATACCTCTTTTATCCCCAAAAGAGGACAGTTTCTTCAAGACATGCCACATTTCTCCCAAATAGATCACATCTTCTCCGAGAAATACCAGGATTCCACCTTCAAATAGGACCTTTTCACCCACAAATACCTCTTTTATCCCCAAAAGAGGACAGTTTCTGCCAGAAATGCCACATTTCTCCCAAATATATCACATCTTCTCCAAGAAATACCAGGATTCCTCCTGAAATAGGAAATTTTCTCCCGCAAATACCTGCCTTCTCCCCCCAAATTGAACTTTTTCATCCAGAAATGCCACATTTCTCCCAAATTTATCACATCTTCTCCAAGAAATACCAGCTTTCCCCCTTCAAATAGGACCTTTTCACCCACAAATACCTCTTTTATCCCCAAAATAGGACAGTTTCTTCCAGACATGCCACATTTCTCCCAAATAGATCACATCTTCTCCAAGAAATACCAGGTTTCCCCCTTCAAATAGGACCTTTTCACCCACAAATACCTCTTTTATCCCCAAAATAGGAGAGTTTCTTCCAGAAAGGCCACATTTCTCCCAAATAGATCACATCTTCTCCAAGAAATACCAGCTTTCCCCCTTCAAATAGGACCTTTTCACCCACAACTACCTCTTTTATCCCCAAAAGAGGACAGTTTCTTCCAGAAATGCCGCATTTCTCCCAAATATATCACATCCTCTCCAAGAAATACCAGGTTTCCCCCTTCAAATAAGACATTTTCACCCACAAATACCTGCCTTCTCCCCCTAAATTGGACTTTTACTTCCAGAAATGCCACATTTCTCCCAAATAGATCACATCTTCTCCAAGAAATACCAGGATTCCCCCCTCAAATAGGACCTTTTCTCCCAAAAATACCTCCTTTATCCCCGAAATAGAACAGTTTCCTCCAGACATGCCACATTTCTCCCAAATATATCACATCTTCTCCAAGACATACCACGTATCCCCCTTCAAATAGGACCTTTTCACCCACAAATACCTGCTTTATCCCTAAAGTAGGACAGTTTCTTCCAGAAATGCCAGATTTCTCCCAAATATACCACATCCTCTCCAAGAAATACAAGGATTCCCCGTTGAAATAGGAACTTTTCTCCCACAAATACCAGCCTTCTCCCCGCAAATTGGACTTTTTCTTCCAGAAATGCCAAATTTCTCCCAAATATATCACATCTTCTCCAAGAAATACCAGGATTCCTCCTGAAATAGGAACTTTTCTCCAACAAATACCTGTTTTATCCCCCAAAAGAGGACAGTTTCTTCCAGAAATGCCACATTTCTCCCAAATATATCACATCTTCTCCAAGAAATACCAGCTTTCCCCCTTCAAATAGGACTTTTTCACCCACAAATACCTCTTTTATCCCCAAAATAGGACAGTTTCTGCAAGAAAGGCCACATTTCTCCCAAATAGATCACATCTTCTCCAAGAAATACCAGCTTTCCCCCTTCAAATAGGACCTTTTCACCCACAAAAACCTCTTTTTTTCCCAAAAAAGGACAGTTTCTTCCAGACATGCCACATTTCTCCCAAATATATCACATCTTCTCCAAGAAATACCAGCTTTCCCCCTTGAAATAGAACCTTTTCACCCACAAATACCTCTTTTATCCCCAAAAGAGGACTGTTTCTTCCTGACATGCCACATTTCTCCCAAATATATCACATCTTCTCCAAGAAATACCACGTTTCCCCCTGGAAATAAGACCTTTTCACCCACAAATACCTCTTTTATCCCCAAAATAGGACAGTTTCTTCCAGACATGCCACATTTCGCCCAAATATATCACATTTTCTCCAAGAAATACCACGTTTCCCCCTGGAAATAGGAACTTTTCACCCACAAATACCTGTTTTATCCCCAAAAGAGGACAGTTCCTTCCAGAAATGCCACATTTCTCCCAAATAGATCACATCTTCTCCAAGAAATACCAGCTTTCCCCCTTCAAATAGGAACTTTTCACCCACAAATACCTGTTTTATCCCTCAAATTTGAAATTTTCTTCCAGAAATGCCACATTTCTCCCAAATAGATCACATCTTCTCCAAGAAAAACCACGATTCCTCTTGAAATAGGTCCTTTTCTCCCACAAATACCAGGCTTCTCCAACCAAATTGGACTTTTTCTTCCAGACATGCCACATTTCTCCCAAATAGATCACATCTCCTGCAAGAACATCCCGCTTTCCCCCTTCAGATAGGTCCTTTTCACCCACAAATACCTCTTTTATCCCCAAAGTAGGACAGTTTCTTCCAGACATGCCACATTTCTCCCAAATATATCACATCTTCTCCAAGAAATACCAGCTTTCCCCCTTCAAATAAGACCTTTTCACCCACAAATACCTCTTTTATCCCCAAAATAGGACAGTTTCTTCCAGAAAGGCCACATTTCTCCCAAATATATCACATCTTCTCCAAGAAATACCAGGATTCCTCCTGAAATAGGACCTTTTCTCCCAAAAATACCTGCCTTCTCCCCCCAAATTGAACTTTTTCTTCCAGAAAGGCCAGATTTCTCCCAAATAGATCACATCTTCTCCAAGAAATACCAGCTTTCCCCCTTCAAATAGGACCTTTTCACCCACAAGTACCTCTTTTATACCTCAAATAGGAAATTTTCTTCCAGAAATTCCAGATTTCTCCCAAATAGATCACATCTTCTCCAAGAAATACCAGGTTTCCCCTTCAAATAGGACCTTTTCACCCACAAATACCTCTTTTATCCCCAAAAGAGGACAGTTTCTTCCAGAAATGCCACATTTCTCCCAAATATATCACATCTTCTCCAAGAAATACCAGGGTTCCCCCTTCAAATAAGACCTTTTCACCCACAAATACCTCTTTTATCCCCACAATAGGACAGTTTCTTCCAGAAAGGCCACATTTCTCCCAAATAGATCACATCTTCTCCAAGAAATACCAGCTTTCCCCCTTCAAATAGGACCTTTTCACCCACAAATACCTCTTTTATCCCCAAAATAGGACAGTTTCTTCCAGAAAGGCCACATTTCTCCCAAATACATCACATCTTCTCCAAGAAATACCAGGATTCCCCCTTGAAATAGGAACTATTCACCCAAAAATACCTCTTTTATCCCCAAAAGAGGACAGTTTCTTCCAGACATGCCTCATTTCTCCGAAATAGATCACATCTTCTCCAAGAAATACCACGTTTCCCCCTTCAAATAGGACCTTTTCACCCACAAATACCTCTTTTTTTTCCCAAAAGAGGACAGTTTCTTTCAGAAATGCCACATTTCTCCCAAATAGATCACATCTTCTCCAAGAAATATCACGTTTCCCCCTTCAAATAGGACCTTTTCACCCACAAATACCTCTTTCATCCCCAGAATAGGACAGTTTCTTCCAGAAAGGCCACATTTCTCCCAAATAGATCACATCTTCTCCAAGAAATACCAGCTTTCCCCCTTCAAGTAGGACATATGCACCCACAAATACCTCTTTTATCCCCAAAAGAGGACAGTTTCTTCCAGAAATGCCACATTTCTCCCAAATATATCACATCTTCTCCAAGAAATACCAGGTTTCCCCCTTCAAATAGGAACTTTTCACCCACAAATACCTCTTTTTTTCCCAAAATAGGACAGTTTCTTCCAGACATGCCACATTTCTCCCAAATAGATCACATCTTCTCCAAGAAATACCAGGATTCCCCCTTCAAATAGGAACTTTTCACCCACAAATACCTCTTTTATCCCCAAAAGATGACAGTTTCTTCCAGAAATGCCACATTTCTTTCAAATAGATTACATCTTCTCCTAGAAATACCAGGTTTCCCCCTGGAAATAGGACCTTTTCACCCACAAATACCTCTTTTATCCCCAAAAGAGGACAGTTTCTTCCAGACATGCCACATTTCTCCCAAATAGATCACATCTTCTCCAAGAATTACCAGGATTCCCCCTTCAAATAGGACCTATTCACCCACAAATACCTCTTTTATCCCCAAAAGAGGACAGTTTCTTCCAGAAATGCCACATTTCTCCCAAATATATCACATCTTCTCCAAGAAATAACAGGTTTCCCCCTCGAAATAGGACCTTTTCACCCAAAAATACCCCTTATCTCCCCCCAGATAGGGCATTTTCCTACAGAAATGCCACATATCTCCCAAATAGATCACATCTTCTCCAAGAAAAACCAGGTTTCCCCTTCAAATAGGAACTTATCACCCACAAATACCTCTTTCATCCCCAAAAGAGGACAGTTTCATCCAGAAATGCCACATTTCTCCCAAATATATCACATCTTCTCCAAGAAATACCAGCTTTCCACCATCAAATAGAACCTTTTCACCCAAAAATACCTCCTTCATCATCGAAATAGAACAGTTTCTTCCAGACATGCCACATTTCTCCCAAATAGATCACATCTTCTCCAAGAAATACCAGCTTTCCCCCTTCAAATAGAACCTTTTCACCCACAAATACCTCTTTTCTCCCCCCAGATAGGGCATTTTCCTCCAGAAATGCCACATTTCTCCCAAATAAATCACATATTCTCCAAGAAATACCAGGATTCCTCCTGAAATAGGAACTTTTCTCCCACAAATACCTGTTTTATCCCCCAAATAGGACAGTTTCTTCCTGAAATGCCACATTTCTCCCAAATACATCACATCTTCTCCAAGAAATACCAGGATTACCCCTGGAAATAGGAACTTTTCACCCACAAATACCTCTTTTATCCCCAAAATACGACAGTTTCTTCCAGACATGCCACATTTCTCCCAAATATATCACATCTTCCCCAAGAAATACCAGGGTTCCCCCTTCAAATAGGACCTTTTCACCCACAAATACCTGTTTTATCCCTCAAATTGGAAATTTTCCTCTAGAAATTCCAGATTTCTCCCAAGTATAGAACATCTTCTCCAAGAAATACCAGTTTTCCCCCTTCAAATAGGACCTTTTCACCCACAAATACCTGTTTTATCCCCAAAAGAGGACAGTTTCTTCCCGACATGCCACATTTCACCCAAATACATCACATCTTCTCCAAGAAATTCCAAGTTTACCCCTGGAAATAGGACCTTTTCACCCACAAATACCTGTTTTATCCCCAAAAGAGGACAGTTTCTTCCAGAAATGCCACATTTCTCCCAAATAGATCACATCTTCTCCAAGAAATACCAGGTTTCCCCCTTCAAATAGGACCTTTTCACCCACAAGTACCTCTTTTATCCCCAAAATAGGACAGTTTCTTCCTGACATGCCACATTTCTCCCAAATAGATCACATCTTCTCCAAGAAATACCAGGATTCCCCCTTCAAATAGGACCATTTCTCCCACAAATACCTGCCTTCTCCCCCCAAATTGGACTTTTACTTCCAGAAATGCCACATTTCTCCCAAATAGATCACATCTTCTCCAAGAAATACCAGGTTTCCCCCTTCAAATAGGACCTTTTCACCCACAAGTACCTCTTTTCTCCCCAAAATAGGACAGTTTCTTCCAGACATGCCAGATTTGTCCCAAATATATCACATCTTCTCCAAGAAATACCAGGATTCCCCCTTCAAATAGGACCATTTCTCCCACAAATGCCTGCCTTCTCCCCCCAAATTGGACTTTTACTTCCAGAAATGCCACATTTCTCCCAAATAGATCACATCTTCTCCAAGAAATACCAGGTTTCCCCCTTCAAATAGAACCTTTTCACCCACAAATACCTCCTTTATCCCCGAAATAGAACAGTTTCTTCCAGACATGCCACATTTCTCCCAAATAGATCACATCTTCTCCAAGAAATACCAGCTTTCCCCCTTCAAATACAATCTTTTCACCCGAAAATACCTCTTTTCTCCCCCCAGATAGGGCATTTTCCTCCAGAAATGCCACATTTCTCCCAAATATATCACATCTTCTCCAAGAAATACCAGGTTTCCCCCTTCAAATAAGACCTTTTCACCCAAAAATGCCTCTTTTATCCCCACAATAGGACAGTTTCTTCCAGAAATGCCACATTTCTCCCAAATATATCACATCTTCTCCAAGAAATACCAGGATTCCCCCTTGAAATAGGACATTTTCACCCACAAATACCTCTTTTATCTCCAAAATAGGACAGTTTCTTCCAGATATGCCTCATTTCTCCGAAATAGATCACATCTTCTCCAAGAAATACCACGTTTCCCCCTTCAAATAGGACCTTTTCACCCACAAATACCTCTTTTTTTTCCCAAAAGAGGACAGTTTCTTCCAGAAATGCCACATTTCTCCTAAATAGATCACATCTTCTCCAAGAAATATCACGTTTCCCCCTTCAAATAGGACCTTTTCACCCACAAATACCTCTTTCATCCCCAGAATAGGACAGTTTCTTCCAGAAAGGCCACATTTCTCCCAAATAGATCACATCTTCTCCAAGAAATACCAGCTTTCCCCCTTCAAATAGGACCTTTTCACCCACAAATACCTCTTTTATCCCCAAAATAGGACAGTTTCTTCCAGAAATGCCACATTTCTCCCAAATAGATCACATCTTCTCCAAGAAATACCAGCTATCCCCCTTGAAATAGGAACTTTTCACCCACAAATACCTCTTTTTTTCCCAAAATAGGACAGTTTCTTCCAGACATGCCACATTTCTCCCAAATAGATCACATCTTCTCCAAGAAATACCAGGATTCCCCCTTCAAATAGGACCTTTTCACCCACAAATACCTCTTTTATCCCCAAAAGAGGACAGTTTCTTCCAGAAATGCCACATTTCTTTCAAATAGATTACATCTTCTCCTAGAAATACCAGGTTTCCCCCTGGAAATAGGACCTTTTCACCCACAAATACCTCTTTTATCCCCAAAATAGGACAGTTTCTTCCAGAAATGGCACATTTCTCCCAAATAGATCACATCTTCTCCAAGAAATACCAGGATTCCCCCTTCAAATAGGACCTATTCACCCACAAATACCTCTTTTATCCCCAAAAGAGGACAGTTTCTTCCAGAAATGCCACATTTCTCCCAAATATATCACATCTTCTCCAAGAAATAACAGGTTTCCCCCTCGAAATAGGACCTTTTCACCCAAAAATACCCCTTATCTCCCCCCAGATAGGGCATTTTCCTACAGAAATGCCACATTTCTCCCAAATAGATCACATCTTCTCCAAGAAAAACCAGGTTTCCCCCTTCAAATAGGAACTTATCACCCACAAATACCTCTTTCATCCCCAAAAGAGGACAGTTTCTTCCAGAAATGCCACATTTCTCCCAAATATATCACATCTTCTCCTAGAAATACCAGCTTTCCACCTTCAAATAGAACCTTTTCACCCAAAAATACCTCCTTCATCATCGAAATAGAACAGTTTCTTCCAGACATGCCACATTTCTCCCAAATAGATCACATCTTCTCCAAGAAATACCAGCTTTCCCCCTTCAAATAGAACCTTTTCACCCAAAAATACCTCTTTTCTCCCCCCAGATAGGGCATTTTCCTCCAGAAATGCCAGATTTCTCCCAAATATATCACATAATCTCCAAGAAATACCAGGATTCCGCCTGAAATAGGAACTTTTCTCCCACAAATACCTGTTTTATCCCCCAAATAGGACAGTTTCTTCCTGAAATGCCACATTTCTCCCAAATATATCACATCTTCTCCAAGAAATACCACGTTTCCCCCTTCAAATAGGACCTTTTCACCCACAAATACCTCTTTTTTTCCCAAAATAGGACAGTTTCTTCCAGAAATGCCACATTTCTCCCAAATAGATCACATCTTCTCCAAGAAATACCAGGATTACCCCTGGAACTAGGAACTATTCACCCACAAATACCTCTTTCATCGCCAAAAAAGGACAGTTTCTTCCACACATGCCACATTTCTCCCAAATAGATCACATCTTCTCCAAGAAATACCAGGGTTCGCCCTCGAAATAGGACCTTTTCACCCACAAATAACTGTTTTATCCCTCAAATTGGAAATTTTCTTCTTGAAATTCCAGATTTCTCCCAAGTATAGAACATCTTCTCCAAGAAATACCAGTTTTCCCCCTTCAAATAGGACCTTTTCACCCACAAATACCTCTTTTATCCCCAAAAGAGGACAGTTTCTTCCTGACATGCCACATTTCTCCCAAATAGATCACATCTTCTCCAAGAAATTCCAAGTTTACCCCTGGAAATAGGACCTTTTCACCCACAAATACCTGTTTTATCCCCAAAAGAGGACAGTTTCTTCCAGGAATGCCACATTTCTCCCAAATAGATCACATCTTCTCCAAGAAATACCAGCTTTCCCCCTTCAAATAGGACCTTTTCACCCACAAATACCTCTTTTATCCCCAAAATAGGACAGTTTCTTCCTGAAATGCCACATTTCTCCCAAATATATCACATCTTCTCCAAGAAATACCAGCTTTCCCCCTTCAAATAGGACCTTTTCACCCACAAGTACCTCTTTTCTCCCCAAAATAGGACAGTTTCTTCCAGACATGCCAGATTTGTCCCAAATAGATCACATCTTCTCCAAGAAATACCACGTTTCCCCCTTCAAATAAAACCTTTTCACCCACAAATACCTCTTTTTTTCCGAAAATAGAACAGTTTCTTCCAGAAATGCCACATTACTCCCAAATAGATCACATCTTCTCAAAGAAATACCACGTTTCCCCCTTCAAATAGGACCTTTTCACCCACAAGTACCTCTTTTCTCCACAAAATAGGTCTGTTTCTTCCAGACATTCCAGATTTGTCCCAAATATATCACATCTTCTCCAAGAAATACCAGGATTCCCCCTTCAAATAGGACCTTTTCACCCACAAATACCTCTTTTATCCCCAAAAGAGGACAGTTTCCTCCAGACATGCCACATTTCTCCCAAATATATCACATCTTCTCCAAGAAATACCAGGATTCCCCCTTCAAATAGGACCTTTTCACCCACAAATACCTCTTTTATCCCCAAAAGAGGTCAGTTTCTTCCAGAAAGGCCACATTTCTCCCAAATAGATCACATCTTCTCCAAGAAATACCAGCTTTCCCCCTTCAAATTGAACCTTTTCAGCCAAAAATACCTCTTTTCTCCCCTCAGATAGGGCATTTTCCTCCAGAAATGCCAGATTTCTCCCAAATAGATCACATCTTCTCCAAGAAATACCACGTTTCCCCCTGGAAATAAGACCTTTTCACCCACAAATACCTCTTTTATCCCCAAAAGAGGACAGTTTCTTCCTGACATGCCACATTTCTCCCAAATATACCACATCTTCTCCAAGAAATACCAGGATTCCCCGTTGAAATAGGAACTTTTCTCCCACAAATACCAGCCTTCTCCCCGCAAATTGGACTTTTACTTCCAGAAATGCCACATTTCTCCCAAATACATCACATCTTCTCCAAGAAATACCAGGATTACCCCTGGAACTAGGAACTATTCACCCACAAATACCTCTTTCATCGCCAAAAAAGGACAGTTTCTTCCACACATGCCACATTTCTCCCAAATATATCACATCTTCCCCAAGAAATAGCAGTGTTCGCCCTCGAAATAGGACCTTTTCACCCACAAATAACTGTTTTATCCCTCAAATTGGAAATTTTCTTCTTGAAATTCCAGATTTCTCCCAAGTATAGAACATCTTCTCCAAGAAATACCAGTTTTCCGCCTTCAAATAGGACCTTTTCACCCACAAATACCTCTTTTATCCCAAAAAGAGGACAGTTTCTTCCTGACATGCCACATTTCTCCCAAATAGATCACATCTTCTCCAAGAAATACCAAGTTTACCCCTGGAAATAGGAACTTTTAACCCACAAATAGCTGTTTTATCCCCAAAAGAGGACAGTTTCTTCCAGGAATGCCACATTTCTCCCAAATAGATCACATCTTCTCCAAGAAATACCAGCTTTCCCCCTTCAAATAGGACCTTTTCACCCACAAATACCTCTTTTATCCCCAAAATAGGACAGTTTCTTCCAGAAATGCCAGATTTCTCCCAAATAGATCACATCTTCTCCAAGAAATACCACGTTTCCCCCTGGAAATAAGACCTTTTCACCCACAAATACCTCTTTTATCCCCAAAAGAGGACAGTTTCTTCCTGACATGCCACATTTCTCCCAAATATACCACATCTTCTCCAAGAAATACCAGGATTCCCCGTTTAAATAGGAACTTTTCTCCCACAAATACCAGCCTTCTCCCCGCAAATTGGACTTTTTCTTCCAGAAATGCCACATTTCTCCCAAATACATCACATCTTCTCCAAGAAATACCAGGATTCCTCCTGAAATAGGAACTTTTCTCCCACAAATACCTCTTTCATCCCCCAAATAGGACAGTTTCTTCCAGAAATGCCACATTTCTCCCAAATATATCACATCTTCTCCAAGAAATACCAGGATTACCCCTGGAACTAGGAACTATTCACCCACAAATACCTCTTTCATCCCCAAAAAAGGACAGTTTCTTCCAGACATGCCACATTTCTCCCAAATATATCACATCTTCCCCAAGAAATACCAGGGTTCCCCCTTGAAATAGGACCATTTCACCCACAAATACCTCTTTTATCCCTCAAATTGGAAATTTTCTTCTAGAAATTCCAGATTTCTCCCAAGTATAGAACATCTTCTCCAAGAAATACCAGCTTTCCCCCTTCAAATAGGACATATGCACCCACAAATACCTCTTTTATCCCCAAAAGAGGACAGTTTCTTCCAGAAAGGCCACATTTCTCCCAAATAGATCACATCTGCTCCAAGAAATACCACGATTCCCCCTTCAAATAGGACCTTTTCACCTGCAAATACCTCTTTTATCCCCAAAATACGACAGTTTCTTCCAGACATGCCACATTTCTCCCAAATAGATCACATCTTCTCCAAGAAATACCAGGTTTCCCCCTTCAAATAGGACCTTTTCACCCAAAAATACCTCTTTATTTCCCAAAATAGGACAGTTTCTTCCAGAAATGCCACATTTCTCCCGAATATATCACATCTTCTCCAAGAAATACCAGCATTCCCCCTTAAAATAGGACCTTTTCACCCACAAAGTCCTCTTTTATCCCCAGAATAGGACAGTTTCTTCCAGAAATGCCACATTTCTCCCAAATAGATCACATCTTCTCCAAGAAATACCAGCTTTCCCCCTTCAAATAGGACCTTTTCACCCACAAATACCTCTTTTATCCCCAAAAGAGGACAGTTTCTTCCAGAAAGGCCACATTTCTCCCAAATAGATCACATCTTCTCCAAGAAATACCAGCTTTCCCCCTTCAAATAGGACCTTTTCACCCACAAATACCTCTTTTATCCCCAAAAGAGGACAGTTTCTTCCAGAAATGCCACATTTCTCCCAAATATATCACATCTGCTCCAAGAAATACCAGGGTTCCCCCTTCAAATAGGACCTTTTCACCCACAAATACCTATTTGATCTCCAAAAGAGGACAGTTTCTTCCAGAAAGGCCACATTTCTCCCAAATATAGCACATCTTCTCCAAGAAATACCAGGTTTCCCCCTTCAAATAGGACCTTTTCACCCACAAATACCTCTTTTATCCCCAAAATAGTACAGTTTCTTCCAGAAATGCCACATTTCTCCCAAATAGATCACATCTTCTCCAAGAAATACCACGTTTCCCCCTTCAAATAGAACCTTTTCACCCAAAAATACCTCTTTTATCCCCAAAAGAGGACAGTTTGTTCCAGAAATGCCACATATCTCCAAAATATATCACATCTTCTCCAAGAAATACCAGCTTTCCCCCTTCAAATAGGACCTTTTCACCCACAAATACCTCTTTTATCCCCAAAAGAGGACAGTTTGTTCCAGAAAGGCCACATTTCTCCCAAATATATCACATCTTCTCCAAGAAATACCAGGTTTCCCCCCTCAAATAAGACCTTTTCACCCACAAATACCTCTTTTATCCCCAAAAGAGGACAGTTTGTTCCAGAAATGCCACATTTCTCCCAAATATATCACATCTTCTCCAAGAAATACCAGGATTCCCCCTTCAAATAGGACCTTTTCTCCCACAAATACCTCTTTTATCCCCAAAAGAGGACAGTTTCTTCCAGAAATGCCACATTTCTCCCAAATAGATCACATCTTCTCCAAGAAATACCAGGAGTCCCCCTTCAAATAGGACCTTTTCACCCACAAATACCTCTTTTATCCCCAAAAGAGGACATTTTCTGCCAGAAAGGCCACATTTCTCCCAAATAGATCACATCTTCTCCAAGAAATACCAGCTTTCCCCCTTCAAATAGGACCTTTTCACCCACAAATACCTCTTATCTCCCCCCAGATAGGGCATTTTCCTCCAGAAATGCCAGATTTCTTCCAAATAGATCACATTTTCTCCTAGAAATACCTGCTTTCCCCCTTCAAATAGGACCTTTTCACCCACAACTACCTCTTTTATCCCCAAAAGAGGACAGTTTCTTCCAGAAAGGCCACATTTCTCCCAAATATATCACATCTGCTCCAAGAAATACCAGGGTTCCCCCTTCAAATAGGACCTTTTCACCCACAAATACCTCTTTTATCCCCAAAAGAGGACAGTTTCTTCCAGAAATGCCACATTTCTCCCAAATAGATCACATCTTCTCCAAGAAATACCAGCTTTCCCCCTTCAAATAGGACCTTTTCACCCACAAATACCTCTTTTATCCCCAAAAGAGGACAGTTTCTTCCAGAAATGCCACATTTCTCCCAAATATATCACATCTTCTCCATGAAATATCAGGGTTCCCCCTTCAAATAGGAACTTTTCACCCACAAATACCTCTTTTATCCCCAAAATAGGACAGTTTCTTCCAGACATGCCACATTTCTCCCAAATATATCACATCTTCTCCAAGAAATTCCAGGGTTCCCCCTTCAAATAGGACCTTTTCACCCACAAATACCTCCTTTGTCCCCGAAATAGAACAGTTTCTTCCAGAAATGCCATTTTTCTCCCAAACATATCACATCTTCTCCAAGAAATACCACGTTTCCCCCTCGAAATAGGACCTTTTCACCCACAAATACCTCTTTTCTCCCCCCAGATAGGGCATTTTCCTCCAGAAATGCCACATTTCTCCCAAATAGATCACATCTTCTCCAAGAAATAACAGCTTTCCCCTTCAAATAGGACCTTTTCACCCACAAATACCTGTTTTATCCCCAAAAGAGGACACTTACTTCCAGAAATGCCACATTTCTCCCAAATAGATCACATCTTCTCCAAGAAATACCAGGTTCCCTCTTGAAATAGGACATTTTCACCCACAAATACCTCTTTTATCCCCAAAATAGGACAGTTTCTTCCAGAAAGGCCACATTTCTCCCAAATAGATCACATCTTCTCCAAGAAATACCAGGATTCCCCCTTCAAATAGGACCTTTTCACCCACAAATACCTCTTTTATCCCCAAAAGAGGACAGTTTCTTCCAGACATGCCACATTTCTCCCAAATAGATCACATCTTCTCCAAGAAATACCAGGTTTCCCCCTCGAAATAGGACATTTTCACCCACAAATACCTCTTTTCTCCCCCCAGATAAGGCATTTTCCTCCAGAAATGCCACATTTCTCCCAAATAGATCACATCTTCTCCAAGAAATACCAGCTTTCCCCCTTCAAATAGGACCTTTTCACCCAAAAATACCTCTTTTCTCCCCCCAGATAGGGCATTTTCCTCCAGAAATGCCACATTTCTCCCAAATATATCACATCTTCTCCAAGAAATACCACGTTACCCCCTTCAAATAGGACCTTTTCTCCCACAAATACCTCTTTTATCCCCAAAATAGGACAGTTTCTTCCAGAAATGCCACATTTCTCCCAAATATATCACATCTTCTCCAAGAAATACCAGGATTCCCCGTTTAAATAGGAACTTTTCTCCCACAAATACCAGCCTTCTCCCCGCAAATTGCACTTTTTCTTCCAGAAATGCCACATTTCTCCCAAATATATCACATCTTCTCCAAGAAATACCAGGATTCCTCCTGAAATAGGAACTTTTCTCCCACAAATACCTGTTTTATCCCCGCAAATAGGACAGTTTCTTCCTGAAATGCCACATTTCTCCCAAATAGATCACATCTTCTCCAAGAAATACCAGGATTACCCCTGGAAATAGGAACTTTTCACCCACAAATACCTCTTTCAACCCCAAAAGAGGACAGTTTCTTCCAGACATGCCACATTTCTCCCAAATATATCACAGCTTCTCCAAGAAATACCACGTTTCCCCCTCGAAATAGGACATTTTCACCCACAAATACCTGTTTTATCCCTCAAATTGGAAATTTTCTTCTAGAAATTCCAGATTTCTCCCAAGTATAGAACATCTTCTCCAAGAAATACCAGGATTCCCCCTTCAAATAGGACCTTTTCACCCACAAATACCTCTTTGATCCCCAAAATAGGACAGTTTCTTCCTGACATGCCACATTTCTCCCAAATATATCACATCTTCTCCAAGAAATACCAAGTTTACCCCTGGAAATAGGACCTTTTCACCCACAAATACCTCTTTTATCCCCAAAAAAGGACAGTTTCTTCCAGAAATGCCACATTTCTCCCAAATACATCACATCTTCTCCAAGAAATACCAGGTTCCCCCTTGAAATAGGACCTTTTCACCCACAAATACCTCTTTTATCCCCAAAATAGGACAGTTTCTTCCAGAAAGGCCACATTTCTCCCAAATATATCACATCTTCTCCAAGAAATACCAGCTTTCCCCCTTCAAATAGGAACTTTTCACCCACAAATACCTGTTTTATCCCCAAAATAGGACAGTTTCTTCCACAAAGGCCACATTTCTCCCAAATATAGCACATCTTCTCCAAGAATTACCAGGGTTCCCCCTTCAAATAGGACCTTTTCACCCACAAATACCTGTTTTATCCCCAAAAGAGGACAGTTTCTACCAGAAATGCCACATTTCTCCCAAATAGATCACATCTTCTCCAAGAAATACCAGGTTTCCCCCTTCAAATCGGATCTTTTCACCCACAAATACCTCTTTTATCCCCAGAATAGGACAGTTTTTTCCAGAAAGGCCACATTTCTCCCGAATATATCACATCTTCTCCAAGAAATACCACGTTTCCCCCTTCAAATAGGACCTTTTCACCCACAAATACCTCTTTTATCCCCAGAATAGGACAGTTTCTTCCTGACATGCCACATTTCTCCCAAATAGATCACATCTTCTCCAAGAAATACCAGCTTTCCCCCTTCAAATAGGACCTATTCACCCACAAATACCTCTTTTATCCCCAAAATAGGACAGTTTCTTCCAGACATGCCACATTTCTCCCAAATATATCACAGCTTCTCCAAGAAATACCAGCTTTCCCTCTTCAAATAGGACCTTTTCACCCACAAATACCTCTTTTATCCCCAAAATAGGACAGTTTCTTCCAGAAAGGCCACATTTCTCCCAAATATATCACATCTTCTCCAAGAAATACCACGTTTCCCCCTGGAAATAGGACCTTTTCACCCACAAATACCTCTTTTATCCCCAAAATAGGACATTTTCTTCCAGAAATGCCACATTTCTCCCAAATAGATCACATCTTCTCCAAGAAATACCACGTTACCCCTTCAAATAGGACCTTTTCTCCCACAAATACCTGTTTTATCCCGAAAAGAGGACAGTTTCTTCCAGAAATGCCACATTTCTCCCAAATATATCACATCTTCTCCAAGAATTACCAGGAGTCCCCCTCGAAATAGGACCTTTTCACCCACAAACACCTCTTTTATCCCCAAAATAGGACAGTTTCTTCCAGAAATGCCACATTTCTCCCAAATATAGCACATCTTCTCCAAGAAATACCACGTTTCCCCCTTCAAATAGGACCTTTTCACCCACAAGTACCTCTTTTATCCCCAAAAGAGGACAGTTTCTGCAAGAAAGGCCACATTTCTCCCAAATACATCACATCTTCTCCAAGAAATACTAGGATTCCTCCTGAAATACGAACTTTTCTCCCACAAACACCTGCCTTCTCTCCCCAAATTGGACTTTTTCTTCCAGAAAGGCCGCATTTCTCCCCAATAGATCACATCTTCTCCAAGAAATACCTGGTTTCCCCCTTCAAATAGGACCTTTTCAACCACAAATACCTCTTTTATCCCCAAAATAGGACAGTTTCTTCCAGAAAGGCCACATTTCTCCCAAATATATCACATCTTCTCCAAGAAATACCAGCTTTCCCCCTCGAAATAGGACCTTTTCACCCACAAATACCTCTTTTATCCCCAAAAGAGGACAGTTTCTTCCAGAAATGCCACATTTCTCCCAAATAGATCACATCTTCTCCATGAAATACCAGGTTCCCCCTTGAAATAGGACCTTTTCACCCACAAATACCTGTTTGATCCCCAAAAGAGGACAGTTTCTTCCAGACATGCCACATTTCTCCCAAATATATCACATCTTCTCCAAGAAATACCAGGATTCCCCCTTCAAATAGGACCTTTTCACCCACAAATACCTCTCTTATCCCCAAAAGAGGACAGTTTCTTCCAGACATGCCACATTTCTCCCAAATAGATCACATCTTCTCCAAGAAATACCAGGTTTCCCCCTCGAAATAGGACATATTCACCCACAAATACCTCTTTTCTCCCCCCAGATAGGGCATTTTCCTCCAGAAATGCCACATTTCTCCCAAATAGATCACATCTTCTCCAAGAAATACCAGGGTTCCCCCTTCAAATAGGACCTTTTCACCCACAAATACCTCTTATCTCCCCCCAGATAGGGCATTTTCCTCCAGAAATGTCACATTTCTCCCGAATATATCACAGCTTCTCCAAGAAATACCAGGTTTCCCCCAGGAAATAGGACCTTTTCACCCACAAATACCTCTTTTATCCCCAAAAGAGGACAGTTTCTTCCTGACATGCCAGATTTCTCCCAAATATACCACATCTTCTCCAAGAAATACCAGGATTCCCCGTTGAAAAAGGTACTTTTCTCCAAAAATACCAGCCTTCTCCCCGCAAATTGCACTTTTTCTTCCAGAAATGCCACATTTCTCCCAAATACATCACATCTTCTCCAAGAAATACCAGGATTACACCTGGAAATAGGAACTTTTCACCCACAAATACCTCTTTCATCCCCAAAAGAGGACAGTTTCTTCCAGACATGCCACATTTCTCCCAAATATATCACATCTTCTCCAAGAAATACCAGGAGTCCCCCTCGAAATAGGACCTTTTCACCCACAAATACCTCTTTTATCCCCAAAAGAGGACAGTTTCATCCAGAAATGCCACATTTCTCCCAAATAGATCACATCTTCTCCAAGAAATACCAGGTTTACCCCTGGAAATAGGACCTTTTCACCCACAAATACCTCTTTTATCCCCCAAATAGGACAGTTTTTTCCAGAAAGTCCACATTTCTCCCAAATATATCACATCTTCTCCAAGAAATACCAGCTTTCCCCTTTCAAATAGGACCTTTTCACCCACAAATACCTCCTTTTTTTCCCAAAATAGGAAAGTTTCTTCCAGACATGCCACATTTCTCCCAAATAGATCACATCTTCTCCAAGAAATACCAGCTTTCCCCCTTCAAATAGAACCTTTTTACCCACAAATACCTGTTTTATCCCCAAAATAGGACAGTTTCTTCCTGACATGCCACATTTCTCCCAAATATATCACATCTTCTCCAAGAAATACCAGGATTACCCCTGGAAATAGGACCTTTTCACCCACAAATACCTCTTTCATCCCCAAAATAGGACATTTCCATCCCGAACTGCCACATTTCTCCCAAATATATCACATCTTCTCCAAGAAATACCAGCTTTCCCCCTTCAAATAGGACCTTTTCACCCACAAATACCTCTTTTATCCCCAAAAGAGGACAGTTTCTTCCAGACATGCCACATTTCTCCCAAATAGATCACATCTTCTCCAAGAAATACCAGGATTCCCCCTTGAAATAGGACCTTTTCACCCACAAATACCTCTTTTATCCCCAAAAGAGGACAGTTTCTTTCAGAAAGACCACATTTCTCCCAAATATATCTCATCTTCTCCAAGATATACCAGGTTTCCCCCTTTAAATAGGACCTTTTCACCCACAAATACCTCCTTTATCCCCGAAATAGAATAGTTTCATACAGAAATGCCACATTTCTCCCCAATAGATCACATCTTCTCCAAGAAATACCACGTTTCCCCCTTCAAATAGGACCTTTTCTCCCACAAATACCTGTTTTATCCCGAAAAGAGGACAGTTTCTTCCAGAAATGCCACATTTCTCCCAAATATATCACATCTTCTCCAAGAAATACCAGGAGTCCCCCTCGAAATAGGACCTTTTCACCCACAAACACCTCTTTTATCCCCAAAATAGGACATTTTCTGCCAGAAATGCCACATTTCTCCCAAATATATCACATCTTCTCCAGGAAATACCACGTTTCCCCCTTCAAATAGGACATTTTCACCCACAAATACCTCTTATCTCCCCCCAGATAGGGCATTTTAAAACAGAAATGCCACATTTCTCCCAAATAGATCACATCTTCTCCAAGAAATACCAGCTTTCCCCCTTCAAATAGGACCTTTTCAACCACAAATACCACTTTTATCCCAAAATAAGACAGTTTCTTCCAGAAATGCCACATTTCTCCCAAATAGATCACATCTTCTCCAAGAAATACCAGCTTTCCCCCTCGAAATAGGACCTTTTCACCCACAAATACCTCCTTTTTTTCCCAAAATAGGACAGTTTCTTCCAGACATGCCACATTTCTCCCAAATATATCACATCTTCTCCAAGAAATACCAGCTTTCCCCCTTGAAATAGAACCTTTTCACCCACAAATACCTCTTTGATCCCCAAAATAGGACAGTTTCTTCCTGACATGCCACATTTCTCCCAAATAGATCACATCTTCTCCAAGAAATACCAGGATTACCCCTGGAAATAGGACCTTTTCACCCACAAATACCTGTTCTATCCCCAAAAGAGGACAGTTTCTTCCTGACATGCCACATTTCTCCCAAATATATCACATCTTCTCCAAGAAATACCAGGTTTCCCCCTTCAAATAGGACCTTTTCACCCACAAATACCTCTTTTATCCCCAAAAGAGGACATTGGCTTCCAGAAATGCCAGATTTCTCCCAAATAGATCACATCTTCTCCAAGAAATACCAGGTTCCCCCTTGAAATAGGACCTTTTCACCCACAAATACCTCTTTGATCCCCAAAATAGGACAGTTTCTTCCAGAAAGGCCACATTTCTCCCAAATATATCACATCTTCTCCAAGAAATTCCAGGATTCCCCCTTCAAATAGGACCTTTTCACCCACAAATACCTCTTTTATCCCCAAAATACGACAGTTTCTTCCAGACATGCCACATTTCTCCCAAATAGATCACATCTTCTCCAAGAAATACCACGTTTCCCCCTTCAAATAGGACCTTTTCCCTCACAAATACCTCTTGTATCCCCAAAATAGGACAGTTTCTGCCAGAAATGCCACATTTCTCCCAGATATATCACATCTTCTCCAAGAAATACCAGCTTTCCCCCTTCAAATTGGACCTTTTCACTCACAAACACCTGTTTGATCCCCAAAAGAGGACAGTTTCATCCAGAAATGCCACATTTCTCCCAAATAGATCACATCTTCTCCAAGAAATACCTGGTTTCCCCCTTCAAATAGGACCTTTTCACCCACAAATACCTGCCTTCTCCCCCCAAATTGGACTTTTTCCTCCAGAAATGCCACATTTCTCCCAGATATATCACATCTTCTCCAAGAAATACCAGGTTTCCCCCTTCAAATAGGACCTTTTCACCCACAAATACCTCCTTTATCCCCAAAATAGAACAGTTTCTTCCAGACATGCCACATTTCTCCCAAACATATCACATCTTCTCCAAGAAATACCAGCTTTCCCCCTTCAAATAGGACCTTTTCACCCACAAATACCTCTTTTCTCCCTCCAGATAGGGCATTTTCCTCCAGATATGCCACATTTCTCACAAATAGATCACATCTTCTCCAAGAAATACCAGCTTTCCCCCTTCAAATAGAACCTTTTCACCCAATAATACCTCTTTTCTCCCACCAGATAGGGCATTTTCCTCCAGAAATGCCACATTTCTCCCAAATATACCAAATCTTCTCCAAGAAATACCAGGTTTCCCCCTCGAAATAGGAACTTTTCTCCCACAAATACCAGCCTTCTCCCCGCAAACTGCACTTTTTCTTCCAGAAATGCCACATTTCTCCCAAATATATCACATCTTCTCCAAGAAATACCAGATTCCTCCTGAAATAGGAACTTTTCTCCCACAAATACCTCTTTGATCCCCAAAAGAGGACAGTTTCTTCCAGAAATGCCACATTTCTCCCAAATAGATCACATCTTCTCCAAGAAATACCAAGTTTCCCCCTTCAAATAGGACCTTTTCACCCACAAATACCTCTTTTTTTCCCAAAAAAGGACAGTTTCTTCAAGACATGCCACATTTCTCCCAAATATATCACATCTTCTCCAAGAAATTCCAGGATTCCCCCTTCAAATAGGACCTTATCACCCACAAATACCTCTTTTATCCCCAAAATACGACAGTTTCTTCCAGACATGCCACATTTCTCCCAAATAGATCACATCTTCTCCAAGAAATACCACGTTTCCCCCTTCAAATAGGAACTTTTCACTCACAAATACCTCTTGTATCCCCAAAATACGACAGTTTCTGCCAGAAATGCCACATTTCTCCCAGATATATCACATCTTCTCCAAGAAATACCAGCTTTCCCCCTTCAAATTGGACCTTTTCACTCACAAACACCTGTTTGATCCCCAAAAGAGGACAGTTTCATCCAGAAATGCCACATTTCTCCCAAATAGATCACATCTTCTCCAAGAAATACCAGGATTCCTCCTGAAATACGAACTTTTCTCCCACAAATACCTGCCTTCTCCCCCCAAATTGGACTTTTTCTTCCAGAAATGCCACATTTCTCCCAGATATATCACATCTTCTCCAAGAAATACCAGGTTTCCCCCTTCAAATAGGACCTTTTCACCCACAAATACCTCCTTTATCCCCAAAAGAGGACAGTTTCTTCCAGACATGCCACATTTCTCCCAAACATATCACATCTTCTCCAAGAAATACCAGCTTTCCCCCTTCAAATAGGACCTTTTCACCCACAAATACCTCTTTTCTCCCTCCAGATAGGGCATTTTCCTCCAGATATGCCACATTTCTCACAAATATATCACATCTTCTCCAAGAAATACCAGCTTTCCCCCTTCAAATAGAACCTTTTCACCCAAAAATACCTCTTTTCTCCCACCAGATAGGGCATTTTCCTCCAGAAATGCCACATTTCTCCCAAATATACCAAATCTTCTCCAAGAAATACCAGGTTTCCCCCTCGAAATAGGAACTTTTCTCCCACAAATACCAGCCTTCTCCGCGCAAACTGCACTTTTTCTTCCAGAAATGCCACATTTCTCCCAAATATATCACATCTTCTCCAAGAAATACCAGATTCCTCCTGAAATAGGAACTTTTCTCCCACAAATACCTCTTTGATCCCCAAAAGAGGACAGTTTCTTCCAGAAATGCCACATTTCTCCCAAATAGATCACATCTTCTCCAAGAAATACCAAGTTTCCCCCTTCAAATAGGACCTTTTCACCCACAAATTCCTGTTTTATCCCCAAAAGAGGACATTGTCTTCCAGAAATGCCACATTTCTCCCAAATAGATCACATCTTCTCCAAGAAATACCAGGATTCCCCCTTCAAATAGGACCTCTTCACCCACAAATACCTCTTTTTTCCCCAAAATAGGACAGTTTCTTCCAGACATGCCACATTTCTCCCAAATAGATCACATCTTCTCCAAGAAATACCACGTTTCCCCCTTCAAATAGGACCTTTTCACCCACAAATACCTGTTTTATCCCCAAAAGAGGACAGTTTCTTCCAGAAATGCCACATTTCTCCCAAATAGATCACATCTTCTCCATGAAATACCAGGTTTCCCCCTTCAAATAGGACCTTTTCACCCACAAATACCTCTTTTATCCCCAAAAGAGGACAGTTTCTTCCAGACATGCCACATTTCTCCCAAATATATCACATCTTCTCCAAGAAATACCAGCTTTCCCCCTCGAAATAGGACCTTTTCACCCAGAAATACCTCCTTTTTTTCCCAAAGTAGGACAGTTTCTTCCAGACATGCCACATTTCTCCCAAATATATCACATCTTCTCCAAGAAATACCAGCTTTCCCCCTTGAAATAGAACCTTTTCACCCACAAATACCTGTTTTATCCCCAAAATAGGACAGTTTCTTTCTGACATGCCACATTTCTCCCAAATAGATCACATCTTCTCCAAGAAATACCAGGATTACCCCTGGAAATAGGAACTTTTCACCCACAAATACCTCTTTCATCCCCAAAAGAGGACAGTTTCTTCCACAAAGGCCACATTTCTCCCAAATAGATCACATCTTCTCCAAGAAATACCAGCTTTCCCCCTTCAAATACAACCTTTTCACCCAAAAATACCTCTTTTCTCCCCCCAGATAGGGCATTTTCCTCCAGAAATGCCACATTTCTCCCAAATATATCACATCTTCTCCAAGAAATACCACGTTTCCCCCTTCAAATAGGACCTTTTCACCCACAAATACCTCTTTTATCCCCAAAATAGGACAGTTTCTTCCAGAAATGCCATATTTCTCCCAAATATAGCACATCTTCTCCATGAAATACCAGGTTTCCCCCTTCAAATAGGAACTTTTCACCCACAAATACCTCTTTTATCCCCAAAATAGGACAGTTTCTTCCAGGAATGCCACATTTCTCCCAAATATAGCACATCTTCTCCAAGAAATACCAGGGTTCCCCCTTCAAATAGGACCTTTTCACCCACAAATACCTCTTTAATCCCCAAAAGAGGACAGTTTCTTCCAGACATGCCACATTTCGCCCAAATAGATCACATCTTCTCCAAGAAATACCAGGTTTCCCCCTCGAAATAGGATCTTTTCACCCACAAATACCTCTTTTTTTCCCAAAATAGGACAGTTTCTTCCAGACATGCCACATTTCTCCCAAATACATCACATCTTCTCCAAGAAATACCAGCTTTCCCCCTTCAAATAGGACCTTTTCACCCACAAATACCTCTTTGATCCCCAAAAGAGGACAGTTTCTTCCAGACATGCCACATTTCTCCCAAATATACCACATCTTCTCCAAGGAATTCCTGGATTACTCCTGAAATAGGACATTTTCACACACAAATACCCATTCTATCCCCAAAATAGGACAGTTTCTTCCTGACATGCCACATTTCTCCCAAATAGATCACATCTTCTCCATGAAATACCTGGTTTCCCCCTTCAAATAGGACCTTTTCACCCACAAATACCTCTTTGATCCCCAAAAGAGGACAGTTTCTTCCAGACATGCCACATTTCTCCCAAATATACCACATCTTCTCCAAGGAATTCCTGGATTACTCCTGAAATAGGACATTTTCACCCACAAATACCTCTTTCATCCCCAAAATAGGACAGTTTCTGCAAGAAAGGCCACATTTCTCCCAAATAGATCACATCTTCTCCAAGAAATACCAGCTTTCCCCCTTCAAATAGGACCTTTTTACCCACAAATACCTCTTTTATCCCCAAAAGAGGACAGTTTCTTCCAGACATGCCACATTTCCCCCAAATATATCACATCTTCTCCAAGAAATACCAGCTTTCCCCCTCGAAATAGGACCTTTTCACCCACAAATACCTCCTTTTTTTCCCAAAATAGGACAGTTTCTTCCAGACATGCCATATTTCTCCCAAATAGATCACTTCTTCTCCAAGAAATACCAGGTTCCCCCTTGAAATAGGACATTTTCACCCACAAATACCTCTTTGATCCCCAAAAGAGGACAGTTTCTTCCAGAAAGGCCACATTTCTCCCAAATATAGCACATCTTCTCCAAGAAATACCACGTTTCCCCCTTCAAATAGGACCTTTTCACCCACAAATACCTCTTTTATCCCCAAAATAGGACAGTTCCTTCCAGAAATGCCACATTTCTCCCAGATATATCACATCTTCTCCAAGAAATACCACGTTTCCCCCTTCAAATAGGACCTTTTCTCCCACAAACACCTGTTTGATCCCCAAAAGAGGACAGTTTCTTGCAGAAATGCCACATTTCTCCCAAATATATCACATCTTCTCCAAGAAATACCAGGATTCCCCCTTCAAATAGGACCTTTTCACCAACAAATACCTCTTTTATCCCCAAAAGAGGACAGTTTCCTCCAGACATGCCACATTTCTCCCAAATACATCACATCTTCTCCAAGAAATACCACGTTTCCCCCTTCAAATAGGACCTTTTCACCCACAAATACCTGTTTTATCCCCGGAAAATAGGACATTCTCTTCCAGAAATGCCACATTTCTCCCAAATATATCACATCTTCTCCAAGAAATTCCACGTTTCCCCCTTCAAATAGGACCTTTTCACCCACAAGTACCTCTTTTATCCCCACAATACGACAGTTTCTTCCAGAAATGCCACATTTCTCCCAAATACATCACATCTTCTCCAAGAAATACTAGGTTTCCTCCTGAAATACGAACTTTTCTCCCACAAATACCTGCCTTCTCCCCCCAAATTGGACTTTTTCTTCCAGAAATGCCACATTTCTCCCAAATATATCACATCTTCTCCAAAAAATACCAGGATTCCCCGTTGAAATTGGAACTTTTCTCCCACAAATACCAGCCTTCTCCCGCGAATTGGACTTTTCCTTCCAGAAATGCCACATTTCTCCCAAATACATCACATCTTCTCCAAGAAATACCAGGTTTCCCCCTTCAAATAGGACCTTTTCTCCCACAAATACCTCTTTTCTCCCCCCAGATAGGGCATTTTCCTCCAGAAATGCCACATTTCTCCCAAATAAATCACATCTTCTCCAAGAAATACCAGATTTCCCCCTTCAAATAGGACCTTTTCACCCACAAATACCTCTTTTCTCCCCCCAGATAGGGCATTTTCCTCCAGAAATGCCACATTTCTCCCAAATATATCACATCTTCTCCAAGAAATGCCACGTTTCCCCCTTCAAATAGGACCTTTTCACCCACAAATACCTCTTTTATCCCCAAAAGAGGACAGTTTCTTCCTGACATGCCACATTTCTCCCAAATAGATCACATCTTCTCCAAAAAATACCAGGATTCCTCCTGAAATAGGACTTTTTCACCCACAAATACCTGTTTTATCCGAAAATAGGACAGTTTCTTCCGGACATGCCACATTTCTCCCAAATATATCACATCTTCTCCAAGAAATACCAGCTTTCCCCCTTCAAATAGAACCTTTTCACCCACAAATACCTCTTTTATCCCCAAAAGAGGACAGTTTCTTCCAGACATGCAACATTTCTCCCAAATATATCACAGCTTCTCCAAGAAATACCAGGTTTCCCCCTTCAGATAGGACCTTTTCTCCCACAAATACCTGTTTTATCCCTCAAATTTGAAAATTTCTTCTAGAAATTCCAGATTTCTCCCAAGTATAGAACATCTTCTCCAAGAAATACCACGTTTCCCCCTTCAAATAGGACCTTTTCACCCACAAATACCTCTTTTATCCCCAAAATAGGACAGTTTCTTCCAGACATGCCACATTTCTCCCAAATATATCACATCTTCTCCATGAAATACCAGGTTTCCCCCTGGAAATAGGACCTTTTCACCCACAAATACCTCTTTTTTCCCCAAAATAGGACAGTTTCTTCCAGAAATGCCACATTTCTCCCAAATATATCACATCTTCTCCAAGAAATACCAGGATTCCCCCTTCAAATAGGACCTTTTCACCCACAAATACCTCTTTTATCCCCAAAAGAGGACAGTTTCTTCCAGAAATGCCACATTTCTCCCAAATATATCACATCTTCTCCATGAAATACCAGGTTTCCCCCTTCAAGTAGGACCTTTTCACCCACAAATACCTCTTTTATCCCCAAAATAGGACAGTTTCTTCTAGAAATGCCACATTTCTCCCAAATATATCACATCTTCTCCAAGAAATACCAGGATTCCCCCTTCAAATAGGACATTTTCACCCACAAATACCTCTTTTATCCCCAAAAGAGGACAGTTTCTTCCAGAAATGCCACATTTCTCCCAAATAGATCACATCTTCTCCAAGAAATACCAGCTTTCCCCCTTCAAATAGGACCTTTTCACCCACAAATACCTCTTTTATCCCCAGAATAGGACAGTTTCTTCGAGAAATGCCACATTTCTCCCAAATATATCACATCTTCTCCAAGAAATACCAGGATTCCCCCTTCATATAGGACGTTTTCACCCACAAATACCTCTTTTATCCCCAAAAGAGGACAGTTTCTTCCAGACATGCCACATTTCTCCCAAATATATCACATCTTCTCCAAGAAATACCACGTTTCCCCCTTCAAATAGGACCTTTTCACCCACAAATACCTCCTTTATCCCCGAAATAGAACAGTTTCTTCCAGAAATGCCACATTTCTCCCAAATATATCACATCTTCTCCAAGAAATACCAGCTTTCCCCCTTCAAATAGGACCTTTTCACCCACAAATACCTTCTTCATCCCCAAAATAGAACAGTATCTTCCAGAAAGGCCACATTTCTCCCAAATATAGCACATCTTCTCCAAGAAATACCAGCTTTCCCCCTTCAAATAGGACCTTTTCACCCACAAATACCTCTTTTTTTCCCAAAATACGACAGTTTCTTCCAAAAATGCCACATTTCTCCCAAATATAGCACATCTTCTCCAAGAAATACCACGTTTCCCCCTTCAAATAGGACCTTTTCACCCACAAATACCTCTTTGATCCCCAGAATAGGACAGTTTCTTCCAGAAAGGCCACATTTCTCCCAAATATATCACATCTTCTCCAAGAAATATCAGCTTTCCCCCTTCAAATAGGACCTTTTCACCCACAAATACCTCTTTTATCCCCAAAATAGGACATTTTCTTCCAGAAATGCCCGATTTCTCCCAAATATATCACATCTTCTCCTAGAAATACCAGCTTTCCCCCTCGACATAGGACCTTTTCACCCACAAATACCTCTTTTATCCCCAAAAGAGGACAGTTTCTTCCAGACATGCCACATTTCTCCCAAATATACCACATCTTCTCCAAGAAATACCAGCTTTCCCCCTTCAAATAGGACCTTTTCACCCACAAATACCTTCTTTTTTTCCCAAAAGAGGGCAGTTTCTTCCAGACATGCCACATTTTTCCCAAATAGATCACATCTTCTCCAAGAAATACCAGCTTTCCCCCTTGAAATAGAACCTTTTCACCCACAAATACCTGTTTTATCCCCAAAACAGGACAGTTACTTCCAGAAATGCCACATTTCTCCCAAATATATCACATCTTCTCCAAGAAATACCAGAATTACCCCTGGAAATAGGACCTTTTCACCCACAAATACCGACTTTATCCCCAAAATAGGACAGTTTCTTCCAGAAATGCCACATTTCTCCCAAATATATCACATCTTCTCCATGAAATACCAGGTTTCCCCCTTCAAATAGGACCTTTTCACCCACAAATACCTCTTTGATCCCCAAAAGAGGACAGTTTCTTCCAGAAAGGCCACATTTCTCCCAAATACATCACATCTTCTCCAAGAAATACCAGGTTCCGCCTTGAAATAGGACCTTTTCACCCACAAATACCTCTTTTATCCCCAAAAGAGGACAGTTTCTGCAAGAAAGGCCACATTTCTCCCAAATATATCACATCTTCTCCAAGAAATACCAGCTTTCCCCCTTCAAATAGGACCTTTTCAAACACAAATACCTGTTTTATCCCCAAAATAGGACAGTTTCTTCCAGACATGCCACATTTCTCCCAAATACATCACATCTTCTCCAAGAAATACCAGCTTTCCCCCCTCAAATAGGACCTTTTCACCCACAAATACCTCTTTTATCCCCAAAATAGGACAGTTTCTTCCAGAAATGCCACATTTCTCCCAGATATATCACATCTTCTCCAAGAAATACCACGTTTCCCCCTTCAAATAGGACCTTTTCACCCATAAACACCTGTTTTATCCCCAAAAGAGGACAGTTTCTTCCAGAAATGCCACATTTCTCCAAAATATAGCACATCTTCTCCAAGAAATACCAGTTTTCCCCCTTCAAATAGGACGTTTTCACCCACAAATACCTCTTTTATCCCCCAAATAGGACACTTACTTCCAGAAATGCTTCATTTCTCCCAAATATATCACATCTTCTCCAAGAAATACCAGCTTTCCCCCTTCAAATAGGACCTTTTCACCCACAAATACCTCTTTTATCCCCTAAAGAGGACAGTTTCTTCCAGAAATGCCACATTTCTCCCAAATATATCACATCTTCTCCAAGAAATACCAGGGTTCCCCCTTCAAATAGGAACTTTTAACCCACAAATACCTCTTTTTTCCCCAAAATAGGACAGTTTCTTCCAGACATGCCACATTTCTCCCAAATATATCTCATCTTCTCCAAGAAATACCACGTTTCCCCCTTCAAATAGGACCTTTTCACCCACAAGTACCTCTTTTATCCCCACAATATGACAGTTTCTTCCAGAAATGCCACATTTCTCCCAAATACATCGCATCTACTCCAAGAAATACCAGGTTTCCCCCTTCAAATAGGACCTTTTCACCCACAAATACCTCTTTTTTTCCCAAAAGAGGACATTGTCTTCCAGAAATGCCACATTTCTCCCAAATATATCACATCTTCTCCAAGAAATACCAGGATTCCCCCTTCAAATAGGAACTTCTCACCCACAAATACCTCTTTTATCCCCAAAATAGGACAGTTTCTTCCAGAAATGCAACATTTCTCCCAAATATAGCACATCTTCTCCATGAAATATCAGTTTTCCCCCTTCAAATAGGACCTTTTCACCCACAAGTACCTCTTTTATCCCCACAATACGACAGTTTCTTCCAGAAATGACACATTTCTCCCAAATATATCACATCTTCTCAAAGAAATACCACGTTTCCCCCTTCAAATAGGACCTTTTCACCCACAAATACCTCTTTTATCCCCAAAAGAGGACAGTTTCTTCCAGACATGCCACATTTCTCCCAAATATATCACATCTTCTCCAAGAAATACCAGCTTTCCCCCTTCAAATAGGACCTTTTCACCCACAAATACCTCTTTTATCCCCAAAATAGAACAGTTTCTTCCAGAAATGCCACATTTCTCCCAAATAGATCACATCTTCTCCAAGAAATACCAGCTTTCCCCCTTCAAATAGGACCTTTTCACCCACAAATACCTCTTTTTTCCCCAAAAGAGGACTTTTTCTTCCAGAACTGCCCGATTACTCCCAAATAGATCACATCTTCTCCAAGAAATACCAGCTTTCCCCCTTCAAATAGGACCTTTTCACCCACAAATACCTCTTTTTTTCCCAAAATAGGACAGTTTCTTTCAGAAATGCCACATTTCTCCCAAATATATCACATCTTCTCCAAGAAATACCAGGATTCCCCCTTCAAATAGGACCTTTTCACCCACAAATACCTCTTTTATCCCCAAAATAGGACAGTTTCTTCCAGAAATGACACATTTCTCCCAAATATATCACATCTTCTCCAAGAAATACCACGTTTCCCCCTTCAAATAGGACCTTTTCACCCACAAATACCTCTTTTATCCCCAAAATAGGACAGTTTCTTCCGGACATGCCACATTTCTCCCAAATAGATCACATCTTCTCCAAGAAATACCAGGGTTCCCCCTTCAAATAGGACCTTTTCACCCACAAATACCTCTTTTATCCCCAAAAGAGGACAGTTTCTTCCAGAAATGCCAGATTTCTCCCAAATACATCACATCTTCTCCAAGAAATACCTGCTTTCCCCCTTCAAATAGGACCTTTTCACCCACAAATACCTGTTTTATCCCCAAAATAGGACAGTTTCTTCCAGAAATGCCACATTTCTCCCAAATATATCACATCTTCTCCAAGAAATACCGCGTTTCCCCCTTCAAATAGGACCTTTTCACCCACAAATACCTCTTCCATCCCCAAAAGAGGACAGTTTCTTCCAGACATGCCACATTTCTCCCAAATATAGCACATCTTCTCCATGAAATACCAGCTTTCCCCCTTCAAATAGGACCTTTTCACCCACAAATACCTCTTTTATCCCCAAAATAGGACAGTTTCTTCCAGAAATGCCACATTTCTCCCAAATATATCACATCTTCTCCTAGAAATACCAGGTTTACCCCTGGAAATAGGACCTTTTCACCTACAAATACCTCTTTTTTTCCCAAAATAGGACAGTTTCTTCCAGAAATGCCACATTTCTCCCAAATATATCACATCTTCTCCAAGAAATACCAGTTTTCCCCCTTCAAATAGGACCTTTTCACCCACAAATACCTCTTTTATCCCCAAAATAGGACAGTTTCTTCCAGAAATGCCACATTTCTCCCAAATATAGCACATCTTCTCCTAGAAATACCAGGTTTCCCCCTTCAAATAGGACCTTTTCACCCACAAATACCTCTTTTATACCCAAAATAGGACACTTACTTCCAGAAATGCCACATTTCTCCCAAATAGATCACATCTTCTCCAAGAAATACCAGCTTTCCCCCTCGAAATAGGACCTTTTCACCCACAAATACCTCTTTTATCCCCAAAAGAGGGCAGTTTCTTCCTGACATGCCACATTTCTCCCAAATATATCACATCTTCTCCAAGAAATACCAGGGTTCCCCCTTCAAATAGGAACTTTTAACCCACAAATACCTCTTTTTTCCCCAAAATAGGACAGTTTCTTCCAGACATGCCACATTTCTCCCAAATATATCTCATCTTCTCCAAGAAATACCACGTTGCCCCCTTCAAATAGGACCTTTTCACCCACAAGTACCTCTTTTATCCCCACAATACGACAGTTTCTTCCAGAAATGCCACATTTCTCCCAAATACATCACATCTACTCCAAGAAATACCAGGATTCCTCCTGAAATACGTACTTTTCTCCCACATATACCACCCTTCTCCCCCCAAATTGGACTTTTTCTTTAAGAAATGCCACATTTCTCCCAAATAGATCACATCTTCTCCTTGAAATACCAGGTTTCCCCCTTCAAATAGGACCTTTTCACCCACAAATACCTCTTTTTTTCCCAAAATAGGACAGTTTCTTCCAGACATGCCACATTTCTCCCAAATATATCACATCTTCTCCAAGAAATACCAGGATTCCCCCTTCAAATAGGACCTTTTCACCCACAAATACCTCTTTTATCCCCAAAAGAGGACAGTTTCTTCCAGAAATGCCACATTTCTCCCAAATAGATCACATCTTCTCCATGAAATATCAGGTTTCCCCCTTCAAATAGCACCATTTCACCCACAAATACCTCTTTTATCCCCAAAAGAGGACAGTTTCTTCCAGAAATGACACATTTCTCCCAAATATATCACATCTTCTCCAAGAAATACCAGCTTTCCCCCTTGAAATAGGCCCTTTTCACCCACAAGTACCTCTTTTATCCCCAAAAGAGGACAGTTTCTTCCAGACATGCCACATTTCTCCCAAATAGATCACATCTTCTCCAAGAAATACCAGCTTTCCCCCTTCAAATAGGACCTTTTCACCCACAAATACCTCTTTTATCCCCAAAATAGAACAGTTTCATCCAGAAATGCCACATTTCTCCCAAATAGATCACATCTTCTCCAAGAAATACCACGTTTCCCCCTTCAAATAGGACCTTTTCAAACACAAATACCTCTTTTATCCCCAAAATAGGACAGTTTCTTCCAGAAATGACACATTTCTCCCAAATATATCACATCTTCTCCAAGAAATACCACGTTTCCCCCTTCAAATAGGACCTTTTCACCCACAAATACCTCTTTTATCCCCGAAATAGAACAGTTTCTTCCAGAAATGCCACATTTCTCCCAAATAGATCACGTCTTCTCCAAGAAATACCACGTTTCCCCCTTCAAATAGGACCTTTTCACCCACAAATACCTCTTTTATCCCCAGAATAGGACAGTTTCTTCCAGACATGCCACATTTCTCCAAAATAGATCACATCTTCTCCAAGAAATACCAGCTTTCCCCCTTCAAATAGGACCTTTTCACCCACAAATACCTCTTTGATCCCCAAAAGAGGACAGTTTCTTCAAGAAAGGCCACATTTCTCCCAAATAGATCACATCTGCTCCAAGAAATACCAGCTTTCCCCCTTCAAATAGGACCTTTTCACCCACAAATACCTCTTTTATCCCCAAAATAGGACAGTTTCTTCCAGACATGCCACATTTCTCCCAAATAGATCACATCTTCTCCAAGAAATACCAGCTTTCCCCCTTCAAATAGGACCTTTTCACCCACAAATACCTCTTTTTTCCCGAAAAGAGGACATTTTCTTATAGAAATGCCCGATTTCTCCCAAATAGATCACATCTTCTCCAAGAAATACCAGCTTTCCCCCTTCAAATAGGACCTTTTAACCCACAAATACCTCTTTTATCCCCAAAATAGGACAGTTTCTTCAAGAAATTCCCGATTTCTCCCAAATATGTCACATCTTCTCCAAGAAATACCACGTTTCCCCCTTCGAATAGGACCTTTTCACCCACAAATACCTCTTTTATCCCCAAAAGAGGACAGTTTCTTACTGACATGCCACATTTCTCCCAAATAGATCACATCTTCTCCAAGAAATACCACGTTTCCCCCTTCAAATAGGACATTTTCACCCACAAATACCTCTTTTATCCCCAAAAGAGGACAGTTTCTTCCAGACATGCCACATTTCTCCCAAATATATCACATCTTCTCCTAGAAATACCAGGTTTCACCCTGGAAATAGGACCTTTTCACCCACAAATACCTCTTTTTTTCCCAAAAGAGGACAGTTTCTTCCAGAAATGCCACATTTCTCCCAAATAGATCTCATCTTCTCCAAGAAATACCAGGATTCCCCCTTCAAATAGGACCTTTTCACCCACAAATACCTCTTTTATCCCCAAAATAGGATAGTTTCTTCTAGAAATGCCCGATTTCTCCCAAATATATCACACCTTCTCCTAGAAATACCAGGTTTACCCCTGGAAATAGGACCTTTTCACCTACAAATACCTCTTTTTTTCACAAAATAGTACAGCTTCTCCAGAAATGTCACATTTCTCCCAAATAGATCACATCTTCTCCAAGAAATACCAGGTTACCCCCTTCAAATAGGACCTTTTCACCCACAAATACCTCTTTGATCCCCAAAATAGGACAGTTTCTTCCAGAAAGGCCACATTTCTCCCAAATATAGCACATCTTCTCCATGAAATACCAGCTTTCCCCCTTCAAATAGGACCTTTTCACCCACAAATACCTCTTTTTTTCCCAAAATAGGACAGTTTCTTCCAGAAATGCCACATTTCTCCCAAATAGATCACATCTTCTCCGAGAAATACCAGGTTTCCCCCTTCAAATAGGACATTTTCACCCACAAACACCTGTTTTATCCCCAAAAGAGGACAGTTTCTTCCAGACATGCCACATTTCTCCCAAATATATCACATCTTCTCCAAGAAATACCAGCTTTCCGCCTCGAAATAGGACCTTTTCACCCACAAATACCTCTTTTATCCCCAAAAGAGGACAGTTTCTTCCAGACATGTCACATTTCTCCCAAATAGATCACATCTTCTCCAAGAAATACCAGCTTTCCCCCTCGAAATAGGACCTTTTAACCCACAAATACCTCCTTTTTTTCCCAAAAGAGGACAGTTTCTTCCAGACATGCCACATTTCTCCCAAATAGATCACATCTTCTCCAAGAAATACCAGCTTTCCCCCTTGAAATAGAACCTTTTCACCCACAAATACCTGCTTTATCCCCAAAAGAGGACAGTTTCTTCCAGACATGCCACATTTCTCCCAAATAGATCACATCTTCTCCAAGTAATACCAGGATTACCGCTGGAAATAGGAACTTTTCACCCACAAATACCTCTTTTTTTCCCAAAATAGGAGAGTTTCTTCCAGACATGCCACATTTCTCCCAAATATATCACATCTTCTCCAAGAAATACCACGTTTCCCCCTTCAAATAGGACCTTTTCACCCGCAAATACCTCTTTGATCCCCAAAAGAGGACAGTTTCTTCCAGACATGCCACATTTCTCCCAAATATATCACATCTTCTCCAAGAAATACCAGCTTTCCCCCTTCAAATAGGACCTTTTCACCCACAAATACCTCTTTAATCCCCAAAATAGGACAGTTTCTTCCAGAAATGCCCGATTTCTCCCAAATATATCACATCTTCTCCTAGAAATACCAGCTTTCCCCCTCGACATAGGACCTTTTCACCCACAAATACCTCTTTTTTTCCCAAAATAGGACAGTTTCTTCCAGGAATGCCCGATTTCTCCCAAATATATCACATCTTCTCCAAGAAATACCACGTTTCCCCCTTCAAATAGGACCTTTTCACCCACAAATACCTCTTTTATCCCCAGAATAGGACAGTTTCTTCCAGAAATGCCACATTTCTCCCAAATATATCACATCTTCTCCAAGAAATACCAGGATTCCGCCTTCAAATAGGACCTTTTCACCCACAAATACCTCTTTTATCCCCAAAATAGGACAGTTTCTTCCAGAAATGCCACATTTCTCCCAAATATAGCACATCTTCTCCAAGAAATACCAGCTTTCCCCCTTCAAATAGGACCTTTTCACCCACAAATACCTCTTTTATCCCCAAAATAGGACAGTTTCTTCCAGACATGCCACATTTCTCCCAAATACATCACATCTTCTCCAAGAAATACCAGGTTTCCCCCTTCAAATAGGACCTTTTCACCCACAAATACCTCTTTTATCCCCAAAATAGGACAGTTTCTGCCAGAAATGCCACATTTCTCCCAAATATATCACATCTTCTCCAAGAAATACCAGGTTTCGCCATTCAAATACGACCTTTTCACCCACAAATACCTTCTTTATCCCCGAAATAGAACAGTTTCTTCCAGAAATGCCCGATTTCTCCCAAATATATCACATCTTCTCCAAGAAATACCACGTTTCCCCCTTCAAATAGGACCTTTTCACCCACAAATACCACTTTGATCCCCAGAATAGGACAGTTTCTTTCAGAAAGGCCACATTTCTCCCAAATATATCACATCTTCCCCAAGAAATACCAGGATTCCCCCTTCAAATAGGACCTTTTCACCCACAAATACCTCTTCTATCCCAAAATAGGACAGTTTCTTCCAGAAATGCCACATTTCTCCCAAATATATCACATCTTCTCCAAGAAATACCAGGATTCCCCCTTCAAATAGGACCTTTTCACCAACAAATACCTCTTCTATCCCCAAAATAGGACAGTTTCTTCCAGACATGCCACATTTCTCCCAAATATATCACATCTTCTCCATGAAATACCACGTTTCTCCCTTCAAATAGGACCTTTTCACCCACAAATACCTCTTTTATCCCCAAAAGAGGACACTGGCTTCCAGAAATGCCACATTTCTCCCAAATATATCACATCTTCTCCAAGAAATACCAGCTTTCCCCCTTGAAATAGGACCTTTTCACCCACAAATACCTCTTTTATCCCCAAAAGAGGACAATTTATTCCAGAAATGCCACATTTCTCCCAAATATATCACATCTTCTCCAAGAAATACCAGCTTTCCCCCTTCAAATAGGTCCTTTTCAAACACAAATACCTCTTTTATCCCCAAAAGAGGACAGTTTCTTCCAGACATGCCACATTTCTCCCAAATAGATCACATCTTCTCCAAGAAATACCAGGTTTCCCCCTTCAAATAGGACCTTTTCACCCACAAATACCTCTTTTATCCCCAAAAGAGGACATTTTCTTCCAGAAATGCCACATTTCTCCCAAATATATCACATCTTCTCCAAGAAATACCAGGTTTCCCCCTTCAAATAGGACCTTTTCACCCACAAACACCTGATTTATCCCCAAAAGAGGACAGTTTCTTCCAGACATGCCACATTTCTCCCAAATATATCACATCTTCTCCAAGAAATACCAGGTTTCCCCCTTCAAATAGGACCTTTTCACCCACAAATACCTCTTTTATCCCCAAAATAGGACACTTACTTCCAGAAATGCCTCATTTCTCCCAAATAGATCACATCTTCTCCAAGAAATACCAGCTTTCCCCCTCGAAATAGGACCTTTTCACCCACAAATACCTCTTTTATCCCCAAAAGAGGACAGTTTCTTCCAGACATGCCACATTTCTCCCAAATATATCACATCTTCTCCAAGAAATACCGGCGTTCCCCCTTCAAATAGGACATTTTCACCCACAAATACCTCTTTTATCCCCAGAATAGGACAGTTTCTTCCAGACATGCCACATTTCTCCCAAATATATCTCATCTTCTCCAAGAAATACCAGCTTTCCCCCTTCAAATAGGACCTTTTCACCCACAAGTACCTCTTTTATCCCCACAATACGACAGTTTCTTCCAGAAATGCCACATTTCTCCCAAATATATCACATCTTCACCAAGAAATACCAGCTTTCCCCCTTCAAATAGGACCTTTTCACCCACAAACACCTGTTTTATCCCCAAAAGAGGGCAGTTTCTTCCAGAAAGGCCACATTTCTCCCAAATATATCACATCTTCTCCAAGAAATACCAGCTTTCCCCCTTCAAATAGGACCTTTTCACCCACAAATACATCTTTTATCCCCAAAATAGGACACTTACTTCCAGAAATGCCTCATTTCTCCCAAATAGATCACATCTTCTTCAAGAAATACCAGCTTTCCCCCTCGAAATAGGACCTTTTCACCCACAAATACCTCTTTTATCCCCAAAAGAGGACAGTTTCTTCCAGAAATGCCACATTTCTCCCAAATATATCACATCTTCTCCAAGAAATACCAGCTTTCCCCCTTCAAATAGGAACTTTTCACCCACAAATACCTCTTTTTTCCCCAAAATAGGACAGTTTCTTCCAGAAATGCCACATTTCTCCCAAATAGATCACATCTTCTCCAAGAAATACCAGGATTCCTCCTGAAATACGAACTTTTCTCCCACAAATACCTGCCTTCTCCCCCCAAATTGGACTATTTCTTCCAGAAATGCCACATTTCTCCCAAATAGATCACATCTTCTCCATGAAATACCAGGTTTCCCCCTCGAAATAGGACCTTTTCACCCACAAATACCTCTTTTTTTCCCAAAAGAGGACAGTTTCTTCCAGAAATGCCACATTTCTCCCAAATAGATCACATCTTCTCCAAGAAATACCAGCTTTCCCCCTTCAAATAGGACCTTTTCACCCACAAATACCTCTTTTATCCCTCAAATTGGAAATTTTCTTCCAGAAATGCCAGATTTCTCCCAAATATATCTCATCTTCTAAAAGAAATACCAGCTTTCCCCCTTCAAATAGGACCTTTTCACCCACAAATACCTCTTTTATTCCCAGAATAGGACAGTTTATTCCAGAAATGCCCGATTTCTCCCAAATATATCACATCTTCTCCAAGAAATACCAGCTTTCCCCCTTCAAATAGGACCTTTTCACCCACAAATACCTCTTTTTTTCCCAAAATAGGACAGTTTCTTCCAGACATGCCACATTTCTCCCAAATATATCACATCTTCTCCAAGAAATACCACGTTTCCCCCTTCAAATAGGACCTTTTCACCCACAAATACCTCTTTTATCCCCAAAATACGACAGTTTCTTCCAGAAATGCCACATTTCTCCCAAATAGATCACATCTTCTCCAAGAAATACCACGTTTCCCCCTTCAAATAGGACCTTTTCACCCACAAATACCTCTTTTATCCCCAAAAGAGGACAGTTTCTTCCAGACATGCCACATTTCTCCCAAATATATCACATCTTCTCCAAGAAATACCAGCTTTCCCCCTCGAAATAGGACCTTTTCACCCACAAATACCTCTTTTATCCCCAAAATAGGACAGTTTCTTCCAGACATGCCACATTTCTCCCAAATATATCACATCTTCTCCAAGAAATACCAGCTTTCCTTCTCGAAATAGGACCTTTTCACCCACAAATACCTCCTTTTTTTCCCAAAATAGGACAGTTTCTTCCAGACATGCCACATTTCTCCCAAACATATCACATCTTCTGCAAGAAATACCAGCTTTCCCCCTTGAAATAGAAACTTTTCTCCCACAAATACCTGTTTTATCCCCAAAATATGACAGTTTCTTCCTGACATGCCACATTTCTCCCAAATAGATCACATCTTCTCCAAGAAATACCAGGATTACCCCTGGAAATAGGAACTTTTCACCCACAAATACCTCTTTCATCCCCAAAATAGGACAGTTTCTTCCAGTAATGCCACATTTCTCCCAAATATATCACATCTTCTCCAAGAAATACCAGGTTTCCCCCTTCAAATAGGACCTTTTCACCCACAAATACCTGTTTTATCCCCAAAAGAGGACATTGGCTTCCAGAAATGCCACATTTCTCCCAAATATAGCACATCTTCTCCAAGAAATACCAGGATTCCTCCTGAAATACGAACTTTTCTCCCACAAATACCTGCCTTCTCCCCCCAAATTGGACTTTTTCTTCCAGAAATGCCACATTTCTCCCAAATAGATCACATCTTCTCCAAGAAATACCACGTTTCCCCCTTCAAATAGGACCTTTTCACCCACAAATACCTCTTTTTTTCCCAAAAGAGGACAGTTTCTTCCTGAAATGCCACATTTCTCCCAAATAGATCACATCTTCTCCAAGAAATACCAGCTTTCCCCCTTCAAATAGGACCATTTCACCCACAAATACCTCTTTTATCCCCAAAATAGGACAGTTTCTTCCAGAAATGCCACATTTCTCCCAAATATATCACATCTTCTCCAGGAAATACCACGTTTCCGCCTTCAAATAGGACCTTTTCACCCACAAATACCTCTTTGATCCCCAAAATAGGACAGTTTCTTCCAGACATGCCACATTTCTCCCAAATATATCACATCTTCTCCAAGAAATACCACGTTTCCCCCTTCAAATAGGACCTTTTCACCCACAAATACCTGTTATATCCCCAGAATAGGACAGTTTCTTCCAGAAAGGCCACATTTCTCCCAAATATATCACATCTTCTCCAGGAAATACCACGTTTCCCCCTTCAAATAGGACCTTTTCACCCACAAATACCTCTTTTATCCCCAAAATAGGACAGTTTCTTCCAGAAATGCCACATTTCTCCCAAATATATCACATCTTCTCCAAGAAATACCAGGATTCCCCCTTCAAATAGGACCTTTTCACCCACAAATACCTCTTTTATCCCCAAAAGAGGACAGTTTCTTCCAGACATGCCACATTTCTCCCAAATATATCACATCTTCTCCAAGAAATACCAGCTTTCCCCCTCGAAATAGGACCTTTTCACCCACAAATACCTCTTTTATCCCCAAAATAGGACAGTTTCTTCCAGACATGCCACATTTCTCCCAAATATATCACATCTTCTCCAAGAAATACCAGCTTTCCCCCTCGAAATAGGACCTTTTCACCCACAAATACCTCCTTTTTTTCCCAAAATAGGACAGTTTCTTCCAGACATGCCACATTTCTCCCAAACATATCACATCTTCTCCAAGAAATACCAGCTTTCCCCCTTGAAATAGAAACTTTTCTCCCACAAATACCTGTTTTATCCCCAAAATATGACAGTTTCTTCCTGACATGCCACATTTCTCCCAAATAGATCACATCTTCTCCAAGAAATACCAGGATTACCCCTGGAAATAGGAACTTTTCACCCACAAATACCTCTTTCATCCCCAAAATAGGACAGTTTCTTCCAGTAATGCCACATTTCTCCCAAATATATCACATCTTCTCCATGAAATACCACGTTTCCCCCATCAAATAGGACCTTTTCACCCACAAATACCTGTTTTATCCCCAAAAGAGGACATTGGCTTCCAGAAATGCCACATTTCTCCCAAATATAGCACATCTTCTCCAAGAAATACCACGTTTCCGCCTTCAAATAGGACCTTTTCTCCCACAAATACCTGCCTTCTCCCCCCAAATTGGACTTTTTCTTCCAGAAATGCCACATTTCTCCCAAATAGATCACATCTTCTCCATGAAATACCACGTTTCCCCCTTCAAATAGGACCTTTTCACCCACAAATACCTCTTTTTTTCCCAAAAGAGGACAGTTTCTTCCTGAAATGCCACATTTCTCCCAAATAGATCACATCTTCTCCAAGAAATACCAGCTTTCCCCCTTCAAATAGGACCATTTCACCCACAAATACCTCTTTTATCCCCAAAAGAGGACAGTTTCTTCCACAAAGGCCACATTTCTCCCAAATATAGCACATCTTCTCCAGGAAATACCACGTTTCCGCCTTCAAATAGGACCTTTTCACCCACAAATACCTCTTTGATCCCCAAAAGAGGACAGTTTCTTCAAGAAAGGCCACATTTCTCCCAAATATATCACATCTTCTCCAAGAAATACCACGTTTCCCCCTTCAAATAGGACCTTTTCACCCACAAATACCTCTTTTATCCCCAGAATAGGACAGTTTCTTCCAGAAAGGCCACATTTCTCCCAAATATATCACATCTTCTCCAAGAAATACCAGGATTCCCCCTTCAAATAGGACCTTTTCACCCACAAATACCTCTTTTATCCCCAAAAGAGGACATTTTCTTCCAGAAATGCCCGATTTCTCCCAAATATATCACATCTTCTCCTAGAAATACCAGCTTTCCCCCTGGAAATAGGTCATTTTCACCCACAAATACCTCTTTTTTTCCCAAAATAGGACAGTTTCTTCCAGAAATGCCACATTTCTCCCAAATATATCACATCTTCTCCAAGAAATACCAGGTTTCGCCCTTCAAATAGGACCTTTTCACCCACAAATACCTCCTTTATCCCCGAAATAGAACAGTTTCTTCCAGAAATGCCACATTTCTCCCAAATATATCACATCTTCTCCAAGAAATACCAGGTTTCGCCCTTCAAATAGGACCTTTCCACCCACAAATACCTCCTTTACCCCCGAAATAGAACAGTTTCTTCCAGAAATGCCACATTTCTCCCAAATATATCACATCTTCTCCAAGAAATACCACGTTTCCCCCTTCAAATAGGACCTTTTCACCCACAAATACCTCTTTTTTTCCTAAAATAGGACAGTTTCTTCCAGACATGCCACATTTCTCCCAAATATATCACATCTTCTCCAAGAAATACCACGTTTCCCCCTTCAAATAGGACCTTTTCACCCACAAATACCACTTTGATCCCCTGAATAGGACAGTTTCTTTCAGAAAGGCCACATTTCTCCCAAATATATCACATCTTCTCCAAGAAATACCAGGATTCCCCCTTCAAATAGGACCTTTTCACCCACAAATACCTCTTCTATACCCAAAATAGGACAGTTTCTTCCAGAAATGCCACATTTCTCCCAAATAGATCACATCTTCTCCAAGAAATACCAGCTTTCCCCCTTCAAATAGGACCTTTTCACCCACAAGTACCTCTTCTATCCCCAAAAGACGACAGTTTCTTCCAGACATGCCACATTTCTCCCAAATAGATCACATCTTCTCCATGAAATACCACGTTTCTCCCTTCAAATAGGACCTTATCACCCACAAATACCTCTTTGATCCCCAAAAGAGGACACTGGCTTCCAGAAATGCCACATTTCTCCCAAATATATCACATCTTCTCCAAGAAATACCAGGTTCCCCCTTGAAATAGGACCTTTTCACCCACAAATACCTCTTTTATCCCCAAAAGAGGACAATTTATTCCAGAAATGCCACATTTCTCCCAAATATATCACATCTTCTCCAAGAAATACCAGCTTTCCCCCTTCAAATAGGACCTTTTCACCCACAAATACCTCTTTTATCCCCAAAATACGACAGTTTCTGCCAGACATGCCACATTTCTCCCAAATAGATCACATGTTCTCCAAGAAATACCAGCTTTCCCCCTTCAAATAGGACCTTTTCACCGACAAATACCTCTTTTATCCCCAAAAGAGGACAGTTTCTTCCAGAAATGCCACATTTCTCCCAGATATATCACATCTTCTCCAAGAAATACCACGTTTCCCCCTTCAAATAGGACCTTTTCACCCACAAACACCTGTTTTATCCCCAAAAGAGGACAGTTTCTTCCAGACATGCCACATTTCTCCCAAATATATCACATCTTCTCCATGAAATACCAGGTTTCCCCCTTCAAATAGGACCTTTTCACCCACAAATACCTCTTTTATCCCCAAAATAGGACACTTACTTCCAGAAATGCCTCATTTCTCCCAAATAGATCACATCTTCTCCAAGAAATACCAGCTTTCCCCCTCGAAATAGGACCTTTTCACCCACAAATACCTCTTTGATCCCCAAAAGAGGACAGTTTCTTCCAGACATGCCACATTTCTCCCAAATATATCACATCTTCTCCACGAAATACCAGCGTTCCCCCTTCAAATAGAAACTTTTAACCAACAAATACCTGCTTTATCCCCAAAATAGGACATTTTCTTCCAGACATGCCACATTTCTCCCAAATATATCTCATCTTCTCCAAGAAATACCACGTTTCCCCCTTCAAATAGGACCTTTTCACCCACAAGTACCTCTTTTATCCCCACAATACGACAGTTTCTTCCAGAAATGCCACATTTCTCCCAGATATATCACATCTTCACCAAGAAATACCAGCTTTCCCCCTTCAAATAGGACCTTTTCACCCACAAATACCTCTTTTATCCCCAAAATACGACAGTTTCTGCCAGAAATGCCACATTTCTCCCAAATATATCACATCTTCTCCAAGAAATACCAGGTTTCGCCCTTCAAATAGGACCTTTTCACCCACAAATACCTCCTTTATCACCGAAATAGAACAGTTTCTTCCAGAAATGCCACATTTCTCCCAAATATATCACATCTTCTCCAAGAAATACCAGGTTTCGCCCTTCAAATAGCACCTTTTCACCCACAAATACCTCCTTTACCCCCGAAATAGAACAGTTTCTTCCAGAAATGCCACATTTCTCCCAAATATATCACATCTTCTCCAAGAAATACCACGTTTCCCCCTTCAAATAGGACCTTTTCACCCACAAATACCTCTTTTTTTCCCAAAATAGGACAGTTTCTTACAGAAATGCCCGATTTCTCCCAAATATATCACATCTTCTCCAAGAAATACCACGTTTCCCCCTTCAAATAGGACCTTTTCACCCACAAATACCTCTTTGATCCCCAGAATAGGACAGTTTCTTTCAGAAAGGCCACATTTCTCCCAAATATATCACATCTTCTCCAAGAAATACCAGATTTCCCCCTTCAAATAGGACCTTTTCACCCACAAATACCTCTTTTATCCCCAAAATAGGACATTTTCTTCCAGAAATGCCAGATTTCTCCCAAATAGATCACATCTTCTCCTAGACATACCAGCTTTCCCCTTGGAAATAGGACCTTTTCACCCACAAATACCTCTTTTATCCCCAAAATAGGACAGTTTCTTCCAGAAATGCCACATTTCTCCCAAATATAGCACATCTTCTCCAAGAAATACCAGGATTCCTCCTGAAATACGAACTTTTCTCCCACAAATACCTGCCTTCTCCCCCCAAATTGGACTATTTCTTCCAGAAATGCCACATTTCTCCCAAATAGATCACATCTTCTCCATGAAATACCACGTTTCCCCCTTCAAATAGGACCTTTTCACCCACAAATACCTCTTTTTTTCGCAAAAGAGGACAGTTTCTTCCAGAAATGCCACATTTCTCCCAAATAGATCACATCTTCTCCAAGAAATACCAGCTTTCCCCCTTCAAATAGGACCATTTCACCCACAAATACCTCTTTTATCCCCAAAATAGGACAGTTTTTTCCCGAAAGGCCACATTTCTCCCAAATATATCACATCTTCTCCAAGAAATAACAGCTTTCCCCCTTCAAATAGGACATTTTCACCCACAAATACCTCTTTTATCCCCAGAATAGGACAGTTTCTTCCAGAAAGGCCACATTTCTCCCAAATATATCACATCTTCTCCAAGAAATACCAGCTTTCCCCCTTCAAATAGGACCTTTTCACCCACAAATACCTCTTTTATCCCTCAAACTGGAAATTTTCTTCCAGAAATGCCAGATTTCTCCCAAATATATCTCATCTTCTCCAAGAAATACCAGCTTTCCCCCTTCAAATAGGACCTTTTCACCCACAAATACCTCTTTTATTCCCAGAATAGGACAGTTTATTCCAGAAATGCCCGATTTCTCCCAAATATATCACATCTTCTCCAAGAAATACCAGCTTTCCCCCTTCAAATAGGACCTTTTCACCCACAAATACCTCTTTTATCCCCAAAATAGGACAGTTTCTTCCAGACATGCCACATTTCTCCCAAATATATCACATCTTCTCCAAGAAATACGACGTTTCCCCCTTCAAATAGGAACTTTTCACCCACAAATACCTCTTTTATCCCCAAAATAGGACAGTTTCTTCCAGAAATGCCACATTTCTCCCAAATATATCACATCTTCTCCAAGAAATACCAGGATTCCCCCTTCAAATAGGACCTTTTCACCCACAAATACCTCTTTTATCCCCAAAAGAGGACAGTTTCTTCCAGACATGCCACATTTCTCCCAAATAGATCACATCTTCTCCAAGAAATACCAGCTTTCCCCCTCGAAATAGGACCTTTTCACCCACAAATACCTCTTTTATCCCCAAAAGAGGACAGTTTCGTCCAGACATGCCACATTTCTCCCAAATATATCACATCTTCTCCAAGAAATACCAGCTTTCCCCCTCGAAATAGGACCTTTTCACCCACAAATACCTCCTTTTTTTCCCAAAATAGGACAGTTTCTTCCAGACATGCCACATTTCTCCCAAACATATCACATCTTCTCCAAGAAATACCAGCTTTCCCCCTTGAAATAGAAACTTTTCTCCCACAAATACCTGTTTTATCCCCAAAATATGACAGTTTCTTCCTGACATGCCACATTTCTCCCAAATAGATCACATCTTCTCCAAGAAATACCAGGATTACCCCTGGAATTGGGAACTTTTCACCCACAAATACCTCTTTCATCCCCAAAATAGGACAGTTTCTTCCAGTAATGCCACATTTCTCCCAAATATATCACATCTTCTCCATGAAATACCACGTTTCCCCCTTCAAATAGGACCTTTTCACCCACAAATACCTCTTTGATCCCCAAAAGAGGACAGTTTCTTCCAGACATGCCACATTTCTCCCAAATACATCACATCTTCTCCAAGAAATGCCAGCTTTCCCCCTTCAAATAGGACCTTTTCACCCACAAATACCTCTTTTATCCCCCAAAGAGGACAGTTTCTTCCAGAAATGCCCGATTTCTCCCAAATATATCACATCTTCTCCTAGAAATACCAGCTTTCCCCCTCGACATAGGACCTTTTCACCCACAAATACCTCTTTTATCCCCAACAGAGGACAGTTTCTTCCAGAAATGCCACATTTCTCCCAAATAGATCACATCTTCTCCAAGAAATACCACGTTTCCCCCTTCAAATAGGACCTTTTCACCCACAAATACCTCTTTGATCCCCAAAAGAGGACAGTTTCTTCCAGAAATGCCACATTTCTCCCAAATATATCACATCTTCTCCAAGAAATACCACGTTTCCCCCTTCAAATAGGACCTTATCACCCACAAATACCTCTTTTATCCCCAAAATAGGACATTTTCTTCCAGAAATGCCCGATTTCTCCCAAATATATCACATCTTCTCCAAGAAATACCAGGTTTTCCCCTTCAAATAGGACCTTTTCACCCACAAATACCTCTTTCATCCCCAAAAGAGGACAGTTTCTTCCAGAAATGCCAGATTTCTCCTAAAAATATATCACATCTTCTCCAAGAAATACCAGCTTTCCCCCTTCAAATAGGACCTTTTCACCCACAAATACCTCTTTTTTTCCCAAAATAGGACAGTTTCTTCCAGAAATGCCACATTTCTCCCACATATATCACATCTTCTCCAAGAAATACCAGGTTTCCCCCTTCAAATAGGACCTTTTCACCCACAAACACCTGTTTTATCCCCAAAAGAGGACAGATTCTTCCTGACATGCCAGATTTCTCCCAAATATATCACATCTTCTCCATGAAATACCAGGTTTCCCCCTTCAAATAGGACCTTTTCACCCACAAATACCTCTTTTATCCCCAAAATACGACAGTTTCTGCCAGAAATGCCACATTTCTCCCAAATATATCACATCTTCTCCAAGAAATACCAGGTTTCGCCCTTCAAATAGGACCTTTTCACCCACAAATACCTCCTTTATCCCCAAAATAGAACAGTTTCTTCCAGAAATGCCACATTTCTCCCAAATATATCACATCTTCTCCAAGAAATACCAGGTTTCGCCCTTCAAATAGGACCTTTTCACCCACAAATACCTCCTTTACCCCCGAAATAGAACAGTTTCTTCCAGAAATGCCACATTTCTCCCAAATATATCACATCTTCTCCAAGAAATACCACGTTTCCCCCTTCAAATAGGACCTTTTCACCCACAAATACCTCTTTTTTTCCCAAAATAGGACAGTTTCTTACAGAAATGCCCGATTTCTCCCAAATATATCACATCTTCTCCAAGAAATACCACGTTTCCCCCTTCAAATAGGACCTTTTCACCCACAAATACCTCTTTGATCCCCAGAATAGGACAGTTTCTTTCAGAAATGCCAGATTTCTCCCAAATAGATCACATCTTCTCCAAGAAATACCAGCTTTCCCCCTGGAAATAGGACCTTTTCACCCACAAATACCTCTTTTTCTCCCAAAAGAGGATAGTTTCTTCCAGAAATGCCACATTTCTCCCAAATATATCACATCTTCTCCAAGAAATACCAGGATTCCCCCTTCAAATAGGACCTTTTCACCCACAAATACCTCTTTTTTTCCCAAAATAGGACAGTTTCTTCCAGAAATGCCACATTTCTCCCAAATATATCACATCTTCTCCAAGAAATACCAGGATTCCCCCTTCAAATAGGACCTTTTCACCCAAAAATACCTCTTTTATCCCCAAAATAGGACAGTTTCTGCAAGAAAGGCCACATTTCTCCCAAATATATCACATCTTCTCCAAGAAATACCAGCTTTCCCCCTTCAAATAGGACCTTCTCACCCACAAATACCTGTTTTATCCCCAAAAGAGGACAGTTTCTTCCAGAAATGCCACATTTCTCCCAAATAGATCACATCTTCTCCAAGAAATACCAGCTTTCCCCCTCGAAATAGGACCTTTTCACCCACAAATACCTCTTTTATCCCCAAAAGAGGACAGTTTCTTCCAGACATGCCACATTTCTCCCAAATATATCACATCTTCTCCAAGAAATACCAGCTTTCCCCCTCGAAATAGGACCTTTTCACCCACAAATACCTCCTTTTTTTCCCAAAATAGGACAGTTTCTTCCTGACATGCCACATTTCTCCCAAATAGATCACATCTTCTCCAAGAAATACCAGCTTTCCCCCTTGAAATAGAACCTTTCATCCACAAATACCTGTTTTATCCCCAAAATAGGACAGTTTCTTCCTGACATGCCACATTTCTCCCAAATATATCACATCTTCTCCAAGAAATACCAGGATTCCTCCTGAAATAGGAACTTTTCACCCACAAATACCTCTTTTATCCCCAGAATAGGACAGTTTCTACCAAACATGCCACATTTCTCCCAAATAGATCACATCTTCTCCAAGAAATACCAGGTTCCCCCTTCAAATAGGACCTTTTCACCCACAAATACCTCTTTTATCCCCAAAAGAGGACACTGGCTTCCAGAAATGCCAGATTTCTCCCAAATATATCACATCTTCTCCAAGAAATACCAGGTTCCCCCTTGAAATAGGACCTTTTCACCCACAAATACCTCTTTTATCCCCAAAAGAGGACAATTTATTCCAGAAATGCCACATTTCTCCCAAATAGATCACATCTTCTCCAAGAAATACCAGCTTTCCCCCTTCAAATAGGACCTTTTCAAACACAAATACCTGTTTTATCCCCAAAAGAGGACAGTTTCTTCCAGACATGCCACATTTCTCCCAAATAGATCACATCTTCTCCAAGAAATACCACGTTTCCCCCTTCAAATAGGACCTTTTCACCCACAAATACCTCTTTTATCCCCAAAATAGAACAGTTTCTTCCAGAAATGCCACATTTCTCCCAGATATATCACATCTTCTCCAAGAAATACCAGCTTTCCCCCTTCAAATAGGACCTTTTCACCCACAAACACCTGTTTTATCCCCAAAAGAGGACAGTTTCTTCCAGAAATGCCACATTTCTCCCAAATAGATCACATCTTCTCCAAGAAATACCAGCTTTCCCCCTTCAAATAGGACCTTTTCACCCACAAATACCTCTTTTATCCCCAAAATAGGACACTTACTTCCAGAAATGCCTCATTTCTCCCAAATAGATCACATCTTCTCCAAGAAATACCAGCTTTCCCCCTCGAAATAGGACATTTTCACCCACAAATACCTCTTTTATCCCCAAAAGAGGACAGTTTCTTCCAGAAATGCCACATTTCTCCCAAATAGATCATATCTTCTCCAAGTAATACCAGGGTTCCCCCTTCAAATAGGAACTTTTAACCCACAAATACCTCTTCTTTCCCCTAAATAGGACAGTTTCTTCCAGACATGCCACATTTCTCCCAAACATATCTCATCTTCTCCAAGAAATACCACGTTTCCCCCTTCAAATAGGACCTTTTCACCCACACATACCTCTTTTATCCCCACAATACGACAGTTTCTTCCAGAAATGCCACATTTCTCCCAGATATATCACATCTTCCCCAAGAAATACCAGCTTTCCCCCTTCAAATAGGACCTTTTCACCCACAAACACCTCTTTTATCCCCAAAAGAGGGCAGTTTCTCCCAGAAAGGCCACATTTCTCCCAAATATATCACGTCTTCTCCAAGAAATACCAGCTTTCCCCCTTCAAATAGGACCTTTTCACCCACAAATACCTCTTTTATCCCCAAAATAGGACACTTACTTCCAGAAATGCCTCATTTCTCCCAAATAGATCACATCTTCTCCTAGAAATACCAGCTTTCCCCCTCGAAATAGGACCTTTTCACCCACAAATACCTCTTTTATCCCCAAAAGAGGACAGTTTCTTCCAGACATGCCTCATTTCTCCCAAATATATCACATCTTCTCCAAGAAATACCAGGGTTCCCCCTTCAAATAGGACCTTTTCACCCACAAATACCTCTTTTTTCCCCAAAATAGGACAGTTTCTTACAGAAATGCCACATTTCTCCCAAATAGATCACATCTTCTCCAAGAAATACCAGGATTCCTCCTGAAATACGAACTTTTCTCCCACAAATACCTGCCTTCTCCCCCCAAATTGGACTTTTTCTTCCAGAAATGCCACATTTCTCCCAAATAGACCACATTTTCTCCATGAAATACCAGGTTTCCCCCTTCAAATAGGACCTTTTCACCCACAAATACCTCTTTTTTTCCCAGAATAGGACAGTTTCTTCCAGAAATGCCACATTTCTCCCAAATAGATCACATCTTCTCCAAGAAATACCAGCTTTCCCCCTTCAAATAGGACCATTTCACCCACAAATACCTCTTTTATCCCCAAAAGAGGACAGTTTCTTCCAGAAAGGCCACATTTCTCCCAAATAGATCACATCTTCTCCAAGAAATAACAGCTTTCCCCCTTCAAATAGGACATTTTCACCCACAAATACCTCTTTTATCCCCAAAAGAGGTCAGTTTCTTCCAGAAATGCCACATTTCTCCCAAATACATCACATCTTCTCCAAGAAATACCAGCTTTCCCCCTTCAAATAGGACCTTTTCACCCACAAATACCTCTTTTATCCCTCAAATTGGAAATTTTCTTCCAGAAATGCCAGATTTCTCCCAAATATATCTCATCTTCTAAAAGAAATACCAGCTTTCCCCCTACAAATAGGACCTTTTCACCCACAAATACCTCTTTTATTCCCAGAATAGGACAGTTTATTCCAGAAATGCCCGATTTCTCCCAAATATATCACATCTTCTCCAAGAAATACCAGGTTTCCCCCTAAAAATAGGACCTTTTCACCCACAAATACCTATTTTATCCCCAAAAGAGGACAGTTTCTTCCAGACATGACACATTTCTCCCAAATAGATCACATCTTCTCCAAGAAATACCAGCTTTCCCCCTTCAAATAGGACCTTTTCACCCACAAATACCTCTTTTATCCCCAAAAGAGGACAGTTTATTCCAGACATGCCACATTTCTCCCAAATATATCACATCTTCTCCAAGAAATACCAGCTTTTCCCCTTCAAATAGGACCTTTTCACCCACAAATACCTCTTTTATCCCCAAAATAGGACAGTTTCTTCCAGACATGCCACATTTCTCCCAAATATATCACATCTTCTCCAAGAAATACCAGCTTTCCCCCTTCAAATAGGACCTTTTCACCCACAAATACCTCCTTTTTTTCCCAAAAGAGGACAGTTTCTTCCAGACATGCCACATTTCTCCCAAATAGATCACATCTTCTCTAAGTAATACCAGCTTTCCCCCTTGAAATAGAAACTTTTCTCCCACAAATACCTGTTTTATCCCCAAAATATGACAGTTTCTTCCTGACATGCCACATTTCTCCCAAATAGATCACATCTTCTCCAAGAAATACCAGGATTACCCCTGGAAATAGGAACTATTCACCCACAAATACCTCTTCCATCCCCAAAAGAGGACAGTTTCTTCCAGACATGCCACATTTCTCCCAAATAGATCACATCTTCTCCATGAAATACCACGTTTCCCCCTTCAAATAGGACCTTTTCACCCACAAATACCTCTTTTATCCCCAAAAGAGGACATTGGCTTCCAGAAATGCCACATTTCTCCCAAATATAGCACATCTTCTCCAAGAAATACCAGGATTCCACCTGAAATACGAACTTTTCTCCCACAAATACCTGCCTTCTCCCCCCAAATTGGACTTATTCTTCCAGAAATGCCACATTTCTCCCAAATAGATCACATCTTCTCCATGAAATACCAGCTTTCCCCCTTCAAATAGGACCTTTTCACCCACAAATACCTCTTTGATCCCCAAAAGAGGACAGTTTCTTCCAGAAAGGCCACATTTCTCCCAAATATATCACATCTTCTCCAAGAAATACCAGCTTTCCCCCATCAAATAGGACCTTTTCACCCACAAATACCTCTTTTATCCCCAAAAGAGGACAGTTTCTTCCAGACATGCCACATTTCTCCCAAATAGATCACATCTTCTCCAAGAAATACCAGCTTTCCCCCTTCAAATAAGACCTTTTCACCCACAAATACCTCTTTTATCCCCAAAATAGGACAGTTTTTTCCAGAAAGGCCACATTTCTCCCAAATATATCACATCTTCTTCAGGAAATACTACGTTTCCGCCTTCAAATAGGACCTTTTCACCCACAAATACCTCTTTTATCCCCAAAAGAGGACAGTTTCTTCAAGAAAGGCCACATTTCTCCCGAATATATCACATCTTCTCCAAGAAATACCACGTTTCCCCCTTCAAATAGGACCTTTTCACCCACAAATACCTCTTTTATCCACAAAATAGGACTGTTTCTTCCAGACATTCCAGATTTGTCCCAAATATATCACATCTTCTCCAAGAAATACCAGCTTTCCCCCTTCAAATAGGACCTTTTCACCCACAAATACCTCTTTTCTCCCCAAAAGAGGACAGTTTCTTCCAGAAATGCCCGATTTCTTCCAAATATATCACATCTTCTCCTAGAAATACCAGCTTTCCCCCTCGACATAGGACCTTTTCACCCACAAATACCTCTTTTTTTCCCAAAATACGACAGTTTCTTCCAGAAATGCCACATTTCTCCCAAATATATCACATCTTCTCCAAGAAATACCAGGATTCCCCCTTCAAATACGACTTTTTCACCCACAAATACCTCTTTTATCCCCAAAATAGGACACTTTCTTCCAGAAATGCCCAATTTCTCCCAAATATATCACATCTTCTCCAAGAAATACCACGTTTCCCCCTTCAAATAGGACCTTTTCACCCACAAATACCTCTTTTATCCCCAAAAGAGGACAGTTTCTTCCAGAAAGGCCACATTTCTCCCAAATAGATCACATCTTCTCCAAGAAATACCACGTTTCCCCCTTCAAATAGGAACTTTTCACCCACAAATACCTCTTTTATCCCCAAAATACGACAGTTTCTTCCAGAAAGGCCACATTTCTCCCAAATAGATCACATCTTCTCCAAGAAATACCAGGTTTCCCCCTGGAAATAGGACCTTTTCTCCAACAAATACCTCATTTTTTCCCAAAATAGTACAGTTTCTTCCAGAAATGCCACATTTCTCCCAAATAGATCACATCTTCTCCAAGAAATACCAGGATTACCCCTTCTAATAGGACCTTATCACCCACAAATACCTCTTTTATCCCCAAAAGAGGACAGTTTCTTCCAGAAATGCCCGATTTCTCCCAAATATATCACATCTTCTCCAAGAAATACCACGTTACCCCCTTCAAATAGGACCTTTTCTCCCACAAATACCTCTTTTATCCCCAAAATAGGACAGTTTCTTCCAGAAATGCCACATTTCTCCCAAATATAGCACATCTTCTCCAAGAAATACCACGTTTCCCCCTTCAAATAGGACCTTTTCACCCACAAATACCTCTTTCATCCCCAAAAGAGGACAGTTTCTTCCAGAAATGCCCGATTTCTCCTAAAAATATATCACATCTTCTCCAAGAAATACCAGCTTTCCCCCTTCAAATAGGACCTTTTCACCCACAAATACCTCTTTTTTTCCGAAAATAGGACAGTTTCTTCCAGAAATGCCACATTTCTCCCAAATATATCACATCTTCTCCAAGAAATACCAGCTTTCCCCCTTCAAATAGGACCTTTTCACCCACAAATACCTCTTTTATCCCCAAAAGAGGACAGTTTCTTCCAGAAAGGCCACATTTCTCCCAAATAGATCACATCTTCTCCATGAAATACCAGGGTTCCCCCTTCAAATAGGACATTTTCACCCACAAATACCTCTTTTATCCCCAAAAGAGGTCAGTTTCTTCCAGAAATGCCACATTTCTCCCAAATATATCACATCTTCTCCAAGAAATACCAGCTTTCCCCCTTCAAATAGGACCTTTTCACCCACAAATACCTCTTTTATCCCCAAAAGAGGACAGTTTCTTCCAGACATGCCACATTTCTCCCAAATAGATCACATCTTCTCCAAGAAATACAAGCTTTCCCCCTTCAAATAGGACCTTTTCACCCACAAATACCTCTTTTATCCCCAAAAGAGGACAATTTCTTCCAGAAATGCCACATTTCTCCCAAATATATCACATCTTCTCCAAGAAATACCAGGGTTCCCCCTTCAAATAGGACCTTTTCACCCACAAATACCTTTTTTATCCCCGAAATAGAACAATATCTTCCAGAAATGCCACATTTCTCCCAAATATACCACATCTTCTCCAAGAAATACCAGTGTTCCCCCTTCAAATAGGACCTTTTCACCCACAAATACCTCTTTTATCGCCAAAAGAGGACAGTTTCTGCAAGAAAGGCCACATTTCTCCCAAATATATCACATCTTCTCCAAGAAATTCCAGGATTCCTCCTGAAATAGGAACTTTTCTCCCAGAAATACCAGCCTTCTGCAACCAAATTGGACTTTTTCTTCCAGACATGCCACATTTCTCCCAAATATATCACATCTTCTCCAAGAAATACCAGCTTTCCCCCTTCAAATAGGACCTTTTCACCCACAAATACCTCTTTTATCCCCAAAATACGACAGTTTCTGCCAGAAATGCCACATTTCTCCCAAATATAACACTTCTTCTCCAAGATATACCAGGATTCCTCCTGAAATAGGAACTTTTCTCCCGCAAATACCAGCCTTCTCCACCGAAATTGAACTTTTTCTTCCAGAAATGCCACATTTCTCCCAAATATATCACATCTTCTCCAGGAAATACCAGGATTCCCCCTTCAAATAGGAACTTTTCACCCCAAATACCTATTTTATCCCCAAAAGAGGACAGTTTCTTCCAGAAATGCCACATTTCTCCCAAATAGATCACATCTACTCCATGAAATACCAGGTTTCCCCCTGGAAATAGGACCTTTTCACCCACAAATACCTCTTTTTTTCCCAAAAGAGGACAGTTTCTTCCTGAAATGCCACATTTCTCCCAAATATATCACATCTTCTCCAAGAAATACCAGCTTTCCCCCTCGAAATAGGACCTTTTCACCCACAAATACCTCTTTTTTTCCCAAAATAGGACAGTTTCTTCCAGACATGCCACATTTCTCCCAAATATATCACATCTTCTCCAAGAAATACCACGTTTCCCCCTTCAAATAGGACCTTTTCACCCACAAATACCTCTTTCATCCCCAAAAGAGGTCAGTTTCTCCCTGACATGCCACATTTCTCCCAAATATATCACATCTTCTCCAAGAATTACCAGGATTACCCCTGGAAATAGGAACTTTTCACTTACAAATACCTCTTTCATCCCCAAAATAGGACATTTTCTTCCAGACATGCCACATTTCTCCCAAATAGATCACATCTTCTCCAAGAAATACCAGGTCTCCCCCTTCAAATAGGACCTTTTCACCCACAAATACCTCTTATCTCCCCCCAGATAGGGCATTTTCCTCCAGAAATGCCAGATTTCTCCCAAATAGATCACATCTTCTCCAAGAAATACCAGCTTTCCCCCTTCAAATAGGACCTTTTCACCCACAAATACCTCTTTTTTTCCCAAAAGAGGACAGTTTCTTCCAGAAATGCCACATTTCTCCCAAATAGATCACATCTTCTCCAAGAAATACCAGGATTCCCCCTTCATATAGGACCTTTTCACCCACAAATGCCTGTTTTATCCCCAAAATAGGACAGTTTCTTCCAGACATGCCACATTTCTCTCAAATAGATCACATCTTCTCCAAGAAATAAGAGGTTTCCCCCTTCAAATAGGACCTTTTTACCCACAAATACCTCTTTTATCCCCAAAATACGACTGTTTCTTCCAGAAATGCCACATTTCTCCCAAATAGATCACATCTTCTCCAAGAAACACCAGCTTTCCCCCTACAAATAGGACCTTTTCACCCACAAACACCTGTTTTATCCCCAAAAGAGGACAGTTTCTTCCAGACATGCCACATTTCTCCCAAATATATCACATCTTCTCCAAGAAATACCAGGATTCCCCCTTCAAATAGGACCTTTTCACCCACAAGTACCTCTTTTATCCCCAAAAGAGGACAGTTTCTTCCAGACTTGCCACATTCCTCCCAAATATATCACATCTTCCCCAAGAAATACCTGGTTTCCCCCCTTCAAATAGGATTTTTTCACCCACAAGTACCTCTTTAATCCCAAAAATTGGACAGTTTCTTCCAGACATGCCAGATTTCTCCCAAATAGATCACATCTTCTCCAAGAAATACCAGGATTCCTCCTGAAATAGGAACTTTTCTCCCACAAATACCTGTCTTCTCCTCCCAAATTGCACTTTTTCTTCCAGAAATGCCACATTTCCCCCAAATAGATCACATCTTCTCCAAGAAATACCACGTTTCCCCCTCGAAATAGGACCTTTTCAACCACAAATACCTCTTTTATCCCCAAAAGAGGACAGTTTCTTCCAGAAATGCCACATTTCTCCCAAATATATCACATCTTCTGAATGAAATACCAGGATTCCCCCTTCAAATAGGACCTTTTCACCCACAAATACCTCTTTTATCCCCAAAAGAGGACAGTTTCTTCCAGAAATGCCACATTTCTCCCAAATAGATCACATCTTCTCCAAGAAATACCACGTTTCCCCCTTCAAATAGGACCTTTTCACCCACAAACACCTGTTATATCCCCAAAAGAGGACAGTTTCTTCCAGACATGCCACATTTCTCCCAAATATATCACATCTTCTCCAAGAAATACCACGTTTCCCCCTTCAAATAGGACCTTTTCACCCACAAGTACCTCTTTTATCCCCAAAAGAGGACAGTTTCTTCCAGACTTGCCACATTTCTCCCAAATAGATCACATCTTCTCCAAGAAATACCAGGATTCCTCCTGAAATAGGAACTTTTCTCCCAGAAATACGAGCCTTCTGCAACCAATTTGGACTTTTTCTTCCAGAAATGCCACATTTCTCCCAAATATATCACATCTTCTCCAAGAAATACCAGGGTTCCCCCTCGAAATAGGACCTTTTCACCCACAAATACCTCTTTTTTTCCCAAAAGAGGACAGTTTCTTCCAGACATGCCACATTTCTCCCAAATAGATCACATCTTCTCCTAGAAATACCACGTTTCCCCCTTCAAATAGGACCTTTTCACCCACAAATACCTCTTTTATCCCCAAAAGAGGACAGTTTCTTCCAGAAATGCCACATTTCTCCCAAATAGATCACATCTTCTCCAAGAAATGCCAGGATTCCTCCTGAAATAGGAACTTTTCTCCCGCAAATACCAGCCTTCTCCCCCCAGATTGAACTTTTTCTTCCAGAAATGCCACATTTCTCCCAAATATATCACATCTTCTCCAAGAAATACCAGCTTTCCCCCTTCAAATAGGAACCTTTCACCCACAAATACCTCTTATATCCCCACAATACGACAGTTTCTTCCAGAAATGCCACATTTCTCCCAAATAGATCACACCTTCTCCAAGAAATACCACGTTTCCCCCTGGAAATAAGACCTTTTCACCCACAAATACCTCTTTTATCCCCAAAAGAGGACAGTTTCTTCCAGACATGCCACATTTCTCCCAAATATATCACATCTTTTCCTAGAAATACCAGGTTTCCCCCTCGAAATAGGACCTTTTCACCCACAAATGCCTGTTTTATCCCCAAAATAGGACAGTTTCTTCCTGAAATGCCACATTTCTCCCAAATATATCACATCTTCTCCAGGAAATACCAGCTTTCTCCCTTCAAATAGGACCTTTTCACCCACAAATACCTCTTTTATCCCCAAAAGAGGACAGTTTCTTCCAGAAAGGCCACATTTCTCCCAAATATATCACATCTTCTCCGAGAAATACCACGTTTCCCCCTTCAAATAGGACATTTTCACCCACAAAAACCTCTTTATCCCCAAAATAGGACAGTTTCTTCCTGACATGCCACATTTCTCGCAAATAGATCACATCCTCTCCAAGAAATACCAGCTTTCCCCCTTCAAATAGGAACGTTTCACCCACAAATACCTCTTTTATCCCCAAAAGAGGACAGTTTCTTCCAGACATGCCACATTCCTCCCAAATATATCACATCTTCCCCAAGAAATACCACGTTTCCCCCTTCAAATAGGACCTTTTCACCAACAAGTACCTCTTTAATCCCAAAAATAGGACAGTTTCTTCCAGACATGCCAGATTTCTCCCAAATATATCACATCTTCTCCAAGAAATACCAGGATTCCTCCTGAAATAGGAACTTTTCTCCCACAAATACCTGTCTTCTCCTCCCAAATTGCACTTTTTCTTCCAGAAATGCCACATTTCCCCCAAATAGATCACATCTTCTCCAAGAAATACCACGTTTCCCCCTCGAAATAGGACCTTTTCAACCACAAATACCTCTTTTATCCCCAAAAGAGGACAGTTTCTTCCAGACATGCCACATTTCTCCCAAATAGATCACATCTTCTCCAAGAAATAACAGCTTTCCCCCTTCAAATAGGACCTTTTCACC